>CP092865.1:158892098-158946296 GCA_030710605.1 Cordylochernes scorpioides | reverse complement strand
AAAAGCGAGACATTGTATTAAGATATGTTGAGAAAGCATCAGTTTTGCTATTTATAACAAAATTTACTATATTATAGATAGATGGCTGTGAAATTAGTAAACATAATATTCTGTTGAAACGTTATTTACAGATTACTACAATTTTGAAAAAAAGTAGATTGCCTTACCAGTTTATCCAGGAGGCCGTTGGCGAAGGCGAGCTGCAAACAAAAACTCTCGAGTTCTAGCGATAGAAGAATGTTTATTTAAAACTCACGTGTTCTTTGAGGGCCTCGATGAGCTCCTCCTGGTCGCTGAGGTCGTCCAACAAGTCTTGGCATCTCAGCTGTCACCGTTAAGTCATTGGTTAGATATCTCACTATCTCTAACTTGATACTTAGTAACAAAGTACAGTTTGAATTAACTATTTTAAATATTCTAATATTTTAGAAATATGAATGCATCATCTTAGTTCTTTGATTTTATTGATTTTTTTCTCTTTTTATTGAGTTGTATCAGATTTTCGTTCAGAAATAAGCTATTGCTTACCCGCTGATATATATTTGTCCTCTAATATCTATGACACACAATATAAAATGTTTATTCTTTATAAATATATAAAATTTCCCAATTATAAATATATAATATCTCTCTCCTCTGATACAGATAATTAAACAATTTATTGAATATGGAAAATAATTTCGATTACACACACATGCACCATAGTTATGATTATAGATTCACCATTAAATTAAGAGAAAAAAATGCATATTTAGTTTTTAAAGTTATTTGAAATAATTCGAAAAAGTAACTTTCACTTAAATATTTGTACTTTATCTTATTCAGTATGTGAACATGAGCCCTGGTAAAATAGAGAATAATGATATTTACATATGGATATTAAAATGTTTTCAATTTTCAAACGTTTGTTACACTCTTCATATGACAAAAATATCTGCGAACAATTTATATATATTGATTTGAAGCCTGAGAAGTTCTGAATATCAACTGGCATAGCATACAATTATCTTGTCATCAATTAGTACTAATATATAAAACAAGAGAATGTGGAACAAATGTCAAAGGTATTTGAAGAGGTTTCATGAATGAAACTATATACTTTTGAAAAATTTATATACTAGCTGAATAACTCAGCTTTAATCGAGTGAATGGGTATTCAATAACTATTGCTTCATATATTTAACAAATTTTAATATTCATGCTTACTTGTAATAACAATAGTTGTACCCTCTGATGTAAGACTACAAAATATCATAATCATTTGGGATAATTTGAATTTATTTTAATTTCAAAACAACCAATGTATTACATCGCAGTTCACTATTGTAGGTAGAATATTTAGATTTTGACTTAGAGTTTTTACTCAAAACTTTTGTTCACTTTGATTGAAGATTTAGGGCATTCATCAAAACTTACTTTAACTGATGGTACACATTTATAATTAATACATTATCATTCGGGTTCAGTGCAGAAATATTTCAAGCGCAGTATGGATATAATGCTCGCAGGTGTAGAGGTAGTAATAGCTTATTTAGAAGATATTCTAAAAACTTAATCCACCATGGAATAACATCATATACGATTTAAAACTTTGAGATGGTCACGCAGAGAATTCCATCCTTTTTAAGAGGCCAAGAAAACGTTGAGCTCGTATCAAGTGCTAATCATTTGATTTCAATAAATATTTAGTGTTAACTTGTGAAGCTTTTCAATAGGGGGTAGTGGCTATTTTAGCTCAGGTAGGAGAGAAAATGAGAACCTATAGCCTATGCCTAAAGGATTTTCACAAAAACAGAAAGAAACAATGCTCATATCAATAAAGAAGCATTACAATAATCTATGTGGCATAAACAAGTTCCACAAGAATCTATACGGAAGGAAACTCAAATTCATAGCTGATTATCAACCACTCACTCTTATGGATTTTTAGCTAATATAAACCTTCATTATAATTTTTGTCTCCCTGAATGACAAGAGGGAGTTTGACTTTATCATCATCACTTCACTGAATATCGACTAGGGAAAGAAGTCTAACATGCTGATGCACTGATCAGAATATCATTGAAGTCAGCAGACAATACAACTGAAGAAATAGCGGTTATGATGATTGATGTGGACGATATGCCACCACCCATCCAAGATGGAGGGCCGCAATACGGGATAGACTCCGACCCATTATTCGAGGACCTAGTTATCTTTTTTATTATTACTAGCCGAATGACCCGGGCAACGCCCAGGTTTTACCCGATTAAATGTTTTCATTCAAATACTATTCGTTACAATTATAAATTGGCGCCGTGGATGTCACTCTTGTGAAACGTCCCGCTCCAAACTTTGTGTCAGAGAAGCGATATTTTTATATAGAGATGATCGGGCTTTGTGTCTTCTGCTCGAATGAATGTTTTTCTGTTAGAATTTTGTTCCTGCACACTAAAAATGAACTGGCTTCACCCGTGGTCTCAGCTTTTTGGAATTTTTCCCGATATAATTTTGTATCTGATAATCAAACATGATACAGCATAATTGTCATCATCATTTTCTGACTAAAAAAACAACTATTTTTGCCCAGAACCTGTCAATTTTATTTTTTATTGGCTAAAAATCCGATAAATATCTTTTCCAGATTTTTCTCTATGTCCTGTCAAAACACGTTTAACATGTACATTAGGTGTTAGCTGATATTACCTCCCATCTTCACCGCTAGATGCGCTGCTTGCGAGCGATGACGCAAATTTGCAACGCAATTTGCAAATAACTCGAAGAATATTCGGGATAGAGACCTGACATTTTCACTATAAGTTTTTCCAGATTCTACTCTATATACTGTTAAAATTTCCCCAATACAGTCCATGATATGTGCTGGAGTTGCAGAGGAGTTGGAGCATTTTGAGCAGACAGGAAAAACCTTTTCTCCATCAATGAACATAATGGGTCTCTTATGTCCGGTCTTTAATCTTGCAATTTTTGTGACTTCGTTTCTAGAAAGCTGTGATAATATTGAGTCTCCAGGCCTTGTTCCTTAATACCAGTGATGGGCCATACTATTGATTTATTCTTTGGAAATATCTCTATTCAGTTTTATTTTGTATCCATCTATATTATCTATGTTTTCAGAAGGCAGGATAGCTGCTGACTTTGAGACCTAGTTATCTTAAAGACTATGAATTGTCTTAGAGGGAAGAAGTGTTGTGTATTAACATTCTTGGCAACACATTTTTGTTGCAATTCATAAAGTATTCACATATCATAATAAACCATGTTTATATATTTTGTAATCATTGATGTATAGCTTATAATTTAGTTCTAATAAAAACCTCTAATTTTTACACAATATATCGTGAATAAAACAAGTGACCTTTTGAATTATTTTATAATTTATTTATAAAAATGGAGACATTGAGCGAGAGAGAAAGGGGCATATTAAAGCAGGAATCCACACATCAGTAAAAATCTGTAATCTTTTAAAGTCCTAGAATTTATTTTTTTTTTTCAAATATTTTGCAAAACATTCAGAACCTATAAGAAATGATTGTTAACTAAATATTCAAATATGACCCAATTTCATTGCCGTAATTTAGATGAGCAAAAAGATAAGTTCTTACCTCTAGCGGAGATGGAACTTTTATTTCAATAATTGAGGGCACTTTAGAAGCTGAAAAACAAAGGGATATATAGACATGTTTATATTAATTTGAAAGTATGAAGAGAGGATCGCAAAATATTTCAATTAAAGTGTAATTTCAACCCATTACTTATGGTAACAGACAAATGATAACACAACTCCATTACCCATCACCAAACCCATCCATAAACTGAAATCAAAAGTAAATTGGTTTACAAAATTCCGTGTAGATCCTGCAATATAGGCGAAACAGGAAAACCCTTAGAAAAACAAATGAAGCAAACAGGTTGGGGACATACAAAATAATAGATACCTTTCTTTACTAGTCAAATATTCCTTCATGAACAATATTTGTCTAAACTAAAAAATAGGAAAATCGTATATTCTAAAGAAAAAAATTCTAAAAACCTTGGCCGCCAGAGGAAAAGAACAGGATAAGTAAGAATATAAAATACACCACGATTGCATTCAGTTCTAAAATGGGGTTAAAAAATCCTACCAAAGGTCCATTTCAACAGAGACTCATGTATGATTCTTTAACTACTCAAAATATAGAGTTATTTTGTGATGTGAATAAAACATTTTGAAAAAATCCCAATTTTGCCTTATTATTTCATCATGTCAATACTATTTACAGATATCATTTTAGTGTTTTACCCATTAGAAATACAATTTATATATGCACAGAAATTTAAAATGTATATTAGAGTTTCATAAAAGAGTAATATTAACCTGTACCTTGATGTACTGCAGCTTAGAGATACAGTGAAGTCAATGGGCGACTACCTCTTTGAGCGACCATTTTCATCAGACGCCAAAACGATCTATTCTGATGAACGAGTATCTCCAAGAGCAATTATGAGTAAGTGTCTTTACAGGCGGTCGCTCATGAGAGACAACTGTATTCATTATTGCGCCACCTTTATATCGTTTAGTAAAAATATTACCCTATCAAATGCGAATTTAAAAAAATGGTTTTTCATATTTGCTATTATGGAATTTCTGTTCAACAGTAGTTCGCATGCTAACAGCAATATAATTTTGTACAATTTGATGCTCCTTTTGACTTAGGCTGAAAAGGCCAAAAACAAGAATATATTAACTATTTTTTATTTTTCATTTATTATAAATTTAAGTATGGTAAAGCTCCCCAATGAAGTTTGCCAGTGCTATAGAAATTACAGTCAATTACCTAATTACAAAATTCGCAAATTTCATCATCACTTGATAATTCTCTTTAATAATAAAATGGTTTGTAAGCGTTTCAATAACTCCAATGAAATAGCAAAGAGTGTAGTCGTGAAACAGGTCATTGAGAGTGCAATTTTAGGTTATTTATCTACTGGAATATTAGACCGTGAAGTTATGTGTAGTTATTTTCTATTTTCAAGATTTAAATTTTAGATTATTTTGAAGCAAAATGATTACAAGCGATACTGGATGATAACTCTATATCAATCAACTCCTATTACCACGATTTCTTTTATTAATAGAGTAATATTAATTTAATTATAATTTTATATTTGTTATATAGAGAGAACCATTTTTGTCGGGCAAACATTATTCGCGGGCAAAACACGGATAAAGTTGGGCCATTCGGCATGTTCATTAATATATATTGAGAATTACTGTAAGTAGGGTTACAATAATGAGTTAACCTACATCTTCGAATCTGAAATATAGGAAAAAACCTCATACTGCTTAATAAAATGGTGTAAAACAAGGTGAAATTATCAATAAACTATTTTTCAATAGATAAAAGTTTATTTTTTGCAAGCATGTTAATAGAGACTTTTGAAAAACACTGCCCTCATAAAATTATTTTATATTTTCTAGAAAAAAGGTGCCAAGCTTTTACACACCTCCCATGAACTCTTCAGCGTTCAAAGTTATTCAAAGTGTAGCTAACGAAATGACAGGTTTGCTCAATAATACAAAATGCATTATAATTATATATTTATATAATTTTATTTTTAGTGGTTGAAACGCTTTAAAATATTACTCATCTGGAACATAATCTGAAATAATAATTATATTTAAAAAATCTGGAATTTGATATTTGAAAAATAAATAGTAGTTATCAATCAAAAATAGGGAGAGAGAAACACTGAAGAAGGTATTTTTCAAAAATTTAATTTTAAAGCTCAAAAGAGTCAATGAATATTAATAATGAACTGTATGAATAGAAATGAATATATATTGCAACCCCGAGTAAGCCAACGTGTGAATAAACTCGCAGTCGTCGGGCGACTGTAGTAAGGTTCTTCCCGCACCTGGACAGCAAGAAGTAGAGGCAGGGCTAGATGCTAGCACCGAGCGGGTCGGAGACAGCCCACGGGACAGAGGTGGAAGCCATGACACAAACCTGGATGCCTAACACCAAGACAAGGAGAGAGAGCCAGAAGCGGTCTGCGTAGATGGATACACCGTATCACACTCTGCGCTGACCCTGCTGTGTTGACCACGGGCGGTGGTCTAATTTTATTTGCTTATAAAACCATAGAGGCGTCTCTTCCTGGGCGTTGGCCACGTTTTTTGACTTTGGCTCCTAGCTGTCTCCACCCCACTATTTTGTTGTTTTTATTTTGATGTCATCATTTTGAGGTTGAATACAAATAAAGATGATACAGATTATATTAATAAAGATGTAGCATTTATAATACAATATAATGCAGCTTATGATTCTAGAACGACGTTTGACAATTTTACCGCAAATGTTTCTTTTGAATGAAAAACATTAATTTATTTTAAGGAGGAATAACGACTATTTCTATCCTTAAGGATGTAGTATGAAAGGATGAATTGTCAATAGTAATGGTAAACGGAAAAATAAAGTGTCCAGGGATGAGAATCGAACCCAGGGTAGCCTAGTGGACATGGAATCTGCCCGGTAAGCGGAACACTGTGGTAAATTAAGATTTTTCAATTAAAATAAAAATTTGCGGTAAAATTGTCAAACGTCGTTCTACAAAGATATAGTATATCATACAAAATATGGGGGGAGGGGGGGTGTTAGCAAATAGGAGCAGTGTACATTTCAATTTATAATATTTTACATTTATATGATAAAAAACAATAAAATAATAAAATTCTATATATTTTAAAGTAGTGTTATATCTATAATATATGAGCGAAAAATGGTATTAGAGAAGTATATTGAAAGTTAATGTGGAAGTAGATAAGGATTATATTTTGAAGTATCTCTCAAAAGGTTTTTAATATTTTATTTAACAATTAAGGGTTATAAGAAGTTCACGCTGAAGTCACGCCGAAGTAAAGCTTCATATAAAAAGAATATAAGGAAACAAAAGAAAGTATTGAAGAAAGTAAGGAAAAGACAAAAGACATAACCATTTTAACATTTTATTGAACTAGTAAAAAAGATAAAACACAAAAATAAAATATTATTTAAAAAATATATATATAAATTTTTGAATTAAAAAAATTTGATTTTAAATTGCTAGAGAGAGAGAGAGAGAGAGTGCAAATTGCAGTCAATTTGTTCTGTTTTCTTTTATAGGAAACTATCATAATTCAACCGGATTGAAATAGATTGGTACAAGGCCAGGTCTTGTCAAAAATATTCCTGGCGGTGATTTCGACTTTGCTATTCAACCATCATACCAATCTCTTCAACCTTGAATTGGTCAAATTTTCCGCTAATTTTCTGGATTAAAATATTTTAATATTTTAGTTTCATTATTTTTTAGATAGATGGAGCACAAGTATGATTTTTCAAAGAAAACTAGAAAAAAATTGACCTTATTGAAAACGATGCCAGCAATTTCTTAGTCCTCCTGTTGTATATATAAGGGTAGATAATTTTAGTGGAACTTGTTGTAGGAAAACAAAATGGTAAATATCAGTGAAGTTAAACACACCTTTGTTCTTGCGAAAATATTTGAGCAGGTTCTTAATAATAATTTTAAATTTGAGCATCTTATTGCAGATCTTTTTGAATGGGGAAGTGAAACACATGATCAAATTGTTATGGGGACTTTGTTTAACTTTAGAACTATTTAAGGCAAGGTTGGAAGTTAGAGTGTTTTTTAATTATACTTGACAGTCATGGAAACATGGAGATTCAATGAGAATAGTAAAATTCTAACTTTGGATATTCAAACTGATTTTATGTTTCATGATTATTATATTTGTTGAATTACGAGTGTATATCAGTCTGCGTGTATTTTTATACATTATTACTACATATAATACCATTAAAAATATTTTTTAAAAATTATGTATTTGCTAGTGGTTTTTAGTATATGACGTTTGATTTATATATATATAGATAAATAAATAGAGGATATAATAGTATATAAAAAAAGAAAATGCAAGCATAGCTTCGGCCGTTACGCGTCATGGCCTGGGTAAAAAGGAATAAGCAAAGAGATAGGTTTGTAGAAAAGAGCAAAAAGACAGAATCATGATAATAATTTTCAAAAATATTTAGCTGAAGAAGAGATTGGGGGTTTTCCCTTATCTTCTCACTTGAAGAAAGATAATAATATTTTTATGATTTTTTAATTAAATACATTTTTGTGATTTTTCAAAAAATACTATTTAAATCTCAAACTAGAGTGAAAATGGAGGATACAATATAAGACAAAATGCCAATAAAATGACCTCAAAATAATTACTCTATAAAATTTGAATAGAGAAAGTACCAAGTTTAAGAAAATTTAAGAGAGAAAGAACAGCGAGGAGTCGCACTTATTCAAATTGACAAACCTATTAATGCCACCATTTCATAGATCTTTATAACTATTATATCTTTCAGTGTATATAAATGCTTCAATAGTATTATATTAATTAAAGGAAGGAATGAAAACCATGAGGGTTCAAACAATTGAAAAGAGGATGGTACTCAGACGGGCCTCTTCAGATGAAGACCTGAGCGGTAGTTTCGGCCAACTTAGTCTACATGACTACGATTCTAATTCTCTTCGATCAAAAAATAGGACTATTGGAATGAAAATAGGAGTTATATAGACTAACTTAGATATATTGCTCAATGCCGTAACCAACCATTTTACCTCTTCCTTCAAAAATTGGACCGATTGAAAGGTGAATTAGAAATTATTTTTGCAGAGAGAGAGAGAGTTCTCTTAGTTATAATGCCATACACCATTAATACAGCAATAATCCAAATCAGATAATAAGGAAATGTAGAAATTATTCAAATATAAATCTAAATAGCAGACAAAAAGACCGATACGACTTATATTCGCTATACAAAGAAGTAATGGTACTGTGTTTAGGTGCTTTACTAATTTTCAGCGTTACATTTGGTAGAGTTGCCGGGTAGATTAGGGAAGACAAACTGAGGATCGCCGAAAACATTTTACTAGAATGGCTCCAGGATTTCACCGCCATGCCAAAGTCAAGGCTTCCTTCCCTACAAGAGGACGATGTCCCTATTGGCGGTACAACGCCGAAGCCGTTCTTCACGTCGCAAGAGAAAAGATGCCAAGCTACCAAGGACAAAGTTTCAAGACTAAGGGTATTCTTGGCAGAGGCACGTTAGATTCATGTTAGTATTTACAATATTTGCAAGCTGTGGGTCACAGCTCCCATAGGGAAAGAGCAATGTAGCAAAGTATTTATTATATTTTATGTACAGATTATTATTATTTTTGATATTTGTATTATTAACATTTTAATACTCTGGAAACTTCCCTTATTGCTTAACTTGTATCTTATAAATGTTGATTTGTGTTTGTATCTTAAATAAATTGCTGTGTCATCCTGAAGTTTGTCTTTCCTAATTTTCTAGGTTACAATATAAAACAAAAGTTCCAAGGCAACACAAAGACACATACACTTATTTCAATTGAAACTACAATTAAAAATATAATTTTGGCAAGAATATATATCTTTTTTACATGTATAAAATCCAATGTATGTAATTCGGGTAGAGTACTATAAAATGTACTTACTGTAGGGATATTGCAGTGTAGTAAATACTTCGCGTATTATAAGATTAAAATTCACCATTTTCTGCTAGCTCTCTCAACAAATACAATTTTAAATATTTGAAAATAATGCAAATTAAAAATTCTTTGGAAAAAGTCACTACCAGCTGGCAAATCTATGCTACTATGCCACTGTGTGAAACATAGCTAAAAAAATTTTATTAATATGATGATAATTATTATTATTTATCTATTAAAAACGGTAGAGTAGTAATTAGACAAAAATATTGAAATAAATATTGAAAGAGGACTTCATAGTTTCAAAGAGTTTGACAAAGGTAGAAAAAGTTTGAATTCCTGAGTGTGTGAGTAATAGAGGACTATTTTCTTCCTTGTTTAAAATTTAGTGACACATTAGGTAGATTATTGACCTATATTATGGCGATTTGCAAGTTCAAGAAGGTGTCATAAAGTGCTAGGTCAATAAAAAGTAACTAGGAAAGAGTTCCCATTGTTGGCACCGTGAACAAGATATCCGAAAAGCCATAGAAACAATTACAAAAATGTACAAAGGAATTAGCTGTCCAGAATCAGTTCAGATCTACTTATATATTTGCCTTATTCTGTCTGTCTGTCTGTCTGTCGGTCTGTCTGTCTGTCTGTCTGAAGCTCACGGATAGAATGCGCGCCCATTGGCCGCCAGCAAACACGTGACCTCCCTGCCCGCCCCCCTCTAGACAACCCTGTTATCAGCTGTGTGTTACATCCACCTGTCTATACAGACCACCCTGTCTATAGCGGCCACCCTAGGCAACCCTGTTATCAGCTGTGTGATACATCCACCTGTCTATACAGACCACCCTGTCTATAACGACCACCCTAGACAACCCTGTTATCAGCTGTGTGATACATCCACCTGTCTATACAGACCACCCTGTCTATAGCGTTCACCCTAGACAACCCTGTTATCAGCTGTGTGATACATCCACCTGTCTATACAGACCACCCTGTCTATAGCGACCACCCTAGACAACCCTGTTATCAGCTGTGTGATACATCCACCTGTCTATACAGACCACCCTGTCTATAGCGATCACTTTCGGCAACCCTGTTATCATCAGTGTGATACATCCACCTGTCTATACAGACCACCCTGTCTATAGCGGTCCCTTTCGGCAACCCTGTTATCAGCTGTGTGATACATCCACCTGTCTATACAGACCACCCTGTCTATAGCGTTCACCCTAGACAACCCTGTTATCAGCTGTGTGATACATCCACCTGTCTATACAGACCACCCTGTCTATAGCGACCACCCTAGACAACCCTGTTATCAGCTGTGTGATACATCCACCTGTCTATACAGACCACCCTGTCTATAGCGACCACCCTAGACAACCCTGTTATCATCAGTGTGATACATCCACCTGTCTATACAGACCACCCTGTCTATAGCGACCACTATAGACAACCCTGTTATCAGCTGTGTAATACATCCACCTGTCTAAACAGACCACCCTGTCTATAGCGACCACTCTAGACAACCCTGTTATCAGCTGTGTGATACATCCACCAGTCTATACAGACCACCCTGTCTATAGCGACCACTCTGGACAACCCTGTTATCAGCTGTGTGATACATCCACCTGTCTATACAGACCACCCTGTCTATAGCGACCACCCTAGACAACCCTGTTATCATCAGTGTGATACATCCACCTGTCTATACAGACCACCCTGTCATAGCGGTCACCCTAGGCAACCCTGTTATCAGCTGTGTGATACATCCACCTGTCTATACAGACCACCCTGTCATAGCGGTCACCCTAGGCAACCTGTTATCTGCTGTGTGATACATCCACCTGTCTATACAGACCACCCTGTCATAGCGGTCACCCTAGGCAACCCTGTTATCTGCTGTGTGATACATCCACCTGTCTATACAGACCACCCTGTCATAGCGGTCACCCTAGGCAACCCTGTTATCAGCTGTGTGATACATCCACCTGTCTATACAGACCACCCTGTCATAGTGGTCACCCTAGGCAACCCTGTTATCAGCTGTGTGATACATCCACCTGTCTATACAGACCACCCTGTCATAGCGGTCACCCTAGGCAACCCTGTTATCAGCTGTGTGATACATCCACCTGTCTATACAGACCACCCTGTCATAGCTGTCACCCTAGGCAACCCTGTTATCAGCTGAGTGATACATCCACCTGTCTATACAGACCGCCCTGTCATAGCGGTCACCCTAGGCAACCCTGTTATCAGCTGTGTGATACATCCACCTGTCTATACAGACCACCCTGTCATAGCGGTCACCCTAGGCAACCCTGTTATCAGCTGTGTGATACATCCACCTGTCTATACAGACCACCCTGTCATAGCGGTCACCCTAGGCAACCCTTTAAACAGCTGAGTGATACATCCACCTGTCTATACAGACCACCCTGTCATAGCGGTCACCCTAGGCAACCCTGTTATCTGCTGTGTGATACATCCACCTGTCTATACAGACCACCCTGTCTTAGCGGTCACCCTAGGCAACCCTGTTATCAGCTGAGTGATACATCCACCTGTCTATACAGACCACCCTGTCATAGCGGTCACCCTAGGCAACCCTGTTATCAGCTGAGTGATACATCCACCTGTCTATACAGACCACCCTGTCTATAGCGGCCACTCTAGACAACCCTGTTATCATCAGTGTGATAAATACGCCTGTCTATACAGACCACCCTGTCTGTAGAGACCACCCTAGACAACCCTGTTATCAGCTGTGTGATACATCCACCTGTCTATACCGACCACCCTGTCTACAGCGGCCACTTTAGGCAACCCTGTTATCATCAGTGTGTTACATTCACCTGTCTATACAGACCACCCTGTCTATAGCGACCACCCACCTGTCTATACAGACCCCCCTGTCTATAGCGGTCACTTTAGGCAACCTTGTTATCATCAGTGTGTTACATTCACCTGTCTATACAGACCACCCTGTCTATAGCGACCACCCTAGACAACCCTGTTATCAGCTGTGTGATACATCCACCTGTCTATACAGACCACCCTGTCTTTAGCGGTCACTTTAGGCAACCCTGTTATCAGCAGTGTGATACATACACCTGTCTATACAGACCACCCTGTCTATAGCGACCACTCTACAGCTGTGTGATACATCCACCTGTCTATACAGACCACCCTGTCTATTGCGGTCACTCTAGGCAACCCTATTATCAGCTGTGTGATACATCCACCTGTCCATACAGACCACCCTGTCTATAGCGGCCACCCAAGACAACGTTTTTGAAATATATTCGCACTCGGGTAAACCCCGGGCGTTGCCCGGGCCTTTCGTCTAGTATGATATAATGGAGAACAATTCCTGCGGAAGGCATCTCTACTACAGGGCGGTCGTCGATGAGGAGGCGGAGAGACGAAACCAGCGAGGAGGCGGAGAAACGAAACCAGCGAGGAGACGGAGCAGCGGGCATGGCGAGGAGGCGGAGAAACGAAACCGGCGAGGAGGCAGAGAAACGAAACCGCGAGGAGGCGGAGCAGCGGGCACGGCGAGGAGGCGGAGAAACGAAACCGGCGAGGAGGCGGAGAAACGAAACTAACGAGGAAGCGGAGAAACGAAACTAACGAGGAAGCGGAGAAACGAAACCAGCGAGGAGGCAGAGAAACGAAACCGGCGAGGAGGCAGAGCAGCGGGCACGGCGAGGAGGCGGAGAAATGAAACCGGCGAGGAGGCGGAGAAACGAAACTAACGAGGAAGCGGAGAAATGAGCACGGCGAGGAGGCACGAAACTGGCGAGGAGGCGGAGCAGCGGGCACGGTGAGGAGGCGGAGAAACGAAACCGGCGAGGAGGCGGAGAAACGAAACTAACGAGGAAGCGGAGAAACGAAACTAACGAGGAAGCGGAGAAACGAAACCAGCGAGGAGGCAGAGAAACGAAACCGGCGAGGAGGCAGAGCAGCGGGCACGGCGAGGAGGCGGAGAAACGAAATAAGCGAGGAGGCGGAGCAGCGGGCACGGCGAGGAGAAGGAGAAACGAAACCGGCGAGGAGGCGGAGAAACGAAACCAGCGAGGAAGCGGAGAAATGAGCACGGCGAGGAGGCAGAGAAACGAAACTGGCGAGGAGGCGGAGCAGCGGGCACGGCGAGAAGGCGGAGAAACGAAACCGGCGATGAGACTAAGAAATGAGCACGGCGAGGAGGCGGAGAAACGAAACCAGCGAGGAGTCGGAGCAGCGGGCGCGGAGGCGGAGAAACGAAACCAGAGAGGAGGCGGAGAAACGAGCACGGCGTGGAGGCGGAGAAACGAGACCAGCGAGGAGGCGGAGAAACGGAACCAGCGAGGAGGCGGAGAAACGAGCACGGCGCGGAGGCGGAGAAACGAAACCAGCGAGGAGGCGGAGAAACGAGCACGGCGCGGAGGCGTAGAAACGAAACCAGCGAGGAAGCGGAGAAACGAAACCAGCGAGGAGGCGGAGAAACTAAACCAGCGAGGAGGCGGAGAAGCGAAACCAGCGAGGAGGCGGAGAAACGAGCACGGCGAGGAGTTGAAGAAACAATAAAGAAGTGTCGATTGCAATATAGTTTTCGAGAAATCAATTATCAAAAAATAAATGTTCAAAAATAAAGTGGTTATAAGATTTAATTATCTTCAGCAATATTCAAGTACTATATAATCACACAAACACACACACAAATTAAACATTGCAATCTCTGTATCACCATTATTTGTCCAGGGCATTCTTTTATAATTGTAATACCTTTTTAAGTACCTCAAGAAGTAGGATCTACTTGAAGGCAAATAACCTAGAAGCTTCTTACCTCTCCCCTTAAAATTGTCCTTTGTTGGAGATTTTATCAAAACATATCAATTTTGATATTACAAAGATACTAGCGCATCCCACCAGCCGCTCAGGCGAGGTATCATAATTGTAAAGTTATTTGCATTTTAAATTCAATCTAAAACTATTATAGTGGCCATAGAGTACTACATATTGCAATAAAACAAGGGCAACTTATGGAGATCTATCAATATGGACACAAATAAATACTTATACATTCAGGATGAGGCTTTTTTCTTGTAGTATTGAGTTTATATTGATTTATCATCATTTGCAGTTCTAATTATTATACCTTTTTATTTTTATACCAAAATTTATATTAATACTAAACCCAATATCTATACAGTCGAACTTGGACAATTCGAAGCCCAAGGGACCAAAAAAAAAAATTCTAATCATTCTAAAATTCAAAATAAAAACGGAAATTCTATTTAGAGGAAATTCTAGGGACCAAGATGAAATATTCAAATTAAAGACGTTTTCGAATTAAAGACTCTCTCGAATTATCCAAGTTCTACTGTATTTATAAATGCGAAATTTCATAAATGGGTTTCCTAAAAAAATCTTTCGTTCGAATGTATCAATTTTAACCAAATTTTAAACATTCATGTAAAACAAAATAGAGAATTATTTTGCGTAAAATCAAAATATGTAATTTAACTATTTGAAATTTTTATTGATTAAAATAAAAAAAAATACCACAGAATTTATAATTTATTATTTAGTTATTTTAATTTCGGTATGAAACCTAACTTTGTTAATGTTTAACATCCATTATTACCATTTTCCTTTTTAGGTTTAAGCTTTTATTTTATGTCAATTTTTAAATAAATTTTGTGTTGAATAATATTGTGTCGAATAATATGTTGTAATTTTGTGCTGTTATATTACACTAGACGAATGGCCCGGGCAACGCCCGGGTTTTACCTGAGTGCGTATATATTTTAAAAACGTTTTAATTCAAATACTATTCGTTACAATTATAAATTGGCGCCATGGATGTCACTCTTGTGAAACGTCCCGTTCCAAACTGTGTATTTTTAAAATGTTTTAATTAAAATACTATTCGTTACAATTATAAATTGGCGCCGTGGATGTCTCTCTTGTGAAACGTCCCGTCCCAAACTGTGAGTGTCTTGAAAATATAAAAATAAAAATGTGGATTTTCATAAAGATTTCATCATGTCGATTTTTTTTTTGCATTTCACCTACTAAATCGATAGAGATAATTACATTTGCAACATGAACTTAGGTATATTGACTAAAAAGAAAACTGCATAGTAATAAAGATCATTTTTTAAAGGCACCATATCGTTTTTTTTTTCAATAAAATCGAAACAAAAATTAACGATAAATAACGATAATTGCCTTAAAAAGAAATTGCCTTAAAAAAAAGAAACATTCGCGGTGATTTTGTCTTGCATTCGTTTATACAATTATTATATACGAATGACCCGGGCAACGCCCGGGTTTTACCCGATTAAATGCTTTTATTCAAATACTATTCGTTATAATTATAAATTGGCGCCGTGGATGTCATTCTTGTATAATATATAAATGAGTTTTAAAAATTGTAAAAAAAAAAAAAATGCATCGGCCGGGAATCGAACCCGGGCCGCCCGCGTGGCAGGCGAGCATTCTACCACTGAACCACCGATGGTTATGAAAAAATCCCATCCGTGAGCTTCAGACAGACAAACAAACAGACAGAATAAGGCAAATATATAAGTAGATTTAGTGTCCTCAGCTATTTCTTTTATACTAACACAATAATAGAAATATTTGTTTTAAAAAACTTATTTAGACATTTGAATTTTATTTTTGAAAGGACTTCATCTATTTTGTGCAGTCTTACATTTGTCAAGAAATCATTGCGGAAATTACTACTCTGGTATTACCTGGAGGGTCACTCGGCTAGGAACCTATAAAATACCAAACTTCTACGAACGGGTCTAAAACAATCGCCATTTCTAAACCCCTCTTGTTAAATATTTACCCACAATATATACGTTATGACCAGGTACACATAATGATATTGAAAACAAATTATTTATTTATAACAGATTTATGGAAATATTATTCATTTATACGGGATTTTGGCATTTAATTCCAAAGAGGATCTGATAAAAACCTGAATATTTGGATTTCTTCCTTCATTGAAGTCTTGAATAATCACTGAGAATAATTCAAGTCGCTACTTCCAACAGTTTTACACACCAGCCAGATGTCTGATAATTTATAGACTTGCAATGATAGTTGAACTGAACGAGTGTTCACAATTTATGACTTTCATGTGATCTCTGGAAGCTTATTATAATAAATTATAAATATTTGAAAGGCAATTCGGAAATTAATCGATTCCTGACCACTTTGACCAACCAGAAGTCTGATAACACTGGTCAACAACATTTTTGCCCAAGAGAACCTGATGGTGTTTCTAGAGTAACTTTTCATGATGAACTCAAAAATCTAATCATAGATTTTCCATCACCCATGGTTTTTGCGTGGCACCCTTTTTTTGGTATTTGGATAAATACAGCAAAAAATGCAAAAAATATTATGTAAGCATTTTTGCATTAGCCTTATTACATTACACTGGTTTATGAAAAATTATTTTTCTTAGTCCCAAAAGAAACAGTATCTTATCTAACTACACTACTATGCGACTTGCTTTACATCAATGTATATAATTAATAAGTTACTTTAGAATATAACTCATTGTAAATAACTCAACTTGATCAACTTTCACTCTCCACGATGCTAATTATCACAGATAGCTCCATTAAATCAACTTCCATCATTGCTTAACATACTGTAAATAACTACCTTGCGATTTATTCTATCTGCTTATGATGTTGCTTATTTGTTTAATGTATACGCTTATTCAATGCTATTTTTCTTAATTGTTTATTTTCTTTTTGAGATAATTCTGCTACCTATTCTACTACAATATGAATTATTGTAAAAAGTTTCACGCGCAATTATCCAGATCGGATATAGCGTGTCTTGTTTGCAACTGGTAATAAATAAATGATTCTTATCTAAATTTAGCTCTTTGTGCTGATTCCAAATATACCATTAGTTTTATTTCTATCACGGAAGAATTTTGAGATACACCTACTTGAAATTTGGAAATGTTTTTAATATATAGGCCAATATGAACGAAATATATTTATTTTATTGAAAAGTAGTGACAGTGAATTTTCTTCTATACTTTGCTTGTGGTACATCCCTCTTGAGTGTCCAGCAGTAGTCAGCAAGCATAACGGGACTCCATTTACCTTGGTACCGCTTCTCCATGCTTGATATATCTTGATGAAAGTTTCAAGAGATAAATAAATATATTGTAGTCTTAATCTAAACTTATAGTTGTCTTATTTTTTTAACCCCAGTGCGCGCAGGATATATGCATATTATATTATTTTATATAGCAGGATGTATATTTCGTGAACTCCCTGAGAACGAAAGAGCCCTCATGGATTTCGGGACGAAAGCTTCAGAAATCAGCTCATCACATACATAGGTAAAAAAAATACGGGAAGGGATGACTATAGGCTATTTTAAAAAATATATAAATCAATTATTAAAACTATATATTCAAATTATTCTACTTAGCTCATGAACAGCGCCCTCTATCAAAGATTAGATTAAATTATGCAAACAAATAGATAATGCTAATAACAAACAATTATAAAAAAAATCTTATCTAAATATATCGGTCACCCTGTCTAGTTAAATATAAAAATTATTTTAAAGAAAAATTCACAAAAAATAAATAAAAATACAAAAAATATTGACTAAAAAAATAATTTTAAAAATATAATTAATATTGTTGGATCTGGGCATCTTGGGGTCAGCTTGGGAAAGTTTCAGGGTTCCTGAAGGAGCTGGTGTTCTGTCTGAAGAACCTTCACCTGAAGCCTGTGGCTTGCCCATAGGCATGCTGGAGTCTGCCTTGGTAGTGGTGGAGTCAAGTCAAGCACTATAGGTGAGTGGCTTGACTACAGGGAAGGGGCGTCTGAGTCCACTGTAAAGATCGTGATCTACAGCCCCATCGAGGAAGGAAGGGGGAGAAAGCGCAATACAAGAGATCACAACCCTTTGGAAATGTACAATGCTGCTACAGATTGAATTTCTTCACAAGGAGAATTCAAAATATCAGATGAAAGCATCTTAGGCAGTGAAATATGGCCACCATCGTGTGGAGAACCACCGCCCTGTGCTAGACAGCGAGACCAATCAATGGCGTCGGCAATGATTAGGAGTACAGAAACAGAAACTAAAGGCTACTACAAAAATATTAAGAACAAATATCAAAGGTTACATTTAAAATCTCTCATTTCTAATGAATATAATAGCATAAACAGAATGATAGATTAACCATCACAATATCTTAGAAGAAATCAATAGATCAATTTTATAGGTTCTGGTTGTCCTAAAAATAAAAATAGACATATTCCATAACATTGTTAAATTACATTTAAATTTTAAAATTTCACTTGTAAATATCCACGCGGCGCGCGTTTGTATTTGTAAATATTTCTTGTTAGATAGAGTCAATATTTTTAAAAGCCCATTTAAGAGCGATTATCGCTTGAAAGCTAGCAATTTAAAATAAAAAGAAACTCATTGTGAGGAAATATTTTGTAATTTTAAAAACTTTTCACAATTTTATCATGAATGATTAAGAGTGGGAAGCAAGCCCAAGTTGGGATGTGGTTCTGCAAACAAGTGTTGGTGCTAATCCTGCTTCAGGAGGCTGACGAGCCTCATGTGTCCAGAGACATCAAGGAGATCAAAGGGCCGCCGATGAGCGGTTGGTTAAATCAGTCCTTTTTGGGATGAAAAGGATTGAGAAGGGGGCAGTGAGATGGTGCACCAAAGATGAAGATGTTGGGTCAGTTTTCTTCCACCAAACAAAACCCAACAAAGATGTAAACATTCATTTACATCATATAAATATATATACGCAGTGTCTCGCCGAAGTATTTGTTGCCTAGGTGGAGAACTCCCAACGATGGCTGACGATGCTCTAAAAGCCCCCCCCCTCCCTGACGCAGGGCCTCTCTTGGAAGGATGTACAAATAAAACTAGACACCTGAGGACACCAGTCTTCCATGCCAAAAGCTGATGCCTGGTGGGAAGGAAACACACGGGTGACATCCAGAAACATCCGTGCTGGAAGCCGCTGTACCATATGTACATACATTCCCACTCATTTTTTTTTTGTTAGAGGTGACCTAAGGAAAACAATTTGACATATAAACATATAAACCAATAATTTTTATATACTCGGGATATATATATATTAATTAATTTCCTAAAGGAATTAATTTGTAGGGATTAATTTGTTTTATCCAATATACAATTTTTTTTTCTCGCGCGGCAACACGGTAATTGGGGGCGTGGTCATGATGACGTGGGTGTTTGCTTTTGACGAATGAAAATGCCCATGATCACGTGGGTGTTTGCTTTCGACGAATGAAAATGCCAGCCAATAGAAATTTTGGCGTGAGGAACGAATGGAAAAGAAGAGAGGCTAGGATAAAAAGGGCCCGTCTTGACTAAACAGGACACACAGAGACAGATTCGCTCAGTGACAGGAGAGATCCAGCCAGTCGGACCCGAGACGTAGAGCAGACCAGACCTTGCCGCCGCTCTCGAGAGAAGGTAAGCCCCGCGCCATTATGGTTTAGACCTTCCTATCCCCCCCTTTTTTATTCTTTTTGAGTAGGAGCTAACTCATTTAGATTTTGAATGGGCCCTAAAAGGGGCATTAATTAGAGAAAAAGGGAATGTTAGGGTTCATATGTCTTGTCCCGTTAGAATGGATGGAGATCTATGTTCCCCCATCTATAGAGGAGAAATTGTAACCTTAAGTCACCCCTACCTAGATTATTATGTAAATAGTATGTCCCGCCAGTATAAAATGTCCCCAAACACCTGCCTAGTCCAAATAAATATCTGGTACATAACTTATTTAGAGAAATTTTCTTGTTCCCTCTCATACATATTCCATTCTCTTGCTTTATGATGTTACTCCCACTGTATAAATGAATGTTGTATGTTTCTTACCTATTTGAAGGGAATGTTGCTAATAATCAGGTCTCCATAAATAGTTGGCCATATACATTATCGCGAGTGTCTGTGTTTCAGTGTGTTCCATCATGTCTACCATTATATTGTTCGTTGATTTAAAATTAATAAGACCCATGTTGCCTTAAACTCATTAGGTTGTTCTCTTTATGATTTTATTGAAGACCTCTGTTTTAGATATATTACGATTATTAATGACAATAGTATAAGTCTATAGTATGTTCGTTTCTTATAGCCTATCTGTTAGATTCTGGTATAATCTTTATAAATAGAGCCCTTCACATATATCCAGATGGTAACTTACTTATTGTATTTTTGTTGAATCTTTATTATAAAAATAGGGATTAAAGGATATCCGCACGTTTAATCAGAATTTCTACCAATAAAATCTAAATCTGGTACTTCATGATATCTACTTTGAAATACTGATTTCAACTTACTGTACTCCAATAGAAATGTTAATTTGGTCTTATATTTTCTAATAATGACATGTTCATTTTTATCTGAGATCCCCCAAAGTCGTTGGATGATCCCAAGGAACGTGACACAAAAAGAGTGCGTCACGGACCCGAGTCCGTGAGTCTAAAGGGGCGGACAATAGTTGACGATCAATTCCAGCGTCTGTTTCGATGGCAGAGTCGACCATTATTTCATAGACCATTTTAATTTAATGAAGGAACGAGAATAATTCAACATTTCCCTCCTTTTCTCCCCAAGTACACGTGGGCCCTTAGTTTAATGGGGAATCTCTTTATACATCTGTCCTAAACTCACCGTTGTATCTTTATTATAAAATCGGGACTAAAGGATGCCAGCATGTTTAATCAGATTTTTTTCTACCAATAAAATTTGAACCTGGTACTCCCTGATAACTAGTTTTGAAATATTGATTTCGACATATTATACTTCTATAGAAATTGTTAATTTGGTCTTATATATCCTTAGTATAATGAGGAATCTCTTTACACATCTGTTATAAATTTTCCGCACTATATCCTTTGTGTATGAACCTATCTGATCTATTGATGCTGACGTTCTTATAATGATAAAGAAGCTTCTAAGTACGGTCTCTTCAGTTCGTTTTTTATACTGGTATAAAGGTTTTTTTTTTTTTAGGTTACTTAGGTTGAAGTTGTGACCTGTATTTTAAGTGTATTTCCTTTTTATTCTTTCTATTTAGGGATCTGGTACACTCATCCATTCTATCTATTATTTGTCTGCCGGCTTCGCCTATGTACATACTGTTGCATTGATTACATTCCATCAGGTATATTATTTGACTATTGTTTGTGTAATTTGGGTTATAAATGCCCTAATATGAATCTATTTACAGTTGATCTGTAGAAATTATAGAGATCTGTTGCTATAATTTTCCTCTATGAAATAGCTCCCAGCGTCTTCAGTGGGTGGCTAAGTCGCCAGAAGGCGAATCTCTTAAAAGAATGGTTGAAACAACGAGGGAGGCAAAGAAAGAGGCCGCCATTACTTCTTTCATGGAAGAAGAAGCAGGAGGGAGAATGGATGTAAGTTGAAACCCCTGAGAAGTTGAATTCCACATTCCAGGAAGAATCCGTCAACGGGCCCCCCTCCCCGCCGCAGGGCCTCTCTTGGAGGGTCCCTCCCACGCCTTGTTTAGTTGAAAGTTTTTACTTAGGGTTGAGTAGTCCTCAATCCATTCTGTATCCTATATATATATATTATTTGATACTCCTTTTCTCAAGTATAGCCTAGCTGTATAAGTCCTATATATTTGTCTATTCCTATGTCACACGCTATCCCGAGGATGGTGGTGACATTGTTGTCGAAAGGTTACACTCGTAAATTTTAATATGGGAATTGTACTAAGTCACTCCTTACATGCTCCGTTCTCGTAGGTCTAAAATCGGGGACGCGACAATGGCGCCCGCCGCGGGGCACGAATTTAGTATATATTTCATCTTAAATACTTTAGAAATATATACCTAATGAAAAGCCATACTATTTAATTATTTAATTAATTAAATTGGTGAAGTAGTCTACACCCTGAGTTAAGAGTCTATATCTAGAGTGACTTACAAAATTTCCAGTGGTATTACTTAGGAATGTCATGTTGTTGCCTTGAGATTTCCCGCTGATTTTAAGAGCTATTCATAGCGCCCTTTCAGTTTTCTAACCACACCTACTGTTATGATTTTAAATCGTTAATTTTAATTTATGCTTTCCGTTTCACTGGCATTTTTTAAGTTGAGACGACGTCTACCGCATCACTCGCCGCTGTCTTTTACGATTCACATTGTTTGTGACAAAGCCTTAATATTATCGTTGATTTCTGATATCAAAGTAAAATGTTTATGGGGATGAGTATCTTTTATACAGGTCTTCTCAAGCTTTCGGGCTTATCCGCCCTTCTACAGGAGAAACATATACAATATATCAAGAAAATATAACGCCGCCTGATCCTAAAACTATTATGGTTCTATGTACATATATATACATATATACATTAGGATGTTTCGCATATTTTTTTCTTTTAAAGATATGTTTTTATTTGGTTAAGGTATTTACATATTCTACTATTGTTTGCTACATTCTATGAATTATCTTATAGGTTAGGAATTCTATTATTAAGTTAGATTTATGATGGTTATTGGCTATTACATATAAGTTACTTATATTACTGTTGATATTATTAGCTGGTACTAGGATATATTGTGTTATATGTTTCGGGCAAATCTATTTTCTATTAATGCTATTGTGTTTTCTGAATAATAAAGAATCAATTATAAGCCTTCGATATTTGCTGTTTAAGTTATTGAATTGTCTTCTAGGTTCTCCTAATGCGAAAGTGTGGCCTGTTTCTTTGCAGTGTTGGAAGAATTAGAGATCTATTCTCTTGATTTATAATGTTGCGTCTTTGTTCATATATTCTATTGCTGACTCTCCTTCCTGTCTCCACCACGTAGTTGGCTTGACAGTTGTTGCATTCTATGGAATATATTGCCTTTTTTTTTCTGTATTGGTTAGTGGGTTTATGATATTGGGATTATTTTTTAGATGATGGATTTTAATGGTGGAGCCTATGTTAGGGGAATTACTGTAATATGTTTGGATGCCTAAGTTTCTTAAGTAGTTGGCTATTGTTATAGATGTTTGTGAGTATGGAATGTGACATATCGCCCTATAGATATTTGTGGTTTTGTTTATTGGGTTATTGATTGTTATACTTTTGTGGAATGTTTTAATATAAAGGTGGTTGGGTATCCTGCTTGCTGGACATTATTTATAATGTTCTGTGTCTCAATCATTTTTAGATCTGTAGCGAACACCATTGATTACAATTTTTTTTTCTTAAAGTATTTTATACAGTATGAGAAATGAGGCTGGATTGCCATGGTTCAATTTTAGAACGGCGATCAGTGTTTTACAGCAGTCCACTGAAATGACTTAGATTTTTTTTCATAGCTCTGATATAATTTTCTCACAGCAGAGGTGAGTTCTGATAACTATTGACGGCTACAAATTTCTTAACTTTATTTTTTTTAGCGCTTTCTATCAAGTTATGCTAGCCTGTGCATACAGATTTGGGCTAGCATCGTAAGAGATAGTTAACCGATTTTATCTTTTCTACAGCGCATAGTGGATTGGGAGAGTGACAAAAACATGAGCTCTAAGATGAAAGTAGAATTGGAGAACCAATTAGCGTACCCGTGAAGAGAGAAGTTTGATCACCATCTCTTCGTAACATTTTTTTTAAATTGAAATCAATAATGGGTAGAAATCTGGTTTTAACATTCCAATGGCAGAATCTCAAGGAATAGATATAGTAACCTATTAGCGCGAGTACTTTCAATCACTGTGGAACTATTTATTAACTTGTGACAACTACCTGGGATAATCTTTAAATATATTCAAAGAAAGGGAGATGACTGAAGCTTGTGTCTACAAGACAGCTGAGATATCCCGAGGCACGCGTGGACAGCTTTAATTTGATGACAAGGCAGCAAAAAGCCACCTGTGTTAGAGACGGGATCTATCTAATATTTGGGGTATAAGGGACAGGAGAGTTTATCGAGGCTCGATTTGATACTTATATATAATGAGGAAGTTAGCGAAATGTGGATCTCCAGTGCGAAGTAATATCACCTAAAGGCTGTGAATGAGGATTGATGAAGTCGGGACACCCGAGCAAGGATATTACATTGAATGTAATTCGGAATCTGTAGGCGTGAGGCGGTATCGTGGTTGGTTTAAGATGGCTAGATACGCGAGGAAGGGCGGCCCCCTTTGACGACGTTTTCTGCCAAGTTTGATCACTGGATGCCGATAGACCGCTTAAAGGGTGTGTTCACCACATGGAAAATGTCATTGAAGATGTGCCAGCATGACGAGAAAGAAGATCTAGGACGAGATGACGTTTCCTAAATTTGACACACACAAGGTGCTACGCCTGGACAATAGATGGGGCAGTGAAGTCCATCTAGAAAATGGCGCTAATTCCAGAACAAAATGTGTATAGATCGAGCTGAGGTGACCTCTCCATATTAGATATACTCCTGTAAATCCTTAAATGTCCACATATATTTCCACAGTGAATTATACAAGCTGCACACCTATATCTCATGAGCCAGGAATGTAATTATCAGACTTACAGTAATAAGTAATAATATGAGTTTTCTAACCCATGAACAAACAAAACTCATGGCATACAACACAGTCCTACAAATTAATTTTCCTACCAAATTCATAGTGTATCGACATAACTCAGCAGAAAAATCAGTCACAATTAAGTGTCACAAAGGGCGAAATAACTTTGCCATTTTCCCAACCCATTATGCACGTGTTACCCCATAGACAATGATCTTATAACCACATTTAATTTGGTTTCAGCATGTTGTAAGAAGAATCGAACTCATGGAAATACAGCCCTAATTACTATGCCTCATACTGTATAAATACAAGAAAGAAATCTCTAATAACAGTCTCTAAGTGACAATGGACACATACACGTGTTAAGGAATTAGGTAAATTGATAGGCTAAATTTCCGGATATTCAACAATTGTATATTCGTAATTTGTAATTTGTTAACAATGTGCCAGAGGTCTTCTAGGACCTCGACACGCCATTCGTGTAAGTCCCGGGGGAGAGAGACCACGACGGCCAATTTCCTCAGAAGGCCCCGAGCGGGGGTAATTCTGGGGAAGTCACAAGATAAGAGTTGCAGCCGCGGTAATTAAAAAATAAAGATGGTGGGCCCCCCTCCCCCTTGAGAGGTAGCGATCGGACGGTGGGAAGCTGATAGAAGAAAGTACATTCGATGTGTAATGCGTAGCTGGCGACCGCAGTATCGCCTCGATAGAACTATTTCTTTTGGCTCTTCACCACTTGGTGTTAATATAGATAATCTGTTCTAAGACCAGAGACCAATATCTGTAAATGGCGAATAATATGCACTGAGAATTTGTGTAAGCTGATTTACCTAAATTTAAGCAACTGTATTCACTAATTTATTCGCGTAGGTTTATATTAGTTTTAATATTAGGTTATATATTAAATAACAAATGTTTGTGTAAGCTAATTTACCTAGATTTCAGTGACTGTATACACTAATTTATATATATAGGTCTTTATTTGTTATAATATTGGGCTATATTAAATAACAAATGTGTATTCTCCTGTTAAGAAACAATTTTTTATTTTAAGCTTACAATTTTGTCTTTGAAGTTTGAACTTTGAAGAGTTTGCAGTTTTCCTTTTACTTTAAACTATAACGTGTGCTCTAAACTCCCAGTTCTCCTACTTTATTTTATGTTAACAATTTTGTCTTAGTGTCATAGTGAACTTTAAATAGTTTGCAGTTCTACCTTTTTATTTTTAAACCATAACGCGTGTTCTAGTGTTAAGTGACCGTTGAAAGGAGCGTTAACAACCTGTTTCGGTGTTTGTGTGTTATTTGTCTCAACCTTGTTTTTTTTTGTGAAGTGTATCGCCTCACAGCCTTGCTGTAGTGTTTGTTGCCATCTTTAAAGATCTTCACAATGTGTTTTAATATTAGTGTGTCATTTAGAGAAAATTGTCACAGCCTTATCCTTGTATAGAACACCGTTTTACACCGTTTTATTTGATGACTTGTGTGAGAGATTTTAGATATAAATTAAGAAGTTACTATTTACACATGAGCCAAATCGACCCAGCAGTTAGAACAAGAGGGAGCGGCTCAGATGTTTCCTCCTTCCACGTGACACCACTGTCGGTCGTCCCAGATAAGAGGGAATACCAGGAAACTCTGCCCTCCTGACACCGCTCCCTCCACACGAGAAAACAGCGTCCCGCTGTTTACTAGTCGGTCACATGACCTGGGGTTTCTCGTCCCCTCCTAGTGTAGAATTGCCACAACCTCCCATAGTGTAGTACATAGTTAAAGGAGTTTTCACAACCTTGTTTTAATGTTAGTGTCATTTGTCACAACCCTGTCACAACCTCATTTTTGTGTAGCACGTCGTTAAAAGGATTTCACAACCCGTTTTAGTGTTAGTATATCATCTTTAAGGAGTCTTCACAACCTGTTTTAGTGTGTGTGTCGTATTTAAAAGGTTGTCACAATCTGATTTAGTGTTTATGTGTCATTGTAGAGAGTTTCGCAACCGTGTTTTGATGTTAGTCCATCTTTAGAGAATTTTACAACCAGTTTAATGTTAGTGCGTCATTTGTCACAACCTCGTTTTAGTGTAGCTCATTGTTGAAGAGAGTCTCACAACCGTGTCTTAATGTTAGTCCACAGCTAAAAGGAGCTTTCACAACCTTGTTTCAATGTTTGTGTGTCACTAGTCACAACATTGTCACAACCTCCCATAGTGTAGTACATAGTTAAAGGAGTTTTCACAACCTTGTTTTAAATGTTAGTGTGTCATTTGTCACAACCTCGTTTTAGTGTAGCTCACTGTCGAAGAGAATTTCTAATGAGAGTGTGTAAGGCAATTACAATCTAAGAATTGATATGATAGAGCAACAAGTAACCTCTGTTGTTAAACTCCGGTACGAGCTGGGTACTGAAAACCCTATAAGACCAAAGAAAGAGTTTAGCAGAATAGCTGAGAAAGAAGAATGCAAATGATCTTATATGGGAAGTAGCGTTGGCAAAACACTTGTAGACCTATCATATGGTGGCAATGAGGTAAATGCTTGAAGTTCAGTTCGCTCCATTTAAGTGCTAGTTTTGATGATTCGTTTGTCTAGACACCAAGTGTCAAGATAAGAGGATTTTCAAACTGTGAGACACACGGTTAAGGTGTTAGGTTAGATTTCAGATTTTGATTGTTGACAATCAACATAGTTTAATTTATTTTTCTGTTTAATTATAAATAATATTTATCTATGAGTAGATAATTTATAGAGTTTGTATGAGGCATTAATTTAAGTTAATAGGGCATTAGTCCCCACTTTGTTTTAATTAGAAAATTTTTCTTTGATTTCATGATGTCCTAGAAGTTAGCTATTGTTAGGGTAAATTTAGCAATGATAATTGAGGTAATTTGGCGTTTATAGCAATTTTTAACTATAGTGTGTATGCAGTCAGTGAATGTGATGTATGAATGGAATGACTAGTGATTGTTGTCAAAGTTAAAAACTATTATATTGTTAGACCAAACTACGTATTCAGAATGGTATTAGGGAACTAATAGGTTCGATTTTCAATTTTGATTTCTTTATTTGTTAGGACCGAATGGCCTCACAGGGCTGTACAACTCTATAGTTAGGAAAGGAATTCGCTCCATTTTGTTAGGTCTCCTTCTAAGGGGTATAATATTGATTTCTATTATTAGGGTAATCAATCACCCTATTTCATTATGTCAACTTGAATTTTAAGAGTCGTAGGCAATGACCATGTCTCGATTCTCAGACTGGGGGATTTGTGGGAGGTCACGGTCAGGCCAAAAGCCTGCAAGCCCCCTCCTCTTTAGAGGGAGCGGAGAGGTACCAGGTGAACTTTGTGCTAGGTGGGGAGATTTAGTAGCCGATGTCGTGAGCAGTGTGCTTAACGAAAAACCTCGGATAACCGATCTGACATCGTAGTTTACGACGCTTTAAGCGTGGCTGAAATGAGGGTGATCCAGTCGGGAGGTTGGAAAGGATCGGCACGTTGGGAGCTCTTTTATATATTGCGCAGCCTGGAACAAATTCCCCGATGGAGGAGCTTAGAAACATGCGCTGGGTAGAGAAATCGAATTCCCTGTAACTCCTCGTCTTTAAGTCAAAGTCTAAAGGGGTTTTCTAATGAGGGTTAACAATTGAGCATGTAAGAAACAAGTTATGATTAGACGAGGCGATTCCGTCTACAGATTTTTAGGTACCAGTTAGCAAAGTGACAGATGGGCTGTCCAGATTCTTTGCGTTTTATATCGCCCCAGGCTAGCAAAAGTTAATCACCTAATTAAAGACTATCAGTCTACCATACGTTTAGTTGGAACGAATTTAAGTCTAAACATCAATTAGTATGTAGAATTTTTTTTTTTACGAGAATAGCTCGTTCTTTGTTAAGATAAACTTTAAATTAGTAGGACATCTAAATGAACTTCTGAGGCAGATTGCCAGAACAAGCCAAAATAGCGTTCCAGATTTAAGAAGGAATAAAATTTCTTTTAGGGAAGATCGATTCGGCCGTGAAATGGCCTAGAGCTATGAGCTAGTATTATTTTATTGAAGACATAGAATAAAATATTTTCAGAGAGATATTAAGAACTCGAGTTGTTGGTAAAAAGTATGGGTACACATTCTATAGATCATCTAAACAATGCATAGTAGGGGTTAACTACATGTTCAGGTAAAGAACAAAGATAGGTGAGATTCATCACGATTAGACGATTTAGAAGTAATCCGGTCTAGGGAAGTAGTTAAATACCATGATTTCCTCCATATATATATTTTCCCTGATTTAAGAGAAACGGGGAACACACCAGACAAACACTCCCAATGACGAGTTGGTAAGAACAAGTTTTAAGATATTACATGTAGATTTTAAAATACTAGTGAAATGTCCTAGACCCTCAGTGCACATCTATTCATTTTTATTATCATCATACACTCAATATTACTATATAGCATGTATCATTCCTTTATTATATTCATGTATATTTGTATATAAAAAGCACGATTCGGATAATAAATGTGTAACATTTGGGTAACAGAGTTGTTACCATCTTCTCAGATAAAATGCGCTAAACAAGTTTTGATCACAATATATATATATATATTTTTTGTCTATTTGCCATAATATTATTCTAATATCAGTGTTATTATAATGTACTCCCATATCAATGTTATTTCCTTCCCATATATCATATTTTTTTGTTTGGCATATTTATCATACAGAGGTGATATCTCCCCATTTAATGTATCATCCACCATGTTTACCCTTTCCCCTAATTACCTGCACGAATATTCATATATAGATAAGACACAGTTTGAGCATAGACTACAATAGGATAAAGGTAGTGAGATCGAATCCAGAACAAATAATTAATATGTGTGACATTTTGGTAACAGCATTGTTACCATCTTCGGACAAATGTACCGATTGAGGATTCTAATCACAATTTATATATTCATCTGTTTACCATAGTTTATCCTATATATATATATATATATATATATATATATATGAAACCATTCCCTTCCTACTTATAGTAAATATCCATTTTAATTTTTATTATCATTATCATCGTGACCATGTGTAGTCTTTCCTTTTGCTGTCATATATATCATATAGAGTCAATAAAGTTTTTTTTTTTTTGATATGTTTTAGGAATTGTACATATCTATGTTAACACGCACAATTCCTTGGCGCCCTTAATAATTATGTTTATCTAGAAGGTACTAAGAGTTTGTTTGTATAGAATTGGTGCTTAGACTATCCCACACCTCCACCATAGGGACTGGCTGGGAACATGTGGACTCGACTCACATCTGGGCCAAGACTCCCCGGAATACAGACAGCGAAAGGATGGGCTTAGTACATTGCCCATTAAATGGTGGGGTAGAATTTCCTCCAGTAATTACATTGAGATAACATGTTCCAGGTTCATGGCCCGTGTATTCCTCCTTTGCCCGAGTGTCAGTGATTGCAAAACTGGTATCATAAAAGAATGCATTTCCCCCCCATCTCATATTTTCTCATAGACTATGAACAGATATGAATTGGGATAAACGCATTCTTTCACTCTGGTGGGGGAGGAATTGTTGGGTCAGTTTTCTTCCACCAAACAAAACCCACCAAAGATGTAAACATTCATTTACATCATATAAATATATATACGCAGTGTCTCGCCGAAGTATTTGTTGCCTAGGTGGAGAACCCCCAACGATGGCTGACGATGCTCTAAAGGCCCCCCCCCTCCCTGACGCAGGGCCTCTCTTGGAAGGATGTACAAAGAGCACATGTACAAATAAAACTAGACACCTGAGGACACCAGTCTTCCATGCCAAAAGCTGATGCCTGGTGGGGAGGAAACACACGGGTGACATCCAGAAACATCCGTGCTGGAAGCCGCTGTACCATATGTACATACATTCCCACTCATTTTTTTTTGTTAGAGGTGACCTAAGGAAAACAATTTGACATATAAACATATAAACCAATAATTTTTATATACTCGGGATATATATATATTAATTAATTTCCTAAAGGAATTAATTTGTAGGGATTAATTTGTTTTATCCAATATACAATTTTTTTTTTCTCGCGCGCTAACACGGTAATTGGGGGCGTGGTCATGATGACGTGGGTGTTTGCTTTTGACGAATGAAAATGCCCATGATCACGTGGGTGTTTGCTTTCGACGAATGAAATTGCCAGCCAATAGAAATTTTGGCGTGAGGAACGAATGGAAATGAAGAGAGGCTAGGATAAAAAGGGCCCGTCTTGACTAAACAGGACACACAGAGACAGATTCGCTCAGTGACAGGAGAGATCCAGCCAGTCGGACCCGAGACGTAGAGCAGACCAGACCTTGCCGCCGCTCTCGAGAGAAGGTAAGCCCCGCGCCATTATGGTTTAGACCTTCCTATCCCCCCCCTTTTTTATTCTTTTTGAGTAGGAGCTAACTCATTTAGATTTTGAATGGGCCCTAAAAGGGGCATTAATTAGAGAAAAAGGGAATGTTAGGGTTCATATGTCTTGTCCCGTTAGAATGGATGGAGATCTATGTTCCCCCCATCTATAGAGGAGAAATTGTAACCTTAAGTCACCCCTACCTAGATTATTATGTAAATAGTATGTCCCGCCAGTATAAAATGTCCCCAAACACCTGCCTAGTCCAAATAAATATCTGGTACATAACTTATTTAGAGAAATTTTCTTGTTCCCCTCTCATACATACTCCATTCTCTTGCTTTATGATGTTACTCCCACTGTATAAATGAATGTTGTATGTTTCTTACCTATTTGAAGGAATGTTGCTAATAATCAGGTCTCCATAAATAGTTGGCCATATACATTATCGCGAGTGTCTGTGTTTCAGTGTGTTCCATCATGTCTACCATTATATTGTTCGTTGATTTAAAATTAATAAGACCCATGTTGCCTTAAACTCATTAGGTTGTTCTCTTTATGATTTTATTGAAGACCTCTGTTTTAGATATATTACGATTATTATTGACAATAGTATAAGTCTATAGTATGTTCGTTTCTTATAGCCTACCTGTTAGATTCTGGTATAATCTTTATAAATAGAGCCCTTCACATATATCCAGATGGTAACTTACTTATTGTATTTTTGTTGAATCTTTATTATAAAAATAGGGATTAAAGGATATCCGCACGTTTAATCAGAATTTCTACCAATAAAATCTGAATCTGGTACTTCATGATATCTACTTTGAAATACTGATTTCAACTTACTGTACTCCAATAGAAATGTTAATTTGGTCTTATATTTTCTAATAATGACATGTTCATTTTTATCTGAGATCCCCCAAAGTCGTTGGATGATCCCAAGGAACGTGACACAAAAAGAGTGCGTCACGGACCCGAGTCCGTGAGTCTAAAGGGGCGGACAATAGTTGACGATCAATTCCAGCGTCTGTTTTGATGGCAGAGTCGACCATTATTTCATAGACCATTTTAATTTAATGAAGGAACGAGAATAATTCAACATTTCCCTCCTTTTCTCCCCAAGTACACGTGGGCCCTTAGTTTAATGGGGAATCTCTTTATACATCTGTCCTAAACTCACCGTTGTATCTTTATTATAAAATCGGGACTAAAGGATGCCTGCATGTTTAATCAGATTTTTTTCTACCAATAAAATTTGAACCTGGTACTCCCTGATAACTAGTTTTGAAATATTGATTTCGACATATTATACTTCTATAGAAATTGTTAATTTGGTCTTATATATCCTTAGTATAATGAGGAATCTCTTTACACATCTGTTATAAATTTTCCGCACTATATCCTTTGTGTATGAACCTATCTGATCTATTGATGCTGACGTTCTTATAATGATAAAGAAGCTTCTAAGTACGGTCTCTTCAGTTCGTTGTTTATACTGGTATAAAAGGTTTTTTATTTTTTAGGTTACTTAGGTTGAAGTTGTGACCTGTATTTTAAGTGTATTTCCTTTTTATTCTTTCTATTTAGGGATCTGGTACACTCATCCATTCTATCTATTATTTGTCTGCCGGCTTCGCCTATGTACATACTGTTGCATTGATTACATTCCATCAGGTATATTATTTGACTATTGTTTGTGTAATTTGGGTTATAAATGCCCTAATATGAATCTATTTACAGTTGATCTGTAGAAATTATAGAGATCTGTTGCTATAATTTTCCTCTATGAAATAGCTCCCAGCGTCTTCAGTGGGTGGCTAAGTCGCCAGAAGGCGAATCTCTTAAAAGAATGGTTGAAACAACGAGGGAGGCAAAGAAAGAGGCCGCCATTACTTCTTTCATGGAAGAAGAAGCAGGAGGGAGAATGGATGTGTCGCGTCCCCGATTTTATACCTACGAGAACGGAGCATGTAAGGAGTGACTTAGTACAATTCCCATATTAAAATTTACGAGTGTAACCTTTCGACAACAATGTCACCACCATCCTCGGGATAGCGTGTGACATAGGAATAGACAAATATATATAGGACTTATACAGCTAGGCTATACTTGAGAAAAGGAGTATCAAATAATATATATATATAGGATACAGAATGGATTGAGGACTACTCAACCCTAAGTAAAAACTTTCAACTAAACAAGGCGTGGGAGGGACCCTCCAAGAGAGGCCCCGCGGCGGGGAGGGGGGCCCGTTGACGGATTCCTCCTGGAATGTGGAATTCAACTTCTCAGGGGTTTCAACTTACATTCATTCTCCCTCCTTCTTCTTCTTCCATGAAAGAAGTAATGGCGGCCTCTTTCTTTGCCTCCCTCGTTGTTTCAACCATTCCTTTAAGAGATTCGCCTTCTGGCGATTTAGCCACCCACTGAGGACGCTGGGAGCTATTTCATAGAGGAAAATTATAGCAACAGATCTCTATACTTTTTACAGATCAACTGTAAATAGATTCATATTAAGGCATTTATAACCCAAATTACACAAACAATAGTCAAATAATATACCTGATGGAATGCAACCAATGCAACAGTATGTACATAGGCGAAGCCGGCAGACAAATAATAGATAGAATGGATGAGTGTACCAGATCCCTAAATAGAAAGAATAAAAAGGAAATACACTTAAAATACAGGTCACAACTTCAACCTAAGTAACCTAAAAACCCTTTATACCAGTATAAACAGCGAACTGAAGAGACCGTACTTAGAAGCTTCTTTGTCATTATAAGAACGTCAGCATCAATAGATCAGATAGGTTCATACACAAAGGATATAGTGCGGAAAATTTATAACAGATGTGTAAAGAGATTCCTCCTTATACTAAGGATATATAAGACCAAATTAACAATTTCTATAGAAGTATAATATGTCGAAATCAATATTTCAAAACTAGTTATCAGGGAGTACCAGGTTCAAATTTTATTGGTAGAAAAATCTGATTAAACATGCAGGCATCCTTTAGACCCGATTTTATAATAAAGATACAACGGTGAGTTTAGGACAGATGTATAAAGAGATTCCCCATTAAACTGAGGGCCCACGTGTACTTGGGGAGAAAAGGAGGGAAATGTTGAATTATTCTCGTTCCTTCATTAAATTAAAATGGTCTATGAAATAATGGTCGACTCTGCCATCAAAACAGACGCTGGAATTGATCGTCAACTATTGTCCGCCCCTTTAGACTCACGGACTCGGGTCCGTGACGCACTCTTTTTGTGTCACGTTCCTTGAGATCATCCAACGACTTTGGGGGATCTCAGATAAAATGAACATGTCATTATTAAAAAATATAAGACCAAATTAACATTTCTATTGGAGTACAGTAAGTTGAAATCAGTATTTCAAAGTAGATATCATGAAGTACCAGATTTAGATTTTATTGGTAGAAATTCTGATTAAACGTGCGGATATCCTTTAATCCCTATTTTTATAATAAAGATTCAACAAAAATGCAATAAGTAAGTTACCATCTGGATATATGTGAAGGGCTCTATTTATAAAGATTATACCAGAATCTAACAGATAGGCTATAAGAAACCAACATACTATAGACTTATACTATTGTCAATAATAATCGTAATATATCTAAAACAGAGGTCTTCAATAAAATCATAAAGAGAACAACCTAATGAGTTTAAGGCAACATGGGTCTTATTAATTTTAAATCAACGAACAATATAATGGTAGACATGATGGAACACACTGAAACACAGACACTCGCGATAATGTATATGGCCAACTATTTATGGAGACCTGATTATTAGCAACATTCCCTTCAAATAGGTAAGAAACATACAACATTCATTTATACAGTGGGAGTAACATCATAAAGCAAGAGAATGGAGTATGTATGAGAGGGAACAAGAAAATTTCTCTAAATAAGTTATGTACCAGATATTTATTTGGACTAGGCAGGTGTTTGGGGACATTTTATACTGGCGGGACATACTATTTACATAATAATCTAGGTAGGGGTGACTTAAGGTTACAATTCCTCCTCTATAGATGGGGGAACATAGATCTCCATCCATTCTAACGGGACAAGACATATGAACCCTAACATTCCCTTTTTCTCTCATTAATGCCCCTTTTAGGGCCCATTCAAAATCTAAATGAGTTAGCTCCTACTCAAAAAGAATAAAAAAGGGGGGGATAGGAAGGTCTAAACCATAATGGCGCGGGGCTTACCTTCTCTCGAGAGCGGCGGCAAGGTCTGGTCTGCTCTACGTCTCGGGTCCGACTGGCTGGATCTCTCCTGTCACTGAGCGAATCTGTCTCTGTGTGTCCTGTTTAGTCAAGACGGGCCCTTTTTATCCTAGCCTCTCTTCATTTCCATTCGTTCCTCACGCCAAAATTTCTATTGGCTGGCATTTTCATTCGTCGAAAGCAGACACCCACGTGATCATGGGCACGCCCCCAATTACCGTGTTGCCGCGCGAGAAAAAAAAATTGTATATTGGATAAAACAAATTAATCCCTACAAATTAATTCCTTTAGGAAATTAATTAATATATATATATCCCGAGTATATAAAAATTATTGGTTTATATGTTTATATGTCAGATTGTTTTCCTTAGGTCACCTCTAACTAAAAATGAGTGGGAATGTATGTACATATGGTACAGTGGCTCCCAGTACGGATGTCTCTGGATGTCACCCATGTGTTTCCTCCCCATCAGGCACCAGCTTTCGGCATGGAAGACTGGTGTCCTCAGGTGTCTAGTTTTATTTGTACATGTGCTCTTTGTACACCCTTCCAAGAGAGGCCTTGCGTCAGGGAGGGGGGGGCCTTTAGAGCATCGTCAGCCATCGCTGGGAGTTCTCCACCTAGGCAACAAATACTTCGGCGAGACGTTGGGCGCCACTGTCGCGTTCCCTATTTTAGACCTACGAGAACGGAGCATGTAGGGAGTGACTTAGTACAATTTCCTTATTAAAATTTGCGAGCATAACCTTGCGACAACAATGTCAACACCATCCTCGGAATGTATGTTGTGCCTAAAAAAAATTTCCTTATTAAGACTGCAAGTGTAACATTTTTGACAACAACTCCCCTACCACTGTCGCGTTCCCTATTTTAGACCTACGAAAACGGAGCATGTAGACAGTGACTTAGTAAAAGTCTTTTATAAAGAAATCTGTAAGTGTAACGTTTGACAACAGGGCCTCTACCACAATAGGTAAAGTGTTTGATATTGAGATAAACAATGTAGAGCTTGAGCATATAAAACTATAACTTAAAGGATGGAAATGGAATATCAGACAACATACAAGGCACAGAAGGATTTTGAGAAATGCAGCTCCAAGTAAAAAGTTTCCATGTCGGCGTGAGAAGGGCCCCTCAGGGGAGGCCCCGTTGATGGACTCTTCCTGGAATGTATGGGGGCGTCGGGAATAGCGCGGGAACTAACGGTGTCTCAGGAATGTGGGGGTCCAACGTCCATTCTCCCCCCCCCCCCCCCTGCTTCTTCCTCCATGAAAGAGAAAATGGCGGACCCTTCCTCGTTGTCTCAACTTATCCTTTTCAGAAAATCGCCTTCTAACGATTTAGCCACCTACTAAAGACGCTGGTAGCTATTTCATAGGGGAAATTATAGCAACAGATCTCTATAATTTCTACAGATCAATAGATTCACAATAAGGCGTTTATAATCCAAATTACACAGACAATAGTCAAATAATATAGCTGATGGAATGCAACCAATACAACAGAATGTATATAGGCGGAACCCGACAGACAAATAATAGATAGGATGGATGGGCGCACCAGATCCAAAAAAAAAAATAGAAATGATAGCAATTAAACGTACACTTCCCCATATCTGATAAAGTAATTCTTGTTTCAATAACCATGTTCCATAGCTAACTCTAATTTCATAAGTTAAATTATTATATAATAAGTTTCCTTAGTTTAGAAATATGTAAATAGTCTATGCTTGGCATATAACAAGATGTTAATAGTTCCTTTATGGAAATTTTTTTTGTAAAGATGTAAATACATTAGATAAATATATATAGTTACCAACGTTCTACTACCATCGCGTCTCTCCAGTAGAAGGATTACCATATCCGAAAGCTAGAGCCTTGTTAGAAAGATATATATTTATATACACGACCTCGGAGTTGTATTATTGTCATAGAGATTTCGCAGAGGTTAAGATATTGGAGTTGATTTGCTATCTGGATATATACATATATGGAAGTGACCCCACTTGTAAAGATTATACTAAAGTCCAACAGGATAAACTAAGGTAAATAAACTATAGACATAATGGTGGTCCATTCTCCCAAAGGAGAAATCCAGACGCTGGAACGGGTCGGGTTCGTGTCACGCCCAAATTTTTTTAGTGTCACGTTCTTTGAGATCATACAACGACTTTGGGAGAACTCAGATAAAGATGAACATGTTATTACACACAAAAAAAAACTAAGATATCCTGAATATAGAAGACCTAATTAACACTCCTGTTGAAGTATAACAAGTGGAAATCAATATTTCAGACCAGGTATCATGAAGTACCAGATTCAGACTCCATTGGTGGAAAATCTGACCGCACATGCAGGTATACATTAATCCTAAATTTTATGGTAAAGATTCAACAAGATGCGATAAGTATGTTACCATCTGGATATATGGGGAAGGACTCTATTTTATGAAGATTACACCAAAATCTAACAAATAAAAGACAAGCAAACTATAGACTTATACTATTGACATTAATAAGTCATAATATATTTAAAACAAAGGTCTTTAATAAAATTATAAAGAGAACAACCCAATGAATTTAAGACAACATGGATCTTAATAACCCTTTTAAATCAATGAACAATACAATGATAGTCAATGATGGAACATACTGAAACACAGACATTCACTACAGTGTACATGGCCAGCAATTTATGGGAGACTTGATTATCAACAACATTCCCTTCAAATAGGTAAGGATCATACTATATCTTGTTCAAACAGCGGGGAAAGACAGATTCTTCACATGAGGATACAAGTATTATTAAAACCTAACAGATATATATACCCTCAAAACAGCCATGATAAAGTCGTATTTTGCAACTGTTGCTGTGTCAGCATGCCACAGCAAATACACAGTACACAACTCTATTACATCAGAGTTGGTAGTCCACACTAAATGGGATTTTATAATAAGGTGGGGGTATTACCATAAAACTAGGGAATGAAATTGTATAAAGAAGGAAACGAAACTCTCTGACTAAGAAAATGTATATGTAGATATTTATTGGGCAAGAATAAAAATTTCTGGGACATCTTATACTAGCGGGGCATGCTATTTACATAGTAATTAGGTAGAGGTGACTTAAGGTTACAAATTCTTCGTTGCATAATAGGAAAACATAGATCTCCATCTATTCTAACGGGATAAGGTACTAAAAATACTAACATTACTTTAAATTATCATCTAAAGCCCTTTTAGGGCCCATTCAAAATCTAAATAGATCTGTTTCTAATTGAAAACTATGAAGGGGAGTTGGGCCATGATGGCGGTGCTTACCTTCTCTCGGAACGGGCGGTAAGGTCTCGTCTCCTCCACGTCTCGGACTGTCTGGCGGAAATTACTGTCACTGAGCGGCTCTGTCTGTCTTTTTGTCAAAAACGGGCCCTTTTTATCCTAGGCTTTCTTCATTTCCATTCGTTGATCATGCCAAAGCTTTTATTGGCTGGCATTTTGATTCGTCGAGAGCAAATACCCACGTGATCAATGGGCATCTCCATTCGTCGGAAGAAAACACGCACGTCCCCCATGACCACGCCCCCCAATTTCCCGTGTTGCCGCGCGAGAAAGAAAATCGTATATTGGATAAAACAAATTAATCCCTAAAAATTAATTCCTTTAGGAATTAATTAATATATATATATATATCCCGAGTATATAAAAATTATTAATTTACATGTTTATATGACACATTGTCTTTCTTAGGTCACCTACTACCAAAAAGAGATGAGGGGAATATATGTACATATGGTACAGCAATATATGTACATATGGTACAGCGGTTCTCAGCACGGATGTCTCTGGATGTCACCCGTCGTGTCTTCCCTCTGCCACCAGGTATCTGCTTTTGGCATGGAAGTCTGGTGTCTTCAGGTGTCTGCCTTTTGTACATCCTTCCAAGAGAGGCCCTGCGTCAGGGAAGGGGGCTTTTAGAGCATCGTCGGCCATCGTTGGGAATTCTCCACCTAGGCAACAAACACTTCGGCGAGACACTGCGTATATATATGTTTATATGATGTAAATGAATGTTTACATCTTTGTTGGGTTTTGTTTAATGGAAAAACTGACCCAACACTTCCAAGAGATGTAGAGGCCACTTCTGGGGCTTCCACAAAGTCACCCACAGAATCAAGAAAAGCCGGTGGACAATCAAGCGGACTTCGAGAATTCTTCTCTGTAAAAAACCAGCCCATCTCTTCACCTCCTTTTTATTTCTATTTTTTTTTTTAAATAACATATAGTACTATAATAAATTTTCCTTTATTTTAAATAAGCAGTTACTTTGGGTTTTCTATTTTCTTAATTAATATTTTTAAATTAATATTTCGAAAGATAATTTTTTATTATAATTTTATTTTTTTTAATGTCTTTCTTATCACAGATAAAGATTTATTTTAATTTTTTTTTGTTTGGTCACCCTGGGAGGAAAAAGTTAGTGGCAAGCAAGTTTTTGGGGAGGGCTGATTAGTCAGTAATAGATAAGATAGAAGAGGGAAGCTTGTAAAAAAATGTAGTCCTAAAAGAATTATTTTTTTTATGGAGGGGTTTCCAGCCTTCCAACAAAAGAAGCACTAAAGTTAAGTATTTCTTTTATAATGAATTTGTTCAAACAGATATATATATGTAAACTTTCCCACTCAATCGTCATTGCATATTTATTTAATTTTTTTTTTTATCTTTGTGTTTTTCTTTTGGTCAAAAGAGATAAATAAATATATAATGTAAATTTAACCAGAGTTTATGTCCTTCCTTTTTTAACCCCAGTGCGTGCAGGATACACGCAAACTATATATCCTTTTTGTAGCAGGATGTGTTATTTTTTTGTGAACTCCCTGAGAAAGAAAGAGGCTCATGGATATCAGACAATAACGTCAGATATTCCACCTCGTCAATGGCGCCCAACGTGGGGCCGATCAGTTCCATCATGGCCACGAAAGGTTCACGGTAAAATAGCGCCCTGCTGCTTGAAACATGTAACATGTAAAATCCTGCCTAAAGCATAAAACTAATAGATAAATGTGTGCTAGTTGGAGGCTACCAAAAATCCAGTAAAGAATGGGAAAGTCCACGAGGCGGCCAACCACGTGGAGAACGGATCCCGCCATTTTCTTTTTAAGGTAAGATTTGATACATTTGTGGGGGTGCCTTTTTTTTTCCTTTTTTTTTTAATATTATATAAACGAGCCATAATTTTTATTAAGCCAAATAATATGCTAGAAGGCCGCAGTTGTCCACTTACATTTTAGTTTTAAAAGTTACAGTAATGCCAAATTTATATTTAAAACTATTTGTACTAAATGTAAAAAAAAAAAAACATTTTTGCATAAAAATAGAACGTCGTTTTTTTTAGCCTATTGTGTAACATCATATTATATATTTTTAAATTAATACAATTGAACATTGAAAATCATTGGGATTAGGCGTTCGACGTCATATTTTTACATATAGCAATTATAAGTAGTGGCTTAAAAATATGTACAGTCAGCACTTTCGCCTCTAAATGTACATCCTGCAGAATCTATTAAACTTGATGTATTGGTCTTTATTGCAAGCAGCTTATTTGTATCGGTCAGGTAAAGTTGGTTCTCTTCCCTTGGATCAGAAGTTAATGGACATTTTATCAGAAGGTGTTCAGGGGTTTGTTGTTAGTTTCCACAAGTACATGCAAGTGAACCAATTTTGCCAATTCTAAACAAATATGTGTCGAGGTCACCATGTGTCCAGTATAAAAAATTTTGAACGTTATAGAAGTTGGGTTATAACTTAAAACACTACATCATTTTGTAATCTATCTTTTAAATCATATATTGTCAACACCAGTAATTTTTTTAGCAAGGTACACCAGTTTAGAGTATTTGAAATCTCATTTTTTTGTGTGTTTATTAATAACAATCTTAAAAATTCCGTTATACTAGCTGGTAGATAGAAAAATTACAAGGAAAATTTTTAGCGAAAAAAAAAAAATGCAAAGATCTGAGAAACCATGGGAAAGCAAATAAAGATGTCAATCAATGTCAAATTCTAGACTTCCTCCCCCGCAAGTTTGATTGACAAGTCGGCGAGACACTAAGGGCTTCAAGATAACGCTTTTCCCGTCTACAAGGAAATTTTTTTTTTAACGAAGACAGTCTAGACCAAGAATTTGGTGGGAAAGGTACGTTTTTTTTTTTTTGAAAGGCTTAGCCTTTAGACCTGGCACTATGCCTGCCACAACATTTCTTCCATTTCTTTTATTTAACTATTCATTTTAATTTAGTTTAATATTCTAATAATATGCCATATATATTTAAAAACAAAATTTTAGGACAAGATAATATATTTATGAATGCCAGTATGGCCAATTTTATGGTAAAAAGCCATCGCAACGCAATTCTCTTGTGTAAAATGTTTTATTACCATTTAGATTACAGTTATGTATAATAATTTATTTTTCTCCATTATTTATTTTAATTTACTTTAGCGTTTTTTTTTGGTTACTTTAATTTATGCGATAAATATGTTTGTTCAATATTAGTTCTAGATAAAAACGTGTTCCAAATTTTTTATTTTTACAGTGTAGATGATCTCTTAAACTGGTCTTGTATTTTTTTATCTTTTTATGCATGGGAATCTTAAACTGGTATTGTAATTTTCCTTCATTGTCAAGCATAGTAGCGAGTACGCAAAATAGTGTTTTTATGATCCAGTAGAATGTTATATTCTTATTTGTAACTCCGTGGAGGGAAATGCGTGACAGCAGTATAGCGTTTATTGACAAAAAAACCTTCTGTGTATAGATTACTAGCCTTCTTTTTTTTTTCCAGTCACCTTTGATTATATTTTTTGCATGTGTCACGCACATTAAAAATAGTACTGCATATAGTTTTATCTCTCCCATTTATAGGTGCATATATATTTTATTATTTAGTTATTATCATATTCAATCTAGTAGCGATTTTAGTGAAATCGTTGTTTCTTTTCTTTAGCTCCAGCCAAAGATCAAATTAATTTTATATATAACCTGTGTCCTTTGGAAATTAGTGACTCTATTTCGGAATACGAACTTAGCAGTTTACTAGATAAAGGTTATACAAATAACCTAGATAAACAGCGATAAAAACTTTGCACCTCGTGTGTGTTTACACTTGACTGGTTTTGATAAGCCTTTCCAGAAAAACCTTATCTTCAGATTGTATGGCAGCAGAAGCCAATAACAAAAGAAACTTATAGCATCATAGCAGATATAAAACCTCGTTTCAACATCGGCTTTCATAGTTTTATGAAATGTGACGTTTGGCATTGGTAACCAGTTGCAAAGACTACATTTCTGGGAGGTCGGGAATAGGCCTTGAAGACTTAGGAAGGGTGTCTTGCGTAGCCTTTGAACTGTGGATGTCGGAGCATGTAATTTTGCCTACAAATTTGTATATTAAATAGGATTTAAAGATGCTCATGAAGGTGGACGTGAGTGAAGAACGACAAAAAAACATAATATCCCGATGGACGCCACCGAGCGTGAAAAAAAAACCACGTGGCATGAACCAGTTGAAGAGTGGGTCACTGTGGTAGGATGTGGAGAGAATCATCTGAAATATATGCATCATTTTATAAAATATAGATTTAATCTATATACATCCACCTGCAGGCTGATGCACCAATTCGCTCAGAACTCCCAAGATTGATTAACCGGCATGCCAAGTTAACCTACGCAAGATGTAGTTATGCCAAGCTCGCACCTGTTCAGATGTGTCTAGGCTCGGTTCACCTCTGTCATACCACGGGAAACCACTGCGAGAGCCATGTTTTAACGAAATAAACCTTTAGTACCATAACGATATATATATTTTAGCATGCAATTCCACAATTTAGTGAGACTTCAATTGGAAAGTGTGCTGTATCAAACCAGGTCAAGTCAAAATACACATAATACCATCAAAAGTGTAAGAGAAATTAGCCTGCAATTGATAGTAAAATTTTGAACTACCGCGTAGTAAGCAAACGTAGTCCCTAGCAGAACAAATAGGTCAATCTAATATAATGATGTCTAATCTATTTTATTTAGTTAAAAGGAGGTCCAGGCTGGACTAAAGAAAAGAACAATATAGTAGACCCTGATATAAGTAAAGTAAAATGCGTGTAAAACAAACCCTTCCCATAGATAGGCACTCTAGGTAAATTAAGAAAGCTGTATAAGAAACAGTCATTTCATAAAATTTTAATATGTATTAAATGGGAAAGATAAAATTAAGCAGAATTTTCTTTTTATAGAATTTTTTTTTATGAAACTTTAAATTTTGAATTTTTTTAGTGTAGTGTGCATTTGTAAGTGTAGACTTTGTGATGTGAGCGGTGGCCATAGTCACTGACATGATGTAGTGTGAAGAGAGTGCATGTATAGAAAGCGTAAGTTAATAAAACTTTAATATGTATCAGGTGGGACAGATTTAAGCAGAATTTTTTTTTCTCTTATAGAATTTTTTTTTTCATGAAACCTTAAGTTTTGAAATTCCATGTTAAAATTTTTAAATTTCTCTCTCAATGCATATTGTAAGTATAGACAATCAGTCTTGTTAATATTTGGCAATTAGGTGTATCCAATTTAGCACAAATATTCAAGTTTAGGGCAATTTTTTTATTAAGATTAGATTTGAGAGACCAAATCAAGCAGAATTTTTTTCTTTTTGTAGGATTTTTTTTTTCTCATGAAACCTTAAATTTTGAAATTTTATGTTAAAATTTTCAAACTTTCTCATGTCAAAGCATATAGTATAGACAATCAGTCTTGTTAATATTTGGCAATTAGGTGTAACCAATTTGGCACAAATATTCAAGTCTAGGGTAATTTTGTATTAAGATTAGATTTAAATAGAATAAGGTATTATTTGATCAAGAAGCTAATACTTAGTACTTCAGTATGGTGCACAGTTTACAGTAGGATCGGTGGCGCAAGCAGCTAAATAGATGTATAGGTACAGCTGGGCGACATCAAGTTTACTCCAGAGCCACACAACAACTCCAGAGAAGATGAACTGCCGAGGTCGGAGTAATGTTTGGCGGCGAGCTGTTTGTGTTCTTAGTGACGTCCAAGGTTGAGTATACGGGAGCCATCGTATGACGCTCAATAATCCCTTGAATTGAGATTAAGTAGACATAGACAATCAGAAGCCAGGTAGTTTAGAGCAGTGGTGCAGCAGAGTGTAGGTTTACACATTAGTACAGATATCGGTTGGGTATATATAGACGCCCTTTAATTCCATATTCTAGAACTATTGCGTGTTGCCTACAGTCGACAGGTAGGATAAAGTTGTTGACTAGTGGTGTAGAGTGGTTGCTGTGACTGGAGCGTGTTTTGAGGAGATAAGGTCAATCAATAGGATCTTATCAGTGGAGGAAGCGCCTCCAATTGTTTGTCGCCTTCATGAGTTGAATGTTCTATTCTTTGTCGCTCTAATTAGTAAATTGTCCTATTAAATTATCTTTGCAGTGGTACTAGGTGTTGAGGCAAAGACAATTTAGGGACATTGATATTTACAATTATTTTAAAGTTAGGTTAGCTTACAGCTGAGACTGATATCAGTCATTGAATATAAATAGTTAGTAAGAGATTGTATGAGGCATAGGTTAATTTATATTGAAGGGCATTTAGTTCCCAAGTTTTATTAAATATTTCTTTGATTTCATGATGTCCTAGAAGTTAGTTATTGTTAGGGTAAATTTAGCAATGATAATTGAGGTATTTTGGCGTTTATAGCAATTTCTAACTTTAGTCTGTTTGCATTCCGCGAATGATAGGGGGGAGGGTGTATGAAAGGATTGGAATAATGAATGAATAAAAGGGTTAAAAACTATTATATTGTTAGACCAAACTACGAATTTAGAATAGTTTTAGGGAATTTTAATAGGATCGATTTTATTTTGATTTCAAATTTGTTAGGGATATAAGCCTCTCAGGACTATGCAATTCTCAAATTAGAAAATAATCGCTCCTTTTGTTAGGCTTCCTTCGGGAATATGAGTTTTTTTTTTTTTAACTTTTGATATGTGTGAAACTTTGGTGGACTTAGCGGGTTTTCACCGGCGCACCAGATGGCTACATATAATTCAATTAAATCAATGTAGGGTTTGATGAATGTGGATGAACTTAAAAAAAAATAATTAAATATGAGTGATTGAATATTAATTAATTTATTTTTCTATTGTTTTTTGACCAAGAAAAGGTAAATTCAATCTATCAAAAGATATGTAAATTTTGTTCGTTCAATTTTTAATTTTAATTTTAGTTTTGCTTGAGTTGCATGTAAATATTCTTAAGGAAGAAAAATAAACTTCTTTTTTCTTTTATAAGTGCAGACTTCTTCTGTTTGATATAAATTTCTAGAAAATTAATTAAACATCAAAGTTAACAATGGCGACGAGACTTTCGTTCGAACCTTATGTAATGAAAGAAGAACCTTTCGAAAACTATATTCAACGATTCAAACAGTACATTTTTGTGAATGAAATTGAAGGTAAGAAGATTGTTCCTTTTTTTATTATGTCTATTGGACCAAATACTTATGGAATTCTGAAAGAATTGATCTCACCTAGAGATGTTTGTGCATTAGAATTTGAAGAAATTGTTAGTGTTCTACTTACTCATTTTACACCTAAGCTAAATATTATTTTGAAAGATATGAGTTCAGCCAATTGATTCAGGAACATGGTGAAAAAATAGAAGAATATGTCCTTAAATTAAAAAAACAAGCTAATAAATGTAATTTTGGCTTAAATATTGAAGAACACCTAAGGGATAAATTCATTGCAGGCGTTTCTAATCAAGTTATCTTGAAAAGATTACTTCAAGAGCCTGAGCTCACTTTTAATATGGCAGTAAATATTGCTACCACAATAGAATCGGTAGATTGTAATGTGTTGAAAATGAAGTCTTATGCTGAAACTAAAGAAATAAACAAATTACATTCTAAATGCAAACATTGTGGAAAGATGAATCATCATTCGGACAGATGTTTTTTTTAGAAATTCTTTCTGCTATTCTTGTAAACAATTGGGACATATATCGACTGTTTGTCATTCAAAATCTAAGAATGGATATTTTCAACCAAGAAAGAGCGAAGCATCTGCCCACGGAGAATCATTTTCGGGAAAGAATGGTGAGTCCATCAATAATATAGAATATCTGGCTAATAAATTTGAAAGTATTTTGTATGTCTTCGACATAAAATTCTTAGCAGAAATTGACACGGGTGCAGCTTTAACAACTATGTCAAAAGATCTATTTTTAAAATATTTTGAACATGTTAAATTATTTCCGTCTAAATGTTATTTAACCGATTATCAAGGAAAGGGCATTTCCTCTATTGGAGAATGTAAAGTAAAAGTAAGATATAAAAATAAAATAGGCCATTTAAACTTAATAGTAACAAATATTGAAAATAATAAATTTCTCATAGGAAAAGACTGGATAGTATATTTTGATATGGTACAAATTAATGTCCAACAAAATAATAATTTTGATACTAATTTTATTTTTAATAAATATTGTAAACTTTTCAAAGATATAGTCTTGCCAATAAAGGATATTTCCGTACACATTAATGTAAAAAATAATTTTGCACCAAAATTTTATAGATTTAGACCTGCTCCCTTTGCTATTAGAAATTTAATTGAGGAAGAACTATTATTTTTATTGAATAATGATATTATTGAAAATATAGTGGATAGCCCAATAGCTTCACCGCTAGTATGCGTCCCTAAGAAAAACGGCAAAATTAGAATTTGTGCGGACTTTAAAAGAACCTTAAATCCATTTATCGAGGATGTAAAGTATCCGATACCGAACATCGATAATGTTTTACATTCATTTTTTGGTAAAAGTATATTTAGTAAAATTGATCTTTCAAGCGCATACCATCAGATACTTCTAGACGAGGAATCTCAAAAATTGACAGTTATTTCTACCCATAAAGGCCTTTTTAAATATAAAAGGCTGCCCTTCGGTATCAAGTCCTGAGCAACTATTTTCCAAAGAACTATGGACAATATTTTTTCCGGTCTTAAAAATGTAATAATATATTAGACGATATTCTTGTAGCATCGTCTGATGTAAATGAGCATATTTCAGATATTGAAACAGTCATGAATAAATTATCGGATTTTAATTTTTCAATTAATAAAGAAAAATCTTTGTTTTTTGTTGATGAAATCGATTATTTGGGACATAGAATAAATAAAAATGGAATCTATCCCCTTGAGGATAAACTGGACAGTATAAAAAAATGTCCTAAACCGAGTAACATTTCAGAATTGAAATCTTTCTTGGGTATGTTGTCATTCTACAGTAAATTCGTTAGAAATTTATCCATACATGCAAATCCTTTATTCTCTCTAATGAAAAGAAGTTATAATTGGAATTGGAAAAATGAACATGATCAGGCTTTCGAAAAATGTAAAAATTTGATTAGTACAAAAACTTGTTTGACGCATTATTCGCAAGATTTACCTCTTTATGTTACTTGTGATGCATCAAATTATGGTATTGGAGGATATATTTCCCATATTGTAGACGGCACTGAGAAACCAATTACTTTTGTTTCAAGAACACTAAATGACACAGAAAAGAAATATTCCCAAATAGAAAAAGAAGGATTAGCAATATTCTTTACCTTAAACAGGCTAAAACAATTCCTTTACGGAAGAAAATTTATTATTAATACAGATCACAAACCATTACTAGCCATTTTTGGCGATAAAAATAATTTACCAGCCTTAGTGGCAAATAGATTACATAGATGGTCACTCTCAATATCAAATTTTAATTTTGAAATTAAGTATACTAAGGGAAGTGAAATACCTCTTGCAGATTTTCTTTCAAGATTTCCAAATCCTGAAAAAGGGGAGAAGGAAGAGGAAATGGGAGAAATATTATTAATAGAAAATTCGATATTAGATTACGTCTGTCTTGGTATCGTACAAAACCCAAGAAGATCCAACTCTTAGAAAACTATATAAGTTAGTCAAGTACGATAGGTATGATGTTGACTCAGAGGTAGATATAAAACCTTATAATAGAATTAAAAACGAGATAACAATAGTAAGAAATTGCCTGTTTTTTCGGAAATAGAATGATCATCCCCGATTCCTTAAGAGAATATGTTTTGAAAATCATCCATGAAAATCATATTGGAGTAAATAAAATGAAAACTCTGGCCAGAAGTTCTGTCTATTGGCCGGGAATGGATGAGCAAATTGAGAAACTGTCTAAAAGCTGTAGCACTTGTATGGAAAACACATCAAAGCTGCCAAAACAGGAATTTACCGAGTGGACTCCACCAAACAAAGTTTGGAAGAGAATTCATCTTGACTATTTCTATTTTGCGGGAAAAACTTTTTGATATTGGTGGATGCGCATTCTAATTGGATAGAATGTCAAATGGTTCCAAATACATCGGCGGGATTCTGCATAGACTTTTTGAGAGAATGTTTAGCGAGATATGGTATCCCGGAGGTGGCGGTAATGGATAATGGGCCCCCGTTTAGAAGTTATGAAATAAAGACATTTTTCGAAAGAAATGGCATACATGCGATGTTCAGCCCCGCTTACCATCCGGAGAGCAACGGACTAGCGGAAGTGTCTGTAAGAGAGATAAAAAAAAACTATGAAAAGAATTATTTCGGAGGAAAGGGAATTGCCCCTTGAGTTTGCTTTGATTAAGGCTTTATATGCATATAGACTGAGTCCTTTGACTAGAACGGAGAAATCCCCGGCTGGAATATTTTTAAATCGCGAGATTAGAACGAAGATTTCCATGTTGAGCAAGAAATCAGTAAGAGTGGGGAGATTGAAAAATAAAAAACAGAACAATAGCTACAAAGTAAATGATAGAGTAAGATACAGATGGATGGAAAGAGGGAAAACCGAAATGGATGTTTGGGATTGTAAAGAGAATAGTGGGAAGCAACAGCTGTATGATAGAAACTGATGGAATAGAAAGGAAAGTACACACTAACTATATGAGGAGAAGTATGGAGAGAAAGGATGTTTCGTCATCTGAAGAAGGAATAAGCTACCCAAGGCCTCAGACGTCAAGTCCCCTGACTCCTGCTACAATAGTAGCAGAATCTACACCTGGACCACCGACTGAATCTACACCTTCCCGGAGATATCCACTACGAGAGAGGAGACCACCGGATAGATATGTACCTTAATGAGTATTGCTATCTTAAAAAAGGGGGAGTTGATGTGGATGAACTTAAAAAAAAATAATTAAATATGAGTGATTGAATATTAATTAATTTATTTTTCTATTGTTTTTTGACCAAGAAAAGGTAAATTCAATCTATCAAAAGATATGTAAATTTTGTTCGTTCAATTTTTAATTTTAATTTTAGTTTTGCTTGAGTTGCATGTAAATATTCTTAAGGAAGAAAAATAAACTTCTTTTTTCTTTTATAAGTGCAGACTTCTTCTGTTTGATATAAATTTTCTAGAAAATTAAATTAAACATCAAAGTTAACAGATAACTGGGTGGTATCTGGTTTCAAACCCCAGTAGGGGAAGTGTGCGCTATAGGTATGCTTCCTTCCATACGGATAACGTTAGTGGTAAAAGACTGAGTTAGGGTGGGTTTTGCAAGTCGGGGACTTGATCGGTTCTATGCGCTGACCCATTTGTTGGGTCTGATACCATTAATAGGGACGCGCGAGGTTTCGTAGTGTCTTCAGACGACTGACACGAGGACTCTTGGCGAGGGTATCAATAAGTACAGAATAGGCCAGTTAATCACGCCACGGGCTTTGTGCTGGACGTGAGGTCTTTGGCATTTCGGGCTTTGTGCTGAATGTCGTATTTACTCATGATGAGTTGGATGATGTGTTCATCCTGGAGAACCAACCCAGCCCAGTCAGTCTTTATAAAGGACTCCCTACCAGACGTACTATGGTAGTACATTGAAAAATATTTTTTTTTAGGTATTAAACAAGTTTAGAGCTTGATCATGTTAGTTTAAATTAGTTAGTAGCAAACCCATATAGAATTGGACATGTTTCAACGAAAAAGGCATGGAACTGATAGAGATAAATTTTGACTGACAGGCACCGTGTCAAGTCGATATGAAGTCACCAGTTTTTTTTTTTCTCATTATTGGTTCTTTTATTATTATTCTTATTTTTCCAGGTTTGAATTCATTATTGGCTTTCTTATTTATTTTTTTGTTTGAATTCATTATTGGCTTTCTTATTTACTTAATTTTTGTTTGAATTCATTATTGGCCTTTTATTTATCTAATTTTGTTTGAATTCATTATTGGTTTTCTCATTTATTTAATTTTTGTTTGAATTCATTATTGGTTTTCTCATTTATTCAATTTTGTTTGAATTCATTATTGGCCTTTTATTTATTTATTTTAGTTTTGAATTCATTATTGGCTTTCTTATTTATTTTTTTGTTTGAATTCATTATTGGTTTTCTCATTTATTCAATTTTGTTTGAATTCATTATTGGCCTTTTATTTATTTATTTTAGTTTTGAATTCATTATTGGCTTTCTTATTTATTTTTGTTTGAATTCATTATTGGTTTTCTCATTTATTCAATTTTGTTTGAATTCATTATATTGGCCTTTTATTTATTTATTTTAGTTTTGGATTCATTATTGGCTCTTTTACTTTTATTTTAGTCACTAAGCATTATTTTTTTTAACTAGTAGGTATGCACCTTCCCACAAATGTGTCAAATCTTACATATAAATAGATGTATATATGTGTTTATAACCCTTGTGTTCCAGGCACCCTAAGACTCTGGATATACCTATCACAATACTATCCGTGTCACAGAGTGGAACTAAAAAAAAAACCAGTCTTGCATTCAACTGGCGAATAAATAGAATGCATGGCGCCCTTTGTTTTGATATTTTTTTTATTTTTAGACAGTGCTATTGCTCCCTCGCAAGCCAGAGCATCCATGACCTCCACCTTTGACCCCGGAGATTTGCCTTGCTCCCTCGCAAGCCAGAGCATCCATGACCTCCACTTTTGACCCCAGAGATTTGCCTTGCTCCCTCGCAAGCCAGAGCATCCATGACCTCCACTTTTGACCCCGGAGATTTGCCTTGCTCCCTCGCAAGCCAGAGCATCCATGACCTCCACTTTTGACCCCGGAGATTTGCCTTGCTCCCTCGCAAGCCAGAGCATCCATGACCTCCACGTTTGACCCCGGAGATAGTCCTGCTCCCTCGCAAGCCCAAATCCCGTGGTCTTGGCGGGGAAGGATTGTAGAGGCCACTTCTGGGGCTTCCACAAAGTCACCCACAGAATCAAGAAAAGCCGGTGGACAATCAAGCGGACTTCGAGAATTCTTCTCTGTAAAAAACCAGCCCATCTCTTCACCTCCTTTTTATTTCTAGTTTTTTTTTAAATAACATATAGTACTATAATAAATTTTCCTTTATTTTAAATAAGCAGTTATTTTGGGTTTTCTATTTTCTTAATTAATATTTTTAAATTAATATTTCGAAAGATAATTTTTTATTATAATTTTATTTTTTTTTAATGTCTTTCTTATCACAGATAAAGATTTATTTTAATTTTTTTTTGTTTGGTCACCCTGGGAGGAAAAAGTTAGTGGCAAGCAAGTTTTTGGGGAGGGCTGATTAGTCAGTAATAGATAAGATAGTAGAGGGAAGCTTGTAAAAAAATGTAGTCCTAAAAGAATTATTTTTTTTATGGAGGGGTTTCCAGCCTTCCAACAAAAGAAGCACTAAAGTTAAGTATTTCTTTTATAATGAATTTGTTCAAACAGATATATATATGTAAACTTTCCCACTCAATCGTCATTGCATATTTATTTATTTATTTTTTTTTATCTTTGTAGAAGAGATATAGCCACGTTTGAAGTGTAAAAGAGATCAAGAGGAAAGTGGTGAGTTTCTTTATTGAGCTGACGGACGTCACCCGTCCTTCATCAGGTGTTGACATGAATAAGAAGGAGATGCTATATTTATAAGCAACAGTTTAAAAGTATTAAAAATATTAAAAACAATCTGATGCACGCCCGCGAGAGCACATGCTAATACCAAAATAAAATATTTTCAATTTTACTCTGTATAAATATTATTTTGAGTTTGTATCTTTTATCTTTGTGTTTTTCTTTTGGTCAAAAGAGATAAATAAATATATAATGTAAATTTAACCAGAGTTTATGTCCTTCCTTTTTTAACCCCAGTGCGTGCAGGATACACGCAAACTATATATCCTTTTTGTAGCAGGATGTGTTATTTTTTGTGAACTCCCTGAGAAAGAAAGAGGCTCATGGATATCAGACAATAGCGTCAGATATTCCACCTCGTCAGAGAGGCCTTGCGTCAGGGAGGGGGGGCCTTTAGAGCATCGTCAGCCATCGCTGGGAGTTCTCCACCTAGGCAACAAATACTTCGGCGAGACACTGCGTATATATATATTTATATGATGTAAATGAATGTTTACATCTTTGTTGGGTTTTGTTTGGTGGAAGAAAACTGACCCAACAGATGTAAGTTGAAACCCCTGAGAAGTTGAATTCCACATTCCAGGAAGAGTCCGTCAACGGGCCCCCCTCCCCGCCGCAGGGCCTCTCTTGGAGGGTCCCTCCCACGCCTTGTTTAGTTGAAAGTTTTTACTTAGGGTTGAGTAGTCCTCAATCCATTCTGTATCCTATATATATATATTATTTGATACTCCTTTTCTCAAGTATAGCCTAGCTGTATAAGTCCTATATATTTGTCTATTCCTATGTCACACGCTATCCCGAGGATGGTGGTGCCATTGTTGTCGAAAGGTTACACTCGTAAATTTTAATATGGGAATTGTACTAAGTCACTCCTTACATGCTCCGTTCTCGTAGGTCTAAAATCGGGGACGCGACAAAGAGAATAAATGGGCAAGCCAGTAAAGAAGGTATGCAGGGCCCCCCTCCACAAGGAAGTGTTGATCGAGGGCGGCAGACAGACAGTCCAGCTGGTGCCGTCGCGGTCGGCCTGAAAGGAGTTTGTGCGCCGAGAGGACATAGAGGACATCGCAGTGTCAGGGAAAAGTCAGTCTGGTGACATCGAGATCTGCGGCAAGACAGCGGCGAGTTGCCTCCAGGGCGTGTGGATGATCCTGCAAAGCGGTGCCAAGAGAGACTGACATCAGAGCGACCTACAAGGCGGTGTAGTCCAGGCTGCATGTGTATAGTGTGTAGCAGAACGTTTAACAAGAAGACATCCACGGTCCCAAGGCTTCTTCAGACGGGGAGGTTGAAGGCAGGCCCACTAGTATTCTTTCTGTTCAGTGAAATATAATAAAGCGTTAACTTTAGCTGCATCCTTTCAAACTCACGTGTGTATCTTTGTGACATACTGAGTAAACAAAGTACAC
>CP092865.1:158784676-158891998 GCA_030710605.1 Cordylochernes scorpioides | reverse complement strand
GATCATTGGGTTGTAATTCCAATAATATTCTAAGGAAACGAAGAGGATATTTTTTGAAGATGGTCTCAAGAGGTCCATGGTCAGTGTAAACTAATATCAGGTCTACGTGAATGTGAGCCCAACAATGATGTAAACATCTTATATCATATATTTACAATAGCCTTGCCAAAGTCTTTGTTGTCCAGAGGGAGGACCTGGACGAGCTTTGAGCTTTCTGTACTCCGAAGCCCGCAGCAGTAATGGTGTACATAGTGTAAATATGTACCATAAATAAATTTTATATGTACCATACTTTATTCCTTTTCCTTATATATTGTGGAAAGTTAAAAGCAATAGGATTTCTTGAATTACCACATTGAAAATTTACTAAATATATTACATTAAATTTCTCAAGGATCATCTCTACTTTTATATTTTATTAATCATTAAATTCATTTTTTATTTCCAAAGGATAAATTTTATTTTATTTTGAAATTATTCTGCGAAAGAATATATTTACTTACTCTGTAAAAAGAGATAAAAATGTTTTTGGGTCACGCGGGTCTTTTTGAAAAAAAAAGAGTCAGTTGAAGAGTGGTCGCGGAAGAGGACGGTTTGAAGTGGGGACCCCCCGGCGGTTGAGACTCGAAAGATGAGTGAGTATAAATTTGGAAGGAAAGCGAAAAATCCTGCTAAAATTAATTCATGTGGGCATCAAGCCTGTTTATTGAATAGAAAATTGAAAGAAATTTTCTCTCGGATTTTGTAAGTTTTTTTTTTCAGGTATAGCATTTTAAACCTTATGGTAGAGAGAGAGAGAGGCAGAGTCTTGCCTACATAATATGTCTTGACTTTATTTTAATTTTGTGACTTTGCAAAAAATATATCTCCTCTTTTCAATTCTGATAGGCTTAGCAAAAATACGATGTTTCTTTTTTAAGGATTTCTAGTTGTTTTGTACTCACTTATTTTGTAGTTACGAGGACATCCCTTTTGATATAAACTAATATACAAGGTATGTCCCATAAGTTCCCGGACTGGGTCCATAAAAAAAAAAGGTAAGATTTTTTTAAAATTTTTTTATTAAAACTTTTCAAAGTAATCCCCTCTTGCTTCAACGCACCAGCGCCATCGTTTCTCCCAATTGTCGAAACAGTTTTTATAAGCCTCTTTTGGAATGCTCTTCAATGCTAACGGCGATTTTTCTATTATGTCATCCCTGGTGTCAAAATGTCTTCCTTTTAGAACTGCTTTAAGTTTGGGGAACAGGAAAAAGTCATTTGGTGCGATGTCTGGGAAATAGGGTGGTTGAAGTAGGATTTGTGTCCCGTTTTTCGCCAAAAAGCTAGTCATCAAGTGCGCTGTGTGAGGGCGAGCATTGTCATGGTGTAGGATCCAGCCACCATTAGTCCATTTTTCTGGCCGTTTTTTTCGAATCGCTTCCCTTAGACGGCGAAGAATGCCCAAATACATTTCCTTAATAACTGTTTGACCTGCAGGAAGATACTCGTGATGAACAATGCCCTTGTTATTTCGAAAAAAGCGACCAGCAACACCTTGTTTCTGGATTTTTTGGGTCTAGGCTCACCCTAACCTCTCCACTCGGCAGATAGAGGTTTGGTTTCAGGGTCATAGCCATAGACCCATGTCTCGTCGCCTGTGATTATCTTGTCTTTCCATTCTGGATTCGTTCTTGTCATTTCCATCATGTCCTCACAGGTTGCAAGCCGACACAGTTTTTGCTCATTTGGTGAGGAATCTTGGGATGAATTTTGCAGGAGTCTTTTTGAGCTTCAAATCTTCGGTTACGATCCTTCCAATCGTTGTTTTAGAGATGCCTGTGTCTTGCTCTAGCTCCAGCAAAGTGGTTCGAGGATTTTCTTTTATCAAATCGGCGAATTTTTGCACATTTTCATCAGTCCTTTGAAATTTTGGTCGTCCTTGACGAGGATCATCTTCAATGGAAATTCTGCCAGCTTTAAATCTAGAATGCCATTCAAAAACAGTTGTTCTCTTTGGGGGGTCATTGGGGAATGCGTTATTAAGCATTTCAAAAGTTTCGGTTGCTGATATTTGAAGTTTCACACAAAATTCTATGCAAATCCTCTGCTTCAATATTTGTTCCATCGTAAAATCGCCGCAGCGCTAGGTGTGACCTTTAAATAAATTAGAATAACTTTGGCGCGCGCGCAAGTACCGCCTCGATATTGGTACCACCGTGTAGCCAGATATTTTTTCTATAATAAACAGTCAAATTCATTTACATTTTTCATTTATTTATTTATTTATGGACCCAGTCCGGGAACTTATGGGACATACCTTGTATATTTATTTAAGGAACGACTTGTTCCAATACAAATATTGTTAAAACAAGCGAGCGATAAGTCAAAAACAGAAAGGTTGAAGAGTAGAAGTAGAAGTGACGTCAGCCCCGATGATGATAAGGTCAAAGTCTGCGTAACAATTCCCTCCTTACTTTGTCTTTATTCCCACGATGCTGAGGTTCTCCAGGTGTTTCTTCATCTGGTCTCGGGATAGGTCCTTTGTGAAGATATCCGCCTCCAGGTCCTGAGATGGCTTGTACAGAAGGCAGATGTCTCTGGATTCATAACAGTCTCTCAAGAAGTGGTACTTTCTGTTGATATGTCTACAGCGACTGCTTTGTTTAGGGCTGGAGATCCAGTTGATCAATGACTGACTGTCTGTATAGATCGCAGTTGGTTTTTCCATGAAATTCCATTCTTCCAGCCCTCGTAACAGGTTTATTATCCATTTGATCTGACAGCAGCTTTCACAAGGAGCTATCATTTCCGCTTCCATTGTGGAGAGGGCGACGAGTGGTTGTTTACTACTTTTCCAGTCTATAAATGCTTCGCCGAGCTTCAATACATATCCGCCGTAGGATTCTCCATCATGGGTGGTCGACCAGCTGGCATCGGTGTAGGACTTCAGGATTCCAGTCTTCCCTCTTTCAAATTTCACTCCTAGGTCAATTGTTCCTCGTAGGTATCTCATCACTCTTTTGATTGCTGTCCAGTGCATCTGTTTTGGTTGTCTGGAGTACTGTGAAAGTTTGCTAGTGATGTAAGCGATGTCGGGTCTGGTGTTAACAGCTAAAAACATTAGCATTCCAAGGGCTTCTTGGAAAGTGTGCTGATCACAATTGTCATCTTCAATATGATTGTCCAAGTTGATTTCTTTGGAACCTGGTGTTGGAAATTCCTTAAAATTTCCATTCCATATTTCTGCAATATTTGTTGTACATAGTGGCTTTGCTGTAGCGAAATTCCCTCCTTGTCTTGTATGATCTTGATTCCCAAAAACATGCCTTTACATGTTACATCCTTTATTTCCAGGTGATGTCTCAATTTATTGATGAATCTGTTTGAGGTATCTTCAGAATCTGAGACAGTGATAAAGTCATCAACATATATCTCTACATAGAAGTATTTGTCTTCATTCTTCCATTTAAATAGGCAAGGATCAGATTTAAGTTTTTCCAGTCCACAGTCATGAAGTACTTGACTGAATTTCTCATACCACGATCTTCCGGATTGAGGTAGACCGTAAATACTTTAGTTGAGTTTGCAAACTTTGCTTCTGTCTTGGACAAATCCAGCAGGTTGTTCCATGAATATTGTGTTTTCAATGTTTCCATTTAGATAGGCTGCTTTCACATCAAATAGTTTAATGACTGAATCTTTTGTTGCTGCCATTGACAAAATAGTCCTGAGGGTGGCATTTTTAATTACAGGGCTGAAACTTTCGTTGTAATCTCTTCCTGGGATTTGATTGTATCCCATTGCAACAAGTCTAGCTTTGTAAGTTTTGTTTTTATTTTCTTGGTCTTTAGATATTTTGAACACCCATTTACTTTTGACAACTTTAGCGTTTACAGGTCTAGGTACCAGTTCCCATACTTGATGCGAGTACATGTTCTGTATTTCCTCAAGCATTGCGTTCTCCCAATGTTTCTTGTCTTCGCATGCGATGGCTTCTTCATAGTCTTTCGGAATGGTTTCATTCGTAGTAGCAAGAACGTAGTCATCGAATCTTTTAGGTATTGTTCGAGTTCTTTGTGGTCTGTCTGATCCACTTGACTCTGTCTGTCTGTTGATCATGGTATCTGGTGCTGGTTCTTCAATATCAACATCTGATAGAACATGATTGTCTAGTTGTTCATCCTCCTGAATGAAGAAATATGTGTCAGTGTCCGTATTATTATCACTTTGTTTTTCTTCCGAGATGACATTATTGTTCTCTCTGAAGTGAATGTCTGCGGTTTCAAGAATGACTCTCGCTGTGATATCAAATACTCGATAAGCTCTTCTGCATCTTGAATAGCCTACAAATATTCCTCTCTTAGATTTAGCTTCTAGTTTGTGTCTTTGATGATTCTCGAGTTTATAGAAGACTTCACAACCAAATCTCATGATGTGAGAGACGGATGGCTTTTTACCTTTCCATTTTTCCATAGGGGTAGTGTCTGGGTCATTGGTTGTGGGAGATAGATTGAACAGATATGCATCTGTATTCACAGCTTCTGCCCAGAAGTGTAGGGGTAATTGGGAGTCTGCCAGAAGTGTTCGGCCTTTTTCTAATAGTGTTCTGTTAGCTCTTTCAACTCTCCCATTGCTTCTTGGGGTGTAGGGTGTATTTAGTTCATGTTTAATTCCTTTGGATTCTATGAAGGTTTCAAGGTTTTTATTGATAAATTCTGTTCCGTTATCTGTTCTAAGTCGTTTTAGTTTTGAGTTTAGCTCTTTTTCTTTCTTCACAATAAACTTCTTCAAAACTTCTGCTGCTGAGAGTTTATCTTTGAGAAATTCTACAAATATTCTCCTAGAAAATTCATCTACGATGGTCAAGAAATATTTACTTCCGCCCAAGGAGTTTATTCTCATTGGACCACAGAGATCGACATAAATGGCTTCAAAGGGGTAGCTTTCCTGATTGCTATCTGTGTGAACATAGGGTACTTTGGTCATTTCTCCCAAGGAGCAAGCATCACATTGATCAAGGGTACCATTTAAAGAGTCCAAGCCTTTTAGAAGATTGTTCTTCAAAATCAGGTCTAATTTGTTGTCACTCGGATGTCCTAACCTTCTGTGCCATGCAGTCCTAGAATTGTCCTTTGAAATCAAGCAATGTTCATTTGGAACATGAGTTGCTTCAGATAAACGTGATAGGTTCAATGTGTACATGTTACCATCAAAGTTTCCTGTTCCTATTAGCTTGTCATCAGAAGAGTATATGTATGCTCCTCAGAATTCAAAAGAACAGAATTCCCTCTTCTTACCACGCTTGGAATGGACATTAGATTTCCTTTCAGGTGTGGTACTTGGAGGACATTATGCAGGGTTACAGCGTTGTTAAGTTTGTCCTTACCTTGTACAGTAGCTTGGATTGATCCTGATGAGGCAGATTCGATGTGTCTCCCTTCTTCCGCCACTTGTATGCTTCTTCTCTCCTCCGTCTTGTGCTCGATCCATTCACCATGGGAAGTCATGTGGCTTGTGCACGCAGAATCAATTATCCACACGTCCTGAGTCGTCGGGCGTTCCTCCCTTGTGCTCACATGCAGTGCGTATTCTGAAGTGGAGTCTCCTCGTTGGGATGGTTCCTCCGTTCGTTCTTGGATTGCTGATCTGGCCGTGTCTTTGTTTTGTTTTGGTCCTTTATGGCAGTTCCTTGTACTGGCCATGTTATTTTGTTTGTTGTATTCTTTTGATTTCCTTTGTTTTTAGGGTTGAACCAACAGTCTTTCTTGAAATGTCCTTTTCTTTTGCAAATGAAGCATGACTTTTCTTTGAATTGGTTGCCTGATGATCTGAAAGCATTTTCATGATTTTTGCTTCTGTCCTGTCTTTTCTTCTCGAAATCCAGTAGAGTTTGTCTCAAGTCTGGTAAGGAGATTTCTCTGTTTATTGACAGTGCTGCTGTGATCGTGTCAAAGTTAGGTGTGAGTCCTTCAACAATGTATCGTACAAGTTCTCTTTCTGTTACAGTCTTTCCTAGTGGGTGATCTCTTGGGCCAGTTTCTGTGCTCGTACAATATACATGTTAACATTTTTATTTGGGTTCAATTTTAGTCTAGCTAGATCCAACATTAGGTCTATCCTTTTATTTTCTAGAGATCCTTCAAACCTTTTCTTTATGTCGTACCAAATTCTTTTGGCCCTTTTATCGCCTCGAAAGATGATTGTTAAATCATCCGAAAGTGACAATATTATTAGGCTGTATGCTTCCCGAATCTTTTTCTTCCAAATATCATATTCTAGTTTATTTTTTGTAAAGTCTGGCTCGTCATTAACAATTACGTCCTCGAAGAGATTTTTGAATCTAGAATTGCTCCCATTTTCATGGACCACGTTGTATAGTTGTTTTCTGTTAATTGTTCGATTTTTGCTAAATAATGTGTATCCATTTTCATTCAACTTTTTCTTTCTAAATTGGCGGTTAGGCCAATTATTTAATTTCTTTTTGATTTAAATGGATCAATTGGCGGTTAGTCCAATTCGCGCGCCCAAACCACGCTCTGCTACCAGATTGATATAGGCTTAGCAAAATACGATGTTTCTTTCTAAGGATTTCTAGTTGTTTTTGTACTCACTTATGTTGCAGTTACGAGGACATCCCTTTTGATATAAACAAATATATATTTATTTAAGGAACGACTTGTTCCATTACATATATTGTTAAAACAAGCTAGCGATAAACACAACAGAAAGGTAGAAGTTGGAAGTTTCGTAATAGTAGTGATGTAGCATCGATGATGATTAAAGTCAAAGTTTGCGTAACACCATATATATAAATAAACATCAAGATATATATTTATATGTTTGTAGAAATTTTAAATATGGTTAATAATTTGAGTAGCCCATTTCTTTATTCTAGGATGCTTATTATATAAATAAATATAAATATATTTATACATGCATATCTTGATGTTTCTATGTTCATAAGTGGTAACTTTACAATAGGAACTCAAAGTGTAAATGTGATAGTTGAGTTAGCCCCAAGATCCTTTTTTTTTTTAAGATTCTCATATGCTGAGTTTTAAAAACTTTGGACTAAAAGTCAAATGCTACATTATTAATTTTTTTTTATTTGGTAAACTTCAGGGGTTATTTTTAAAACTATATTGTGATATGGAGAGTTAGATCTCATTGTAAGTAGAACTTTAATGTCATTTTCAAATTTTCTAGATCAGAACTCATTTTGCATATGGTTTGAACGAAGTTCGCGTATCTGTATTTTTGGATACTTTTTGACTATTATAGTTGGATCTCTTACGGTATGTAAATTTTATTGATCAATTTCAAATCTTCTGATTTGTTTAATTCATCCAGTAGTATTTTATTGTCAGTTTGGTTTGGAACTTTTATAACTACAGATTTTTAAGCGTTTATAATTCCATTAATCTTATGTTGGTTTTGTGTTTTTGCCATTGTGTGTTTTTACCATCTTCTCCGATATTTTTAATATTATTAGAATTTTTTTTGAAGTGCATCAAAATTAGATATACATCGTTTGAAGCCACAAGTAAAGTAGATTATATATCGTCAGACCAGGAGCTGAGCCTAACACTTTCTGCATACAAATTTTATTGCCAATGCCTCTTTTTCAATTGGGATAGTTGCGTTGGTAGTATAAGTGACGCCGAAGCAAAGGCAATGGGATTGTTGTCCTGCATAAGAACAGCTTCAATCGCATTCGAACTAGTATAAACTGAAATCGCCAATTCTTCATTTGGATAATAAACTTCAGTGTTGGTGCTCTCTTTAATTGTTGTATATATTATAATTGATTAATTATACCTACAGAGCATGTGTGTAAGATCAAAGGCAAATAGGCGCTAACCGAAAAAAGTTCCTTTGTTCAAAATTGGTTTTGTTAGGACACCTCGTGACCATATTATGCCAAAATCACCCAGAACCCAACCTAACCTAATCATGTCCCACCTTTGACTATCTAAGCCCCTGACAACAACAAGCCAGAGTCCAAGATAGACTTAGACACCCCTTCCTGTGGTCAAGCCACCTGACCTGTGGTGGATGACCTGGCCCTAACAAGCTAGTCTGAGATGGACTCGAACACCCCTTCCTGGTGGTCGAGTCATATGTCCCATTGTGGCTGACCAAGCCAGAGTCAAAGATGAATTCAGACACCCCTTCCCTGCCAGACTCTAGCATGCTTATGGGCAAGCCACAAGCCCATGGTGGTTGTTGCAATAACCATCTTCAGGCAGAACACCAGCTCCACCACGAGCCCTGAACCTTTCCCAAGCTGACCACAAGATGCCCAGATCCTACAATATTATTTATATAATATATTTTTATTCAATATTTTCCAATCTTTATTCATTTTTTTTGTGAATTTTATCTCAATAATTTCTATATTTAATTTATTTTTATTATTTTTAAGACACTTTTTCACCTTTTTTTTCACAGAAAGAAGGGTGATGATAGCCTGGGGGGGGGGGGGGGGGGGGGGTGAGTCCAGCAACACCGGGACAAGGAAGCGGGATATTTACATGAGAGATTTTTCTTCCTGGAGTTGCTGAGGGCTCGGGCCGCTAGCTCCGGCCTTAGCCGCCCTTTTTCGAATCCTGGACTTTGGTTGCTGGATGTCGAAGTAGGTGGGGATAAAAAGATATTTTGGCATAATAGGCCTTTTATATAAAGTTTATATATACTTTTAAACTCTTCCATTTTAACCTTATATACTCGTATATAGTTTTTTCAATCTTTTTTTTTTTAAATCTTATATATGTGCGTGATCCTATTTAAGTATTATTTCTTTATTTTTATCTAATACTAGCGAACCCGGCCACGCGTTGCTGTGGCTAAGTTGTAATATGTTAAATTAATATTATACTAAACTATTCAGTACAGTAAAGTTAATATTCACTTATAAAGATAAAAATGTTTTAGCCGATCTAAAGCCCTACGGGATTGAGAATGGAACGTTACGTTAAAATTTGAAAGTGATTTTATATATATAGATAATATAGCCCTTTATAATCACTGCATTAATAAATGTCAGTGAACTTGTTTATATGTATTGTTTTTTGTTTTTGAGATATTCTAATAGAACGTTCTCACAATTTTTGTAAAATATTTAAATATCCACAAACACAGAATTTCAGAATATGTCTTAAAATTTGCTATAATTATTGTTATAAATATTATTTTAAAATAATTCGCCAGAAATCGTCTCGGTAGTATACTAAACAACTTCCCAAAGTTTCATGGCAAACATCTAAAATAAAATAATACTTTTAATACTTTGCTACAATATTAAAAAGAGGTGTGCTTAGGTGTTTAAAATGTAAAATGTGCTCTAAATAGTATTACATAGAGCCTTCATAACAAACATATTTAAAATAAACCAATTAAAATATAATAATGATGTAAAAAAAGACTTTGCTACAATAATATAAAAGAAATGAAAATAAAAAAAGACACCCACGCTGAGCCTCGAACCTAGGTTTGTTATAAATATTATTTAAAAATTGTTTATGTTAATTTTTATTTTAAAAAGCCTACATTTTAAATAAAATAATATTTTTAATAATTTGCTACAATAATATAAAAGAAATGAAAAAAAAAACCCACGCTGAGCCTCGAACCTAGGTTGTGGGGGTACGAAGCTGTGTACCTAACCTATAGGCTAAGCTTGACGTTACAAATACGCTCATGCGAGGCTATTTCAGGCCATATCCTGCCGCGAGGGGGCGCTGATTGCGAGTGAATTTACGTTTTATTGTAAATAAAAATGCAACGAAAGGTTATTTCTAAAGAGAGTAATTAGCCAGAAACCATCCTGGTAGTATACTAAACAACTTCCCAAAGTTTCATCACGATCGGTTGAGCGATGTAGAAGATTATCACTTACGGACGGACCAACAAACATTCATTTATATATATATAGATTTGTTGTACATTAAAAGATTATTTCATTGGTCTAAATAAAAATTTAAGACGAATAATCCTTTCAATAATTATATTAACGAATAGATTCTATTATATAATAAATGAATCTATTCGTTAATATAAATAAAAATTTGTTTAACCAAAAATGATTGGTTAATTTCCCCTTCAACATTTATTGCTAGCCGGCACAGCTTTAGGTCTCTACATGTGCCATAGATGAATAAATTTGTGGTCTGCTTTTCTGCAGCCACTGGCACCCGAATATTTGGACATGTAGAGAGAGATCTGGAAATAGTTATTTAAAGATAACAGCAAAAGTAAAAACTTATAAAATCATCCCGATTTTAACAGTTTCTTTTTTATATTTGTTCTCTCTCTCTTTTAAATCAATAAATATGATGCATGATTAAAAATCTTGGAATCCGTTTCATTGAAAATTCTTAGGAAAGTCAACAATTGGTAGCAGAGCGTGGTTGTTTGATATTAATCTCAAAAGCGAAAATTTTTTTAATCAGAAGAAGAAGCAAGAAGTTTATTCTGATAGGTAAGCTGAAGCACTTCTGAGAAGATTCAAAGTATTTATATAGATTAATTCAAATTATATCTGTGGGATGGTTGCGTGATGTGTCGGTGTGGCTTGTGGAAAGGCCGCTGATAAAATTATAATTAAAATTAATTTATTTAAAGCCAGAAATATAGAGAAAAAAGCAACAACGGGTGAAGTAACGGCCATTAGAGCTAGCCTTGTTGTTTACCGCGTGAGTGGCCAGAGTAAGTGTCGGAAGACGCCAGTCACTAGAAAGTTCCGGATGACGCCCGCGCATGCGTAGTGACGTGTTCTCCAGCACATGCTTGCCGAGGCATAGTGGGGCCGCCATTCTTCTGCCCCTATGTGTTTTGAAGCTTTGTCCCAGTTCGCGCTCGCTGAAGCAAAGTGCGGTCGCCACCCTACTCCCCCTCCAGTAGGATCTTTAAAGCTCCTATGTAGTCGTAGAGGGAACTCTTGGTAGGGTGCCTTGTTGGGTTGGGATCTGGTCTTGGGGGCTTGAGGGAGGCACCTGTCTTTTTTAAATGTTGTCTGGATGTAATGGGTGGCGACCATCTTGTTAGGTTGCAGGGACACGATGGGTTGCTCAGCAATAGGGATAGTCGCCGTGAGTACCGGAGGAGCTTGCTTCAATGGGAGGTGATGACTGTTGGAGAGGTTGTGTTACCGAAGTTTGGGCGGGCTGCAAGTGGAGAGGAGTCCTTTCAGCCGCGTTATTGGTTTCTTTTAGGAAGAGTGGATGTTTTTGCTCGAAGAATGGAGGCAAGGGATCTTCATGAGACGGCGGCAGCTGGGGCAAGGGCTCTTCATGAGACGGCGGCTGCTGGGGCAAGGGATTGTCACTGTGCACTGGGGTGGAGAAAACAGTTTCAGGGGGGCGGAAGATGGTGTTTGAGGAGGGTTGGAGCAGAACGATGAGGAGTCCAGGGATGAAGAGTTACTCAGAGAGCTGGTGGGAGAAGGCAAGGTGGAGCTTGAGTTGGTGTCTTCAACGTTCTGGACTGTAGTCACCGGGGCAGTTGTTGTGACATTCATGTCACGGGGAAAAGCCGTTTGTTCCAGGTGTTGGATGCTATTGGAGGTGGGAGTACAGGGATCACAGTGCTGAGATGGAGGTGGTTTGGACAATTCAACCAGGATAATCGAGGGTCTCTGATCAGCAATGAGCTTAGTTTCTGAGATTTGAGCTGTTTGTACCTGGCGTGACCGGCCAAATTGCTGGGGAAGCCGTTATTTGAGCGCCGCATATTTTCCTGAAACTGGAGGGTTCTCTACAATGTCGTAGACGCAGATGAGAGCTAGTCTATCTAAATTAACGATCGTTGCATTATACTTGAAATCGTCGTCGCTGGCGATGTTTGCGAAAATAAAGGCAGCTTCAAGTTGGCTGAGCCACAATGAATGTCGTTTGGTAAGAAGGGTGGAGCTCGAAAAATCAATCTTGTTATTTGAGATGGGGTGAGTCCCACCGTGAATGTTTGAGCTTCCATGATTTGCAAAGTTTTGCCCTTGACGTTGGCCGTTAATTCTTCATTCGAGTCGTCCGGCTCACCAATTTTTGTGGGATGGTTGCGTGATGTGTCGGTGTGGCTTGTGGAAAGGCCGCTGATAAAATGATAACTAAAAATAATTTATTTAAAGCCAGAAATATAGAGAGAAAAGAAACAACGGTTGAAGTAACGGCCGTTAGAGCTAGCCTTTTTGTTTACCGCGTGAGTGGCCAGAGTAAGTGTCGGAAGACGCCAGTCGCTAGAAAGTTCTGGATGACGCCCGCGCATGCGTAGTGACGTGTTCTCCCAGCACATGCTTGCCGAGGCATAGCGGGGCCGCCATTCTTCTGCCCGTATGTGTTTTGAAGCTTTGTCCCAGTTCGCGCTCGCTGAAGCAAAGTGCGGTCGCCACACATCTATATATTGCAAGTTTGAGAGCTACCCAATATATATATATATATATTTATATATATTCATATATATATAATTGAATGTCTGTCTGTATGTTTGTACTCTATAGATTCAAAAACCATACATCCAATCGCCGTGAAATTTTGGGATATGATTAGGTATATCCCCGGGAAGGTTTTTGAAAAATAATTTCATGACTATCTTGAATATCCTTAGAGTTATTTGCAGATTTGTAGATTTAACTCGCAAGCAGCGCCCCCATTGGGACGGAGATAGGCTTAGGTTTTGGCAGGAAGTCTGCTCCACGCCTGATGACCTTGGGTCTTTCAGGGCTAATATATTAAGTAAAACTAATTCAAATATTGTTGCTTTATAATGGCTATAAACTCTTGGCATTTCAACATTAATATATATTTAAAGAAAATATTGTAACGTTTTTGTGTTAAATGTTAAATTTTTGTAATGTTAAAATATATTTATACATTGTTAATTTAATTTGTCATTGTTTTATAATAATAAAGATGTTTTTGTTGTGGAAATATCTTTATTTACGAAGCTGCTAACCAGAATGAATGATTTTTGAGCCAATTGTTGTTGTTTTTTTATTTATTTCGTCTCAATTTACAGGTGTTACATTCGAGCACAGCTCGCGAGTCACCTTGTCCTGGCTATTTACACATGGCGAGTTGGTGAAGTAGAAGTGGTCCCCCTAGGCCTTGCAGGAGGGCAGCTGTTGGGCGATGAGCTTTTGACTAAGTGTCAGGGCCGGGTCGTCGGAATCGGGGATTGATATCTCCTTTATTTTGTAGAATATCTTGTATGGTTGGATTATTTGAATTTTGCATTTGAAGGTATAATTTCTTAACGGAAGTTTGGTACATATCTTCTAGATCGGGTTGGTTCAAGTCCTCCTTCAGTATCTTGTTTGATAGGTTGAATGGAGCTCCTATACTTGTCCGAAGGCAGATTCTCATAAATGCGTTTATCCTGTTTTTGTTTGTGGTTGTAATATATTTACACCAAATTGGGAGTGCCTATGTTACTATCGGGAGGATACAACTTCTGTATAGAGTAAACTTTTGTTTTGTAGTCAATTTGCTTCTATAGTTGAACAGGCTTGATAATGTTATTTTTGCGATTTTTGCTTTCTTTATGACATTTTTGACATGCATGTTGAATTTCAACTTGGAGTCTAAGGTAACTCCAAGATATTTAACGCTGTCAGTCCAGTTAATAGGGCTCTGGTTTACCTTTAGGATGGATTGTGGCTTGAATTTTTTATTGTCTAGTGGAGGAAAAATTATTGCCTGAGACTTTTTTGGGTTGATGTCTAATTTCCAATCATTGCACCATTTGGTTATACTGTTTATGTAATTTTGGAGTTGTGTAGTTATTATTCCTATTGATTTGGAGTTTGATAAAATTGCTGCGTCTCTGCGAAAAGTTTTATTTGACATTTTGGATGTGGAGGGAAATCGTTGATGTAGATGTTGAATAGGTAGGGTCCAAGGATAGAGCCTTGAGGGACTCCAATCTGGGTTGGTTTTGCCGTGGTTATATAATTCCCTTGCTTAATTGAAAAGGTTCTGTCCTGGAGATAGTTTTTCAAGAATTTGATAAAATCCCTTGGAAATTGATTTTTTGCTATTTTTGCTATCAAGACATCATGCCATACTCTATCAAAGGCTTTGGTAAAGTCTAGAAAAACAGCACCTACTGCCTCCTTGTGGGACTTTCTTATTTGGATGTAGTCTATTACTGTGATTAGCTGGTGGGTTGTGGAGTGTCCTTTTCTGAATCCAAATTGTTGAGGAATGATAAAGTTAATAGAATCCATGTATAACTGCAATCTGCGAAGAACGATTCTCTCGTATACCTTACCGATGGTAGAAGAAGGCTGATTGGTCTGAGATCTTCAGGTGATTTGACAGGTGATTTTTTTGGAATGGTTATGATAATGGCATGTTTCCATGTCTTCGGGAAGTAGCACAGGTGTAATGCAGCATTGAAGATCCCAGCGAGGAAAACTATCCATTTGATGGGGAGGTTTTTAGTCATTTGCGGCGTAATATTGTCGTGGCCTGGAGCTTTGTGATTACCTAGGTTTTTAATCACTTCCTTGACTTCATTTGGCGTTGTCATTGATAGTATATTCTCTTGGGGATGATGGCAAGTGTTATCTGTTAGGTAAGACGGAACCTCATCCTCCGCTTTGGAAAAGTTGTTGGAAAAATGCTCTGAAAGATCATTTCCAATTTCTTTGTCGGTCAGCAAGGTTTTTCCATTTGCATTTAAACTAGTGATTTTGACAGTTTTTTTTCCTAATGGGTTTTGTTTTTTTCCAGAAGTCTGTTGGACTCGATTCAAGTTTGCTTAAAAAACTATTCCAATTTTCAGATTTCTCTGCTTCAAGGGCTTGATTTACCTTTCCTTGAAGATTGAGGTAAGTAGCTCTATGAGCTGGATCCCAGGTTGATTGCCATCTTTTCCTAGCTTTATTTTTCTCCCTTATTAAGGCTTTGGTTTTGGGTTCTTTATTAATTCGGAAGATGAGACTATGGTGTTTTTCGAGTAGCTATTATTAATTTTCTCGTTTGAAATTTCAACTGCTGAATCAATGTCTACTTCGGTTTTCAAGGGGAGTCTGGGGGGCGTGGTGGAGATTAGATCTTGTTGAAAATGAACCCAATTAGTTACTCGGCTGAGCTGGGTTGTGAATTCATCCTTTGGGCAATTCAATTCAAAGATTACAGGGAGATGGTCAGATGATAAATCGTCGGTGGTTCTGGCCTTTGGGGTCTAGGGAATGTTTTTAAGTACAGCGAAGTCTAGGAAATCGGGATTGCCGAGTGGACTGTAATGCGTGGGTGACGAAGGTGCGACAATGTCGAGGCTTTCTCTTTCAGAGAAATTGTGCAGCACGATTCCACTGTTATTTTAAGTCCTTGATCCCCAAAGAGGGTGTTTGGAGTTCCAGTCTCCTGCAACAATTATTGAGTGGTTGTGTTTTATCAGTTGGTTCAAATCTTCTTCCAATAATGGTGCATCAGGCTTCTTATAAATTGCTGTGATTTGCAAGGGGGTTTTTCCATCTGGTTTTTATCAAAATTGAAGTATTTTCCAAATTTAAAGTATGAAAATCAGCATATTTTTATATTTAAAAAAGGATTTTATAATGATGGCTGTTCCCCCACCTTTTCCTGTAATTCGATCAGTTCTAAGGGTTTGATAGTTCCTGAACTTTAAATCAATTGAGGGTTTAAGGTGAGTTTCACTGAGCAGAGCAATGTCAATTGAGTTATCTTCTGAAAAGTGTAATAATTCTTTCTTTGATCTGATTCCGTTACAATTCCAAGCATTTATTCTAAAAGGTAATTTGCAATTCATTGTAGGTATGTTTTGATTACTTGCATCAATTTTTCACACAGGTCCTTAGTTTCAGAACGAGAAGTTTTTCTTGTCACAACCTCAGCATTGCTTTGGTTTTGTTGTTCTACAATTTTCGGCAGTGTTTCAGATCTTTTTGAAATCGGAAGTGGGTTGTTAGGTTTGTACTGACCAGGGTATCTTGGCTGTTGCTGATGTACTCTTGGAAACTTAGGGCATCCGCGGTAATTGGCTGTGTGCGCTTCTTCGCAGTTTGCACACTTTGGGGGAAGTTGTCTTGACTTTCTTGGGCAGTCCTTCGAATGGTGCTCCTCGGCACACTTGACGCATTTTGTTTTCAGGAAGCAGTTAAGTTGACCGCGCCCGAAACCCTGGCAGTTGAAGCATTGAGTCACACGGTTTGTTGTTCTGAAATATTCTACTGCAATTTTCTGATAGAGAAGTTCAGTTATTCCGTAAATTTTCTTGTTTTGTTCATTTTTCGGTAATTCTACCAGTACTAAATTCATTGGCCTTTTAGTTGATTGTCTATGAAGTCTCTTCACAGAGGTCTCAGTAAAGCCCATTGTTGCAAGTTCTATTGCTATATCTTCAGTCTTGTAGGCTGTTGTCACGCCCTTTAATACCACTTTGAGCGGTTTTTCTTTTTGGAGTCTATAAGAGTAGCGGCCATTATTTTTTTAAACATATTCCCTGATTTTTTTGAAGTCTGAAATATTTTTGGCCTTGATAATGTGCTTATTTCCTGAGATTGTGCATTGGAATTTATCTGTGCACAGGTCTTTCAGCTCTTGGCAGAGCAACTTCCAGTCTGTTACATTTTCTGCTATTACAGGTGGTATGCTTGGCTTTTTTGCATGTGTGACTTTTGTCCAAGGACCATCTTCATCAATGTTTTCTTCGTTAACCTGAGGTGGAGTAGCTGCGGACGTTTCTTGAGGGACTTCAGTTACCTCATTCATGGAGACATCGTTTTCATTATGCTGTGAGACAACTTCCATTCTCGGTGTCTTATGGCTACGTGGGGTTGAATCTGATGGGGATTCGCGAGTTCGTTTCTTTGTTGAAGGAGTTTCTTCTACTTTGTACTCGATGCCACATCTTTCAAGAATTTTCAAAAGTATGTTGGTTTCGATTATACTGACCTTTTCGCCAGCTGGGCTGATCGTTGATTTTCAAATAGTTACTTGTTGTTGTTTATTATCGTTTATTTATATTTTAAAAAATCATTGTATGTGATGATGATAACAAAAATGATTTTTTAAATATGCGTAATTCATTGAGAAAAAAATTAATTATAAAATTCACAAACGTGACAATATCTTATTTTAAATTTAATAAAGGTTTTTAAAAAAAATATGTTTCAGAAATATATTTAAACGCATATAACAATATTTATATACGTTTATAAATCTATATATAGGTGGATTGAATGTTTTCTAGAACGGTTTTAACAAATTTTCGTTAGTCATACCTTTACCTGGAAATAGTTAATTACAAATGTTCGTTTGTGGAAAGATACTATTCCTTCATCTTCAAATTACCGAGTGGACCAATTAATATTGATTTTATTCAACTTATTGAGTATTTTTAAAGAGACCGGAAAATTTTCAAATTATCGTGAGTATAGACAAGTGTGGAATTAGTAGGGATTGAATGTTTTTTGTCGCGCTTTAACCAAGAAGAATTATAATTAACCAGGTACTGAGAAACAATATTTTTTTAGTCAGAAATGATTATGACAATATTGCTGTATCATGCTTGATTTACATTAAAAAAATTCTTTAGGGGTATATTCACTAAAGCAGACCACGGGCGAATCCAGATAATAATTTTTAGTAGGCAAGAACAAAATTCTACCAGCGAAACATTCACTCGAGCAGAAGACACACGAAGCCAGGTCATCTTTATATATTAAATATCTTTTCTCGGCCTTTTGGCTAAGATCATGTAGTATATCTCTAGATATTTATATATATATATATATCATTTTAGAAATCTATTCAGTAGAGAGAGTGGATATGTTTGCTCGAAAAATATATTTTATATATTACTAGACGAATGGCCCGGGCAACCCCGGGTTTTACCCGAGTGCGCATATATTTTAAAAACGTTTTAATTCAAATACTATTCGTTACAATTATAAATTGGCGCCATGGATGTCACTCTTGTGAAACGTCCCGTTCCAAACTGTGTGTTTTTAAAATGTTTTAACTAAAATACTATTCGTTACAATTATAAATTGGCGCCGTGGATGTCTCTCTTGTGAAACGTCCCGCCCCAAACTGTGTGTGTCTTGAAAATATAAAAATAAAAATGTGAATTTTCATAAAGATTTCATCATGTCGATTTTTTTTTTTGCATTCACCTACTAAATCGATAGAGATAATTACATTTGCAACATGAACTTAGGTATATTGACTAAATAGAAAACTGCATAGTAATAAAGATCATTTTTTAAAGGCACCATATCGTTTTTTTTTTCAATAAAATCGAAACAAAAATTAACGATAAATAACGATAATTGCCTTAAAAAGAAATTGCCTTAAAAAAAAGAAACATTCGCGGTGATTTTGTCTTGCATTCGTTTATACAATTATTATTATATATGAATGACCCCCCCCCCCCCCCCCCCCCCCCCGGCAACGCCCGGGTTTTACCCGATTAAATGCTTTTATTCAAATACTATTCGTTACAATTATAAATTGGCGCCGTGGATGTCATTCTTGTATAATATATAAATGAGTTTTAAAAATTGTAAAAAAAAAAAATGCATCGGCCGGGAATCGAACCCGGGCCGCCCGCGTGGCAGGCGAGCATTCTACCACTGAACCACCGATGGTTATGAAAAATCCCATCCTGAGCTTCAAACAGACAAACAGACAGAATAAGGCAAATATATAAGTAGATATAAATATATAATGTAATGAATATTATTATCATTATTATCATAATATTATATGTTAATATTCGTTTGGCAAACTTTCACTCAGATAAAACCCTGGCGGAGCTGGGTACATCCGCTAGTATTTAAATAAATTTGAAACATAATTGTATTTAAATATATTGGTTTGTTTATTAGTTCAAGAGGCGAAAATGTCTGATTCTATTTTTTTTTATCTCAAAATGAAAATTAAACTATTAACAGGAACAAATTATCTAACTTGGGCGTTGAAAATCGGCGCAGTCCTGAGAGGGAAAAAAAATATTTAAATGTGTAATTTCTGATCCAGAACCTGATAAAGAAGTCAAAAGTTCTTGGAAGATATGGAATGAGAAAAAATGATGGAGCATTTGAGATATTCATCACTACGTTGAAAAATGAACAAGCTGGGATGTTCATTGAGAAATAAATGCGAAGAAAGTCTGGGAGAAACAAAACAAAAAAATAAGAAAAGGCAATGAGAATAAAATGGGGGAAATATACATATAATTAACTTTACATCTTGTTGAAATGAAAAATTATAAGAAGTTACTTATCTTTTTGGTGCTTCAGTTGGAGGGGGGAGGGGGTGGAAGCGTTCTTCCACTTAATCTTCAAAAACTACATTTTTGGACGATTTTCCTTAAAATTATCTCTAAGCTAAGAAATATCCTTCAGCACAACTTCTCTGTCTCTCTAATTTTTACTATCCCCTTATCTCCTTCCTCAAATAAATTATTTTCCGCCAAATTATCTATATAACACACACACACACACAAATGCCTTTATTAAGACACACAGGTCTTACAGAGGATTCTCCTTGGGGTTTCAAGACGGAGAAACCTATGAAAGTGGGAAATATACAAAGGGGTAAAAATGGAGAAAGATTATATACACATGATAAATATATATAGAAATAATATAATATTGGTTCTGTCCTCCTCATCAAACAGAAAATTTTGGTATGTTTGGATGTTCTGTTAAGTCTTTCTTTTTTACAGAATTTTTATGGAAGTTATATAGATTCAAAGCTATTCTACTATTGTCTATAAAGTTGGATAATAAAGAATATAGTGTGAAGTGTGTATGGCCAATCTTAAAGAAAAGTATTTTTCTTTCCGTGTCAAGAGGCATGCATTCAAATATATAATGTTCTAAAATTCATTTTCGGTTCTATTTTTGCATAGTTGGCAATACAAGTCTTCTGTCTTTAGATATTTTATATGGTCTTCTCAATATAAAACAAATAGAATTCTCAATTGCGCAATGAGGCGTTTAGTCGGCAGTGGGAGTTCACTTAGTAGATAGTTCTCTGCTGCGAATGTTTTATGTAAATATTTCCAGCATGTGTGCAGCTTCGAATTGGTTATTCCTGATTGATCAGTTTGAATAGACTGTTCTATAGTGATTCTGATAATTTGAGGTATTGCTTTCTGTAGAATATTGGGGTCTGAACAGTTCTTTAACCACATGAATCCAGTTGAGTTTAGGATATTCATTAAATTTTCTGTAAAACCAATAAAGGTATTCGTTAGAGTGGACGTTTCCCATAATTGGGCTAGACAGATTGCGGGCAATCTGAATTTTTCCATTTTTAATATTCTTAACCAGAATTTTAGAATTAGTTTGGTTGCTGTGACTCCTAGTGAGAAGCGTCCGGTTTCCATGCGTAGTATGTAGCCTGGTGTGTTACTCGGCAAGTTTCATAATCGTCGGAGATAGTTATTCTGAATTTGGTCCAAGATTTTGTTCTTTTTGTTCGCCCAAATTGGAGCAGAATACAGCCGAGTTGACAGGATAATCGAGTCTAATAGTTTCATTGATGAACCAAATGAATTCAACCTGGATGTCTCCATAATTTTCCATACTTCGCCGGTAGCTGCAAGCGCTTTGCCTTTAAAGTATGAAGCCACTTGACTAAACGAGATTGTTGTTGTGAGGGGATAACCAAGATAGAGATATTTCGATGTCACTGTCAACAGTTGGTCTCCCCAGAACCATTTGTCCGATTTTGCAGGGCGGCCACCGTTTCGGAAAACCATTATCTTGGATTTTGATTCGTTCAGGGTTAGATGATTTGTTTCGAAGTATTTTTTCAACATGTTAATTTTTATTTGTATATTGATCTTTGATTCTCCTATGATAATTATGTCGTCGGCATACATAAAAAGGTGGACCGTTCCAAAATTAGGGAGGTATATGCCTGGTAGAGTAGAATCATTAAAAATGTTGATTAAATCAGTTACAAAGAGTATAAATAGATAGGGTGATAAGGGTTCTCCTTGCAACACTCCCGATCAGATTTTGATGGGTTCAGTAAATAGTCCGTTGCATCTCACCGTCGTTGTCATTTGTTTGAAGTAGTTCCTAATAAGGTTAACAAAGCGGAAATCCAGACCTAATTCACCCAATTTTGACCACAGAAGTGAGTGGGGAACAGTGTCAAAAGCCTTTTTTAGGTCCACAAAAAAAGCATAAAATTATCTGAGAGTCAGCTGTATCAAGGACAACAGTGTGAACATGTGATCTTGACAGGAGTAGTCTTTTCTGAATCCGGCCTGGTTCTCTGGAATAATTGATCTATCTATCTATCGTCGCTTCCTATCATCGTCTCAGTAGAGAGCAGTTTGTTGTAAAAGCACTGCCACTCTAAAATTGTTATATTTCCTTGTATATAGCTTTTGTCTTTCAAGGTAGCTATAGTTTTCCAAAAGTTTGCGGAGTCACGGGCATTTTTAAGAAGTTCTTGTTTTTCCTGAAGATATTTTTTCTTGTTGAAGTTTATTAAGGTCGTGTATCTTTTCCTATTTGAGACATAAAAATTACGGTCTACGTCAGTGTTCGTTTCCTTAAAGGTTGTGAGGCTTGCCTTAGCAGATTTTTTTGGCTAAATAGCATTCCCTGTTATACCAGAGTTTCGATTTTGGGCGGCCAGGTCTGACCTTAATGCACATATCTGCAGCAAGCATTGCGTTTTTTATTTGTTTAGAAAATGTATTAACTAGACTGTCAATATTCTGGTCGGTAGAGACTTGATTGTTGTCAAGATTCTGCGAAAAGAGGGATGTGTTATCAGGTGCCCATCTGTATCTTTCAAAGCAGGGATAGACGGTTTCTTTCGTTCGTTTAAGATTAGATAAGTTAGACATGTTTATTGTTAGTGGAAGGTGGTCCGAGTATGGGTTATTATCTACTTTAAGGTCAACAACGTGCTCCAGCAGGGAATATGAGATAATAAAATAATCGACAACAGATGTGCCACGACTTGAGATAAATGTAGTTTCCAGTTTTGTCACTTATAGTTCTGCCATTAATTATTGTCAGTAGATTATTATCTAGGAAGTTTATGAGTTGTTCCCAATGTTTGGAAAGCACTTGGTCCCTAGATTTGCGTTCAGGTGAAAGAAGTAAGGAACGTTCCAACGGGTTGTGTAAGTATCCATAGGTGCCGGTACGGATGTTTATGTCACCCGCTAGAACTATATCTCTATATATATAAAAGTCAATGTCTGTCTGTCTGTTTCGCGATAAACTCAAAAACTACTGAACCAATTGGTACCAAATTTTGAATGTCGCTTTTTATAAACCTGAGGAAAATTTTCGGCTGCATTTTGATTAGTATTTTTGGCTATTTCTTTTTTTCATTTGAAGAACTTTTTTTTACGCGGACTAATCCGGAATGGAATGAATACCTAAATATGGCCATTTTTTTTAAGCATCGGTGGTTCAGTGGTAGAATGCTCGCCTGCCACGCGGGCAGCCCGGGTTATATTCCCGGCCGATGCAATTTTTTTTTTACAATTTTAAAAACTCATTTATATTATATCTATCTATATATATAAAAATGAATGTTTGTATGTTTGTCTGTTTGTTGGTTTGTATGTCCGGTATACAAATTCGCAGTAGTTCACTAATTCGAACCAAAATTTCCATACATAGGTAAAAAATAACGGGGATGACGATAGGCTATTTTAAAAAATATATGAATAAATTATTAAAACTATATATTCAAATTATTCGACTTAGCTCACGAGCAGCGCCCTCTAGAACACTCAAGCGACCTGCCGGCGGCGCGCGCCCGTTGGCTGCCGGCGAGCACATGTCTTCCCTGTGCGCGCGCATGGCGGGCGGTCGCGTGGAACAGCCCTAGCCGAAAGCCATGCGCGCGCACAGGGTAGTCACGTGCTCGCCGGCAGCCAACGGGCGCGCGCCGCCGGCAGGTCGCCTCAGCGTTCTAGACGAGAAGCTTTACTTAATTACAATGAAAGTCCTTAACTATATTTACAGGTTTTCTAATTTATAACTATTTCACATATTTACATATATATTTTCATTTTTTGCTATAACTGATCTAATTCGCCGTTTAAAATAACTGCTCTTGCTATATTTGCTATGTTTTATTTTGCTATGTTTTATGTGTTTGAATAGTACATTTAATCGTGTAAACCCGGGCGTTGCCCGGGTCATTCGTCTAGTATAATATAAATATATATTATTATATCAACTATATTAATTAAATCAAATACCTAAACACTTATATAATACACTTTTTTCCTGTAGTTTATGTGTTACTTCTGTATTGCTATTCTATGGCACTTCTAATATTTATTATTGACTAGCTGAATGACCCGGGCAACGCCCGGCTTTTACCCGATTAAATGTTTTATTCAAATACTATTGTTGATGACTCTGATACTTGTATTTATAATTTGGTTAGCATAATGAATTAGTCAGTATTCCCATGGTCTCCAGCGAAGAGGTGGGAAATTGACTTTTTGAAAATATACATAATTATAAAGATAGAAGCTTCTATAGAAATAAATAAAATAAGCCGAAATAGCTCAGTTAGGAGAGCGTTAGACTGAATATCTAAAGGTCCCTGGTTCGATCCCGGGTTTTGGCATCTTTTTTTAATTTTTAAATTTCTACTTACCGTAACTTGACACGTGACAGAATTGTGCATGACGCTGATAACTGTATCAAATATAATCCAAATTGTGCCTTATCACACACTATTTATTTATTTGGATTAGGTCTTATTACCTTGTGTTTATAATCTATGACGTAATGCCCCCCCCCTGCCGGCGAGCACGTGACCTCCCTGTGTGCACGCATCCGTGACAGAGGCAGCAGATGAGGAAAGACGGTCGTGACTATATATTAGAATATACTTTTAGTATGAAGGAAATTGCACCCAAGGGATTTCTCGGGCGAAGCCGGGTCATTCGCCTAGTCTCTATATATATAAAAGTCAATTTCTGTCTGTCTGTTTCGCGATAAACTCAAAAACTACTGAACCAATTGGTACCAAATTTTGCATGTCGCTTTTTATAAACTTGAGGAAAATTTTCGGCTACATTTTGCTTAGTATTTTTGGCTATTTCTTTTTTTCATTTGAAGAACTTTTTTTTACGCGGAGTAAATACAAGGCTTACGCGGAGTAATTACGAGGGAAAGTAACAACACGAGGCCAATTAAGTGACCAATGAGCATTCTGCATTTCTTTTCAAGTTACTTGCATACTTTTTTTAAAATATCTTTTTATACGAGTGACACTTTTTTTACAAAAGTATTGAGAGAGAAATTTATATTACTAAGTTAAGGTAAGTTCAAACAATGCGAAATTTCACACAATTAAAAAAAAAAAAACTTTACAAAATTAGCGTTACTGTATGTAAACAATGGCTTTCTTATTTTTTATTAATTTTTGTTCTGGCCTTTGTGTTTTTTTTTTTGCAGTCAATATGATAATTCTTAAAATTAAACAAACAATAGTCAATATGCAAAAAATACAGTAGTGAAAATTTAATATGAATTACTGTCTCATTTAACAGCCAAAACATGTGTTTGTCTAAAATTTATATTGCTAAGTTAAGGTACGTTCACACAATGCAATTAAAAAAAAAAAACTTTACAAAGTTAGCGTTACTGTATGTAAACAATGGCTTTATTTTTATTAATTTTTGTTCTGGCCTTTTTTTTTTTTTTACAGTCAATATGATAATTCTTAAAATTAAACAAACTATAGTCCATATGCAAAAAATACAGTAGTGAAAATTTAATATGAATTACTGTCTCATTTAACAGCCAAAACATGTGTTTGTCTATAATCCATATACCCTTTGGTTTTTATCAGCCTAAATTTTTTTTCTGACATGTTGATAGGGCACTACATTTTACAAAGTTACGGTTAGTAAACAATGCAGATTTGACAATATTTACAAACTTTTATTACTGTATATAAACAATGGGCTTATGTTTTTTAATTGTTGTAATGGCCTTTGTTTTGTTATTCTTTTAAAAAAATCATATGTTTCATTGATAGTTTAAAATTTAGTCTGTTGTTGTCATTTATTTTATTCGCTTGCCATTTCTGTATATTTTGTTTGTGGTAGTTCTATTATGCTGCTTTCTTTTTGTCTACGCAGATATTAGGCTAGGGAAAAAAATAGTTGAGCATTCTAAAGATTGACCTGTTTGACATGTTTTGCCATTAGTTTTTTTAGCCTTATTTTTTTTCTGCTGAAATGTTGAGAGAGAAATTTGTTTTAATTACCAAGTTATGGTTAGTGAACAATGTAGTTTTGATATTTACAAACTTAAAAAATTCTACTAGATAATCAGTTTTGTTCTGTAACTTATTCTGATACTTTGGATTTGTTTTGGGTCTGCACTGTTTTCCTTAAAAGCTTTTTTTTATATATATATATTCAAAAATATTTTTGGTACTGATTGTGCTATTTCTGTTTTTTAGGACATATTTTCAAATTGAATCATCCCATTTGTTATGCCTCGCAAAAGATCTGCAATTGGAGTAAGAACTCTTGCAGCTCGACGCATGGCTGCCCGAGCTGCTAGAGGCCAAAGTAGCCGCACATTGGAGAATCCCCAACAGTCTTAAGCCCGCCTCCAAGGTCAGTCCCTCAAAATTGCTGGCATTGACTTGGAGCAACCCTGTTTCTCGCATGGGCAATTGTATTTTGCCTGCTCTAGAGTTGGTTCAGGAAGAAATCTTTATGTTTTGGCTCCAGAAAATAAGACTTCAAATTTTGTGTATTCTTCTGTGTTGTCATGAATAATTTTTTTTTTTAATGCTATTTTAGTCTTTTTGTTGTTGTTGTTTGAGTGGTATATTATTTTCATAATTCTTTCTATATACGTATATATTTGATGACAAAATATTGATGCACCCCGCCTTTGCAATGGTACCCGTCTCTGTGTTAAAAGATTGTGGCCTCATGTGGTAGAGGCAACCATTTTGACTGGTTGTTTTCAAAATGAAGAGGTTTTTATTCCCCGTATTCCTCTGATTCATGGTGATAAACATTCTCCTTTGCATTTTAAAAGATTGCAGTTCCCCATTCGAGTTTCTTTTGCCATGTCGATTAACAAGGCTCAATGTCAATCCCTCAAAATTGCTGGCATTGACTTGGAGCAACCCTGTTTCTCGCATGGGCAATTGTATGTTGACTGCTCTAGAGTTGGCTCAGGAAGAAATCTTTATGTTTTGGCTCCAGAAAATAAGACTTCAAATTTTGTGTATTCTTCTGTGTTGTCATGAATAATTTTTTATGCTATTTTAGTCTTTTTTTTTTTTTGTTGTTTGAGTGGTATATTATTTTCCTAATTCTTTCTATATACGTATATATTTGAAAGGTAAAATCTCTAGAATTAGAATATTCAAGGACAGTTGCAGATTATTATGATTTATATTAATATTAGTTTTTTTTTTTAATTATTTTTCAGAAAAACATCTACGAATGTTTGACTGGGGTCTGAAAACATTAGATTACAGGCTGCTGGCTAGGCTTGGTCAATCACGGTCATTCTTCTCAAGCAATTTCAATCCCTATCCCTTTTTACCCAAAGAGTGTAATAGACCTACAGAGGATGCACCACTATATATGAGTTAACACGCTGGGGCGGGTACCTCGGAGGTTGGGTGGAAAATCTGCCAACTATTTGAACTATGTATTACTTCGGTGTTGCTATTCTGTGGCTCTAATACTATTTATTAGTAATGTTCTTTCAGTATGAAGGAAATTGCACTCGGGGGAATTCCCGGGCGAAGCCGGGTCATTCGTCTAGTTAACTATATAACAGAATAATCAATTTTTATATGATTAAAAATAATTTAATTTTCTAAAAAAAAATATTCCAAATGTTGAAAATAAAGAAATAAATAATTCTAATCAAGAAAATTAATAATACTATTTACAAATATTTGGTTTGTTCTGTAAAATAAGTTTTAAAAATTCAAATTTATTAATATTAAAAGAAAGAGCTGATTACCCATTCTAAAATGGAAATTTATTATAATGAAAAATAAATTATATATTAAAAAAATAAATAATAAAAGAAAGGAGAAGAGATGGGATGGTTTTACAAGGATGCATGGTCAACGTCCAGTCCACTTCGTTATTGTCGAGGCAACTGCACCATCGTCCTCCATGGGGTACTGTGGGTGAGCCATGTGGAGGTCGCAGAAATATGCTCCATAACCCTAAAGACCAGAGCTCGAAAGCTTGGAGGGACAACGGAATCTTACATTCAAGAAATCTTATCACTGTGCTCATGAGTTGACCCTGAAATGGAGGTGGAAAAAAAAGTTGGTCATTTAATGAAGGGTATTGCCGAAGATTTCTATAAAGCTCTAAATGTCAAAGATCCCACAGCTGTTGACTAGCAGGTAAAATTTTCTCGACATCTGGAGAATATGAAGCAACATCGCATTAAAAGAACATGTTATGAAAGACTACCGAACGGGACTCCGATCTCTTCGGACTTTGAGGAAGATTTGGCCCTAAAGATTGGACATATTGTCCAGGAAGAGTTGCAAACGATTATGCCTAGAGTCTTTAAAGTGGAGCCCTTTAAAACAAATGACGTGAATTCTTTAGAGGACATAGTTAAACAACAAATACTAGCCCCAATTATAAGTGATAGTATTCAATCTCAAAGAAAGAGAATGTGCCAAGATATCAATGAGAAGATGACTACACTCCATATTCCCCCAGAACATCTGACCAATGGCGACCATTTGATAATAAACTTGTTTCCATTTTGGGAAGCCAGATGATGTTTTTCGTTACTGTCGAGAAAGAAGAAGTACTTTTGAGAAGGTAATATTAAGAAGAAAACTTTTAGCAGCCGATAATGCGACCACAGAAAGACCCTACGATTTGAATGATGATTTTCTAACTCTCCCTAGACCAGGAGGTTTTGGCTGCAGTGCTTTATCATATCCGGGCAGAAGAATGACAAGACAAAAAAGCCAATCGCCAGGGGCATTTTGTTTGTCAAGTCGCTCACCTAATGCCAAAATGAGGAAAACTAGGACGCGTGACCTATATGGGGGTGAGGCAGAGATTTTGAAATTTCTCCATCATCAAAGTCTGCAAAATTAAAATGGAATTGTATGAAAGGGAACATTAATGGTCTGGAAAATAAATTATTGATAGACTCGGGCGCAGATTATTCTGTGGTTTCAGAAAAGTTTAGAAGATGCCTGAGGACTCCATTTTTTGCTGAAGCTGGACTAGTCTTCAAAGTCGCCAATGGAAAGCTAGTCAAACTTTGGGAAAATGTTCACTAAAGGTCAATATCAATGATCTCGCCACAACCTTTGAATTTGTCCTAATTCCTGATTGCAGTAAGATATAATTTTGGGGTGGGATTTCTTCAAAGCAAAAAGAATGGTTTTGATTGTGGTAATCAAGAATTGTATTTGGCAGAAACACTACCAATAAATGATGACCAAATTAACCTTGATGTATACTGTGCTGATAATAATGTAATTCGGCATAAGTCAAGTTATAAGATATCAGTAGTAAGTACACCATTAAAGAAAACAGAATGGGATGATGAGTGTTCTTAAGAAGTTTTGGATATCTTAGATTTTTCTGGGAAGTCTCTACTTGCATGAAGTAAAATAAAGCATAAGGTTGAAATCGGTGATCACGCTCCAACAAAACAGAGGGCTTACCGAGTGTCTGGGATGGAGAGGAAAAACATACGGCAGGAAGTTGACAGAATGGTGAAACAAGATTTAATTCAATTTTCTGAAAGTCCTTGGTCTTTGTTTGTAGTACTTGTAAAAAAAAAGGATGGGCCCTGGAGGTTTTGCGTTGACTATCGACGACTTAGTAAGATCACCAAGAAAAATGTTTATCCATTAACACGGGTTGATGATGCTTTGTAATATTTATCAGGGGCCGGTATTACTCAAGTATGGACTTAAGTACTGGCTATTGGCAAATTGAATAGAGAGAAAACGGCATTCATTACATCTTATGGTCTCTACAAATTTAGGATAATGCCATTTGGACTCTGTGATGCACCAGCAACATTTCAGAGGATGGTGGATACCGTTTTGAAAGTATTTAAATGGAGCATCTGTCTCTGCTATTTGGATGATATAGTATTTAATGGTCCTTCATTTGAAGAACATCTGACAAGATAAGAAGTTGTTCTGGAATGCCTTCAAAAAGCTGGATTGAATGTGAAGCATGAAAAATGTCGATTTGACTCAAGGCAATTAAAGGTACTAGGACACATCAATGAAAATGGAATACACCATTAATGCAGACCATGAAAAAGATGATAAGGCACAATTTTCCCAACAAATTGATAGATAGAATAATAGAAGACATGAACCAAAAATATGAGAATAATACTTTAATTCAAAATCTAAAGTGCAAAAACAAAGAAACCAAATTGATCACATTGCCATTTATAAATAAAAATTTTGCAAGAGAGAGAGAGAGAGAGAAATTTTACTAATATATTCAAAAAGTATGAAAAATAAAAATTGTATGGAAACCATGTACACCTATCTCTCAATATATCAACAACCATAAGAACACTCACTTACCAAAAAGAGCAGGTTTAATTTATGAAGTGAAATGTGAAAAATGTGACCAATGCTATGTAGGACAAACATCCAGAACTTTAAAAAAAAAGAATGAAAAACCATGAATATGCTCTGAATTGGGATAAAATTGAGAATTCTGAACTTGTAGAACATAGAAAAATCACAGGGCATAATAATTTTAACCTAAAAGAAACAAAGATACTATATTATAAGAAAAATTATTTTAAGAGACAATTTAAAGAAGCCTTTTTACTCAAAAAAATTTTCTACAATTAACAGAATGTAAGAAAGAGGAAATATAAATGATATTTATAGATATGCTTTTAATTATATCTAAAAAAAAAAAAAAAATTGGGCTTTTTTCCACTTTTAATTCTAAGAATAATATTCTGTTTTTCTCAGATAACTAGCTTCTTCTTATCTGTTATCTTGTTTACACACTTGATAACAGTAACTATTTAAAACATGCTGTGGTAAAATTTCTTATTCAGTACTTTTGTCTGAAGATGGTAACAATGCTGTTACCGAAACGTCACACACTATTTATTTATTTGGATTTGGTCTTATTACCTTGTGTTTAAGACCATGAAAAGGTTTAAGCCATTTTAAAGTTTCCCTCTGAACATGCAATTTGAGATGTTCTGAAGATACTTTAAAAATTTAGAAATTAATAAATTGTGTGTTCTTACCTTATTGCATTGGCCACTACAACCATTCTGTCCTTGTGTTTGTTTTGACATTAAGCAGCAAGAAGTAAATGGAAAGTTTAAAATAAAATTATTTATGCAGTTGGACATATTAGACATTGTTACATTTGTTGACCTGAATTTTACATAAACAATCTAAAACTCTGCAGAGTACTATCAGTGATTATAATCTCCTCACTGATAAATATTAATATATATATATATATAGTATCAAATTACAAAACTATTTTAGAGGCGTAATATTCTTTTTAAAATAAAACAATTTCTACTGCAATGGAAAAATTAAAGGGAGGGCCTGGCTCATCAGTGGTGAACCCTCCCAGCGGTTTCGGCAGTTTAATCTACCATACCGCTGTTATATTGCATTTTTGGAATTTCCTTTTATAGTGATACTGATGCTTGACTCTTCGAATGGGTATTTTAGATGAACTATGGACATAAGCTTTTAGGACAGCAGAATTACATATAATTATAAATATATAATATGTTTCGAGCAATCGCTCTTCCAAAAATATCAAATTGTGTCTTTTAATTTTTCCATTGCAGTAAGGACAGAAGAAATTATTTTATTTTAAATAGAATATTACGCCTCTAAAATAGTTTTGTAATTTGATAACAGATGGCGCACTAGTGCATCATAATATAATAAATATTGTATATATTTTTTTAACCCATGGGTAAGATTGCACCAGGTCATGAAGGTTGAAAGCAATAATTTTTTCTACTATAGTTTTGGGGTTCTTGTATAGGTCTTCCTTCTTAGCTCCAATACAGTCCAAGATATGTGCTATTGTGTATATTGATAAATGAATTGCTTCGAAACCAAAAACTTTTTATGATGGCATCCATATACTACCCAAATTATAGGAGAATGTTTATATAACAAGGTAATAATTTTAAAATTAATATAAAGTAAAATTTTGTTTACGTTTCATTAAACTTTTAATATATTTGAAAAACAAAATTAAACGTCGAATCACATACTTGAGCACCTAATATATATGTATATATAATTTGTTTTATCCTTTATAGGGTGCAAGAATCCAACATTCATCCTCTTCCCAACCCTCCTATAGCTACAAGTTATTTATTGGGTCAGTATAAGACAAATTAAAGTAAGAAATAGTGAATATATACAGCACAAAATCTAAAAAATAAATACTGTATGCGGAAAGTACACCATACAAACAATAATGAAAAAATACACAAATCAGTTTATTTTGATACACACACTTTCTAATGTAAACACAAGTTTTTGAAAAGCTCAAGGTACACAGGCAGGGTATTGTTATACATCTGAAAACACATCAAATGTATCAATGTCAAGCAAAAAAAAAAAAAAGACATTGTGAAAAGTTAGATTGGGTTTTAGGGTTAAATATTAAAAAATGTATTTTTATTAAAAGATATCCATGCCATAATATTTAGAAATATTTAAATTGCCTGAATGGAAGTATGAGGAAAGGAGAGAGAAAATTCCCTGGTCAGAACAACCCTGTGGGTGACCCTATGTCCAGCCTTCTAATATCCCCTCCCCCGCACTAAATTATCCTACTGAAAAGAGTTAAAAAACACCTAGATTTGATGATTGGGAGAGTTCTCACCAGTGGTTTCCCAGGGTGGTTCTCGGGCCTTCTCTTTCCCTCTCCGACCTACTCCTCACGGGTGTTTGCTCCTGGATTCCGTCTCCTGTGTTCGTCCTTACCACTTGTCACACAACTACCACGAATGCTTCACAAATCACCAAAGGACCCATTCATTTAGCCGTCAGGATGAACAAGGAAGGCAAGAGCTAGACCAGGTCAACGAGAAAGTGGAGCTCCCCACTGTTCCAATTACTCTGGAGAACCTGGTGACCTGCCTCACAGTTGCCTTGGAAAACTTCCGCCCAAAGGCCCATCAAGACCTAGAGATATTGCAGTAAGACGGTATGTATCCAGCGCAAAGCTTTTTCAAGACACACAACAATAAAGCAGATCGAGTTGTCTGTGTCTGAGAAACTGGACAGACAATTTAATAATAATTATTATGTTTCGATGCACTAGCGCGCCATCTGTTATCAAATTACAAAACTATTTTAGACGCGTAATATTCTTTTTAAAATAAAACAATTTCTACTGCCCTTACTGCAATGGAAAAATTAAAGGGAGGGCCTGGCTCATCAGTGGTGAACCCTCCCAGCGGTTTCGCCAGTTTAATCTACCATACCGCTGTGATATTGCATTTTTGGAACTTCCTTTTATAGTGATACTGATGCTTGACTCTTCGAATGGGTATTTTAGATGAACTATGGACATAAGCTTTTTGGACAGCAGAATAACATACAATTATAAATATATAATATGCTTCGAGCAATCGCTCTTCCACAAATATCAATTTGTGTCTTTTATTAGAACAATTAGGTTTCGATGCACTAGCGCGCCATCTGTTATCAAATTACAAAACTATTTTAGAATATTACGCGTCTAAAATAGTTTTGTAATTTAATAATTATTATATTTAATTACGCCCTTCTATATATAGGAAAAGAAAACATTAAGGCATGAATGTTTCTTTAAAAATAAAATAAACTTCAACTATACATACTCCAATTAAAAATATTGAAGGGCTTGGCTCATCAGTGGTGAACCCTCCAAGTTGTTTCGCCAATTGGATCTACCACCCCCCTTCTAAGAGTTCTAATACTGTATTGGACGATTCTGCTTATATATGCTACACTGAAAGGTGGAATCTAAGAAATGGTTTTCAAGAAAACTATGGACATAAGCTTTTAGGAAAGCAGAATTAGTTTTCATTTTTTTATATAAAGATGGCCCGTTATTGCCTTATATTAATTTATGCTTAACTGGCCTTCTCCTTATTGTTTGTGGAAGAGCATTGCTCGATGCAAATATTTCTATTGTAATTTTACTATCCTAAAAGCTTATGTCCATAGTTTTCTTTTAATACCATTTCTATGATTTCACCCTTCAGTGTAGTATATATAAGCAGAACTGTCCAATACAGTATTAGAGCCCTGAGAAGCGGTCAGGTAGATTAAATTGGCGAAACCTCTGGGAGGGTTCACCACTGATGAGCCAAGCCCTCCCAATTTTTTCATCTCAGTAAGAAAAGTAAAAGTTTTTTTTATTATGTACAAGAAACATTCATCCCTTAATGTTTATAGTTTTTAATTACAAAGTGAAAAAATAAATTCAAAACAGTCATACCTTTTTAATAATATGGAAAAAGGGCTCCCTGTTGAATTATAGTCAGTTGAATTAAAGTAGATAACTTGGATGGAATTTGTAGACCAAAGGTTGTCCCAAAAGTGTTTTTCTTAAAATGTTCTTTTTCTTATTACTTGGCGAATAATATTATTACAGCACATAATATTGGTATTTCAATTGTTTGCAAGTGTTACGAACCTTTTGGGCAACCTTGTAGTTAGTATTGAATAATTTCATAGTTGGTTGAATTAAATACTGTTAGTAATTTATGAGAGATATGTTTTGATAACAACACCATAAATAAGTACCAGTTGGAGACACTTGACTTCTTCCAGGGAGTTTTCCATCACTTGGAGGAAGGAGGAGGCAATTTGGACAGCAGCTGGAACACATGGTGGTAGGTTTTATAGTGGTGAAGCCAGTGAGACAACTAAAGTGAAATAGGGACATTATGTTGACATTTTCTAAGGGTATAGCAGGTAAATTTGGAAAACTAGAATGGAATTTAAAAGATTTTATTGCAATGTAAAAAACAATATATTGAAATGAAAGTTGGCACAGTGGCAGTTAAAATGATATTAATCTGCTAGTTGGGAGTTAAAAAAAAATATATATATATATATAATATTTTGGTTGCAGAGGTAGTCTGCACCATGCTGACGAGGGCCAACAGCCCGAAATGTGTTTGTGGTTGACTTTTCTTGATTTATCAAGAAATTGGGTTGGCCAAATATCACGGAGCAAGTTAAATAAATGTTTAATTTATTTTTGTTCCACTAGATGGCGCTCTGCCATATAGAAATGTTCATGTGAGCCTGGTTCTCATATGCCTTTTTTGATTATAATATATATAATACTATTATGAAAATGTAAAAATTTTATATATTTGTTAGTTGATTTAAGCATAAGAGGTTTATTTTATATATATATAATAGATAAATAGAAGGATATAATAGGATAAAAAAAAAGAAAACACCAGCATTGCTTAGACCATTACGTGTCATGGGCTGGGTGGAAAAAGGAATAAGCAAAGAGATAGGTTTGTAGAAAAGAGCAAAAACAGAACCATGATAATAATTTTCCAAAAATTAAAATTAGGCTAAAGTGAGAGAGAGAGAGGTTTTTTTCCAATCTTCTCACTTGAAAAATGATATTTTTAATTTTATATATTTTTTTTATTAAATTCATTTTTATTATTATTTTTTTTTTCATTTTCATTTCATTATTTCATTTTCATTTCATTTTTGTGATTTTTTTTTATTAGTAAATTAAATTTTATTGCCCTCTATCGTTAAAATTTTACACAAATGAATTTACTGGAATTATTTGTGTAAAATTTTTTTTTATAAAAAGCCTATTTTAAGGTCAATCTAGCGTGAAAATGAAGCATACAATATAAGACAAAATTCCAATCAAATGAACCTAAAATATTTACTATTTAAAATTTGAATAGATTAAGTACCAGATATAAGAGAATTTAAGAAAGACCAGCGAGGAGTTGCACTGATCCAAACTGGCAAACATTAATTTCTATTTTTCCATAAGACTTTGTAACTATTCAATCTTTCAGTGTATATAAATGTTTTAATATTATTATTATTGATTAAAGGAAGGAATAAAAACCATAAGGGTTCGACGAATTGAAAAGAGGATAGTACTCAGGCGGGCCTCTTCAGATGAAGACCTGAGCAGTAGTTTCAGCCTTTTAGTCTACATGACTACCATACCAATCTTCTTCGACCAAGAAATAGAGCTATTGGAATGAAAATAGGAGTTATATAGACTAACTTAGATATATTGCTCAATGCCGTAACCAACCATTTGACCTCTTCCTTCCAAAATTGGACCGATTGAAAGGTGAATTAGAAATTATTTTTGCAGAGAGAGAGAGAGAGAGAGAGAGAGTTCTCTTAGTTATAATGCCATACACCATTAATACAGCAATAATCCAAATCAGATAATAAGGAAATGTATAAATTATTCAAATTTAAATCTAAATAGCAGACAAAAAGATCAATACCACTTATATTTGCTATACAAAGAAATTTTAAATTCTAGGCATAAAAATCATTTTTCTACTCAAAATGACACCAAGAAATGCATAGAACATGTTTATTGTAAGTTGGTTCCACTTGTGCCAAAATGAGGGAGAACTTGTTGACCACATTTAAAATGGTTCACTTGATATTGGGTGTTTTGTCATTGGTGGAGTGGAAAATGATATTTTGGTGGGTCTCTATCATCTTCTGTTAGATCCTCTCGCTCATAATCTGCATTGTCTAAAATATTGTTATTTCCATCAAAGGAATTAATTTCTGTGTATTCTAAGTCAATTGAAGATGAATCAAAAATTAAAGATACTTTGGCCAGTAAAATTTTTTTATTATCTCGACGTTTCGAAAAAAATCTTTTGTCCTCATCTGGAGCAAATAAAATTAAAACATTTGGCAAGGCGTTAAAAATTATTCTAAGGTTGCAAGTTAATGCCTTGCCAAATGTTTGAATTTTATTTGCTCCTGACAAGGACAAAAGATTTTTATCGAAAGATCAAGATGATAAAAAATATTTACTGGCCAAAAAGTATCTTTAATTTTATGAATCATGAATGCTGGCAAGGCAGCCTCTATCTTTACAATTAATCAAAAAGTATCTAATCTTGAAAAATCAGACACGAAACATGTTGATACGCTAGCCGATCGGTAAAATCGCCTTCAAAAAGAGCAAAATTGCAACATAAAATCAGTAGTAAAGTCATATACCTGTGTTTACCACCTCTGCCCAAAATCTTTGGAGGAGATTGGTGCTATGTAAACAAGCGCGGGCCATATCTAAAAGTGTTCGATTTACACGTTCGTGCATTCATGCTTTATCTCAAGTTTTTGTAATTTGTCTTGGAATTCTCTATTGCAAAACTCAAGTCCATTATCCAATCGTAACACTTTAATTTTATTACCAGTTTGTCTCTCTACAGTGGCTCTATAGATATCGAAATGTTTTAATACTTCATCTTTGTTTTTCAGAAAATACACAGTAATCCTTCTTGAGAAATCATCAACAAAAGATAGAAAGTATCTATTGCCTCTGGTTGATTTTACCGGCATTGGACCGCAAATATCTGTGTGGATAAGCTCCAAGGTCCGTTTTGATCTAATATTGCCTAGGTTTTGACGCTTTAGTGGATTTAGCCTTACAACAATCGTTGCATAGACCTTTGTCTCTAGAGGAAATTTCTAAGCCTATTACCAGCTCCTCCAGCGCCATCTTTTCAATGGCGTTACTGTCAATATGGCATAACCTTTGATGCCACGTTCTCAAGGAATTGTTCTGAAAATGGTCCCTTTCACTATTAAATGCTGTTTTACTGGAGTTTAAGGTCTTACCTTTCACAATGTAGAGGCCATTTATATTTGTCGCTTCCGATATAATCCTGTTTTCTGGGTTGAAAACGCGAGCTACCATATTACAGAAGGTCACACGATTGCAGTTTTCTTCTATCTTGGAGACTGACAGCAGATTCCTTCGCATATTTGGGATGTATAGCACATTGTTTAGCTTGATTTCGATGCTTTCATTATGGATAGACGTCTGGAGAAATATGTGTCCATATCCTTTGGCCTCAGTTGTCCCACTCGCAGTCATGATAGGATCAGATGACACCTCCCGAAGGTCAACGAACCAGTCTTTGTTTCTGCATACATAGTTGGTTGCTCCGCTGTCCAGTAGCCACGAATCCTCGTGGCTCGTTAGGTTGAGTGCAGCCAGGAAGTTATCTGATCTGGTTTACCTTCCTCTGATAATTCTGATTATCGCGGTTCCCAGTAGTTGTTTGCATCCTTCCTTGGCAGTTGGTGGCGATGTGGCCAATCTTCCCGCATCGGTAGCATTTTCTTCGACTGTTGGTGCTGCTGTTTTTTAATACTTGTTCACCTGTAGCACCTCCTTGGATGAATCCTCTTTTCTGGTTGTTCTCCTCTCGTGTTCCGTTAGCAGGACCTGCTTTACCTTGAATGAAGTGAACTCATCATCCGTCATGTTTCCAAAGTTCATTATAATCCCATCATAAGAGTCTGGTAGTCCAGCTAGCATAGAATATGACAGATCTTCATCCTTTACTTCACATCCCGCTTCTCTGAGATGATCACTGCAGGTCTTCAATCTTGATAGGTAATTTATCATATTTTCTTCTTCGATGAACTTGATGTTCACAAATTTTTCTTGAGTTGAAGAATTTGCGCCCTTGATTTTGGTTCAAATATTTGTTCCAGGGTCGTCCAGGCTTCTCTTGCAGTCATACAGTCGATAATGTGTATTTGTTGCTCTGTAGAAATTGATAGAGCAATCGTTACCAGTGCCTTTTCTTGTTTAATTTTTGTCTTCTCATATTTTCTTTGATCCTCATCAGCGTCGATCGTTTCTTCGTTAATTACACATTCCCATAATCCTCTTTCGATCAGAAGCATCTTCATGTTAAACTTCCATGATCGATAATTACTGCCGGTGAGCTTCTGGATGTTCAGGGCAAGCGCTTGGGAAGACGACGCCATCTTGGTTTCACTTACTTTTCGTTCTATTTATGCAGCTAACCACACTCTGCTACCATGTTGTGGGTCGGTGTTACAAAAAGAACAGCCAAATAAGTGATTTTATAAATATATGATTATTATTAGATATAAGGATGCATATGTTGACAAAAGAATAGCAACCGCACACAGCAGTAGAACAAAGGCAGTCTTAAGGTATATACAAGGAAGAAGACTGACGGTTGAGGTGGGCCGTTCCCATTGGTCAGTTCATCTTCATGCAGCGCCCCCAAGCGGCGCCCGTGTCCACGCTTCTCTCATCAGAATTGTATATAAAGAATTTTTAGGACGAAATTAACAAAGCCTCCGAGGTTGTGTTTCTTTTTTATTTTATAACGTTTGATACTCTAGCTTTCGGGTATGGTGGCCCTTCTACAGGAGCAACGCGAATGAAAGAATTGTACATAAGCTGCTAAATGTATTTAGGTCCAAGTATCCCAAGCTGGGGTATCGCGTCTGATATGTCAATTAAAATAAAATAATAACTGTACTGCACTAGTGTATTTAGAGGCTGATATATAGATGCCCACAAACTAACCTGTGTAAATTTTCTAAAATATTTTTAACTATATAAAAAAATGTAAAAAGTAATTTTAATAATTCTGAATTACTAAATAAAAGTATTAGGTATATTTAAAAAGCTTAACCTCTATATTCTTCCAATGAACATTGTATTCTTGGAATGAGGTTAGCACAGATGAGAGAAATATTTTAACAGCAGGATAAAACATGTATTGTAGTCCCCCTACATTTTCTCTACCCAACACCAACCTTTTTGAGATAGTGGGCGAGGTCACTGCTGCGGTTGGACCTGTGACGTGGCCGTCATCAGCAGAGTTCAGGGAGTGGACGGCAATCACTTACTTGGGGGGCTGCTCCAGCAACTGTAGGTCCAGCTCCGCCGGAGCCTCCTGTTCAACAAACATTCTTGGCCTTCTGTGTGTGTGACATTTGGAAATTAATCTATTTATGGACAATATTATGGTCAATATTTACAAAATCGATTAAATAATAGAAATTAAAAGAGGAATAATTATTTACACAAACAGCCAAGGAGTCTTCGTCACAGCGCGATGGTGGGGTCCTTAATGCCGCCACCCAGGCAAACCTGTATGAAGTACCAGTAGATTCGGGCCTTCGCTGATGAAAGGATGTCTAGCTTGTTGTCTTCAAGGCTGTCTCCGAAGATCCAAGGCCTCCAGGATGAGGGGCCTGCTATTACAGCATCCCGAGTATCAGTGACCCAAGGAGCCGTCTGCAGACCTGCAGGCAGGGCACGCAATGCCAATCAGAGGGTGACATCTCCATTGTGTCCCGAGACGGCGCTGCATCAGAGCAAGAACCAGTCAACCCTGACCTGTGGCCCTTGCAGGGCTGCAAGGTGAGGGCATTCCAGTGTGCAACAGGCCTAGCGGGTGGTAACTGGCGAAAGGCATGGTCGCCCTGTGCAGGACAATGGCCTCTGCCAGACTGAGCTCCCAGAAGCTAGCCTGGAAGTTCTCTGCCACCATCCTCTGGCAGAAGGCGAGGGTCGTAGCATCAGCGATGGCAGAGCACGCAGGGCGGAGGAACCGACAGCCGTCGATGATGGGGAGATCCAGCAGTTGGGTCATGGGGGCCACTTGGTGGCTTAGAATCAGGTTGCTCGAGATTTCCTCCCAAATTCTCAGCAGCCGGAGACGATGGGGCTAGAGTCTGGTGCCATCAGGTTGAGGTCTCATCCAGACGTCGCTCTAAGATGTCCTCCTTGAAGTACGACCTGGACACCCTTAGGCATGCGAGATGGAGTTGCATGCCGATGTCAATAAGGGCAATGCCCCCTGTGACCACAGGCCTCACTAGGATGCCAGCAGGAAGCCATGCCAAGCGATCAGCCCTTATGAATCTAGCCACACGAGCCTGTAGCTTGTAGATGGTTGTAGCTTCTAGCAGGTCACTGTGTAGGTGGTACTGGATGGTCCAGAGCACCAGGGAGTTGGCGGTCCTAGCTCGCCCTAAAAGAGAGAGATCGCTCGTGAAGGGTGTCCATTTCTGGCAGGTAGACTCCAGGAGGGCCAGAAGATGGTGTTCCTGGTAGGCGACGGAGCTCCTGGAAGCAATTCTTATCCCTAGAACCTGGATTAAAGAGTTCAACCAGGAGGCACCAAGGGGAGAGCGTTCCTGCCACACCAGAGGCCCGCGCTCTTCCTGTAGTTCACGGCAATCTCAGAGGTTTGATAGAATTCCTCAAAGATGGCCACAACCCTCACAAACTGATAGCTGCGATGGACCAGGAGGGCGGTGTCGTCTGCGTAGCCGATGACATTGCCCACATTGAAGATCGACTCCAGGCAACGTAGTAGTGGCCCCGTTACGATGCTGAAGAGTGCGGCGCTGATGGCACAGCCCTGTTTTAGGCCATTGAGGAGATAAAAGGCAGTTGTTTGGAATACTCAAATCGTATCGTCACATCCACCCCGGCATACAGGAGCAGTATCCATTCCACAAAGGCTGGTGGGAGGCGCAGGAACATCATGATTAACACCAGGAGGCCACGATCGCGGGCCGAAGGTGGACTCGAGGTCTACGCAGACAACGGTTAGTGGCGAGCTCCGAACAATAGCCTCCTCAACGGCATCAGTGATCTTTGCGATGTTCAAAGAGGGGGACTTCCCAGGGACAGCGTACGTTCAACATCACTTGTGACCAAGAATTAACATTGCTATAACCATGTTGTTATTATAAAAAAGGGTAAAAATTGAGACTTAAAATTATGAGGTTAAACTGCATTTAGATGATGGCAGTGAGAGGTACAGTAGTACTTTTGGCACTGATCCTGACCATATTTAAGGTAGATGGAAGGATTTAGTCTGTCTGGTATTGATATTTCCACTGTTAGGAAAAAGCATAAACATCGCTAATAGGAAACCCACATGGTAGGGATGTGAAGAATCATCGAATGGCTCTCTACCGGGGGATTATTATACTGGGGATACAATGTGGGGTAAACTCTCACAATTCCTAGGGTAAACAGTAATTGAGATGATAAAGAGATCAAAGTGATGTCACACTGAACTCTCCAAACCAAACAACTAAAACTAAATACAGTGGAGCCTCATTATAATAGCTTCTTTATTAGCAGCAAAATGGTTCTAGCATCATAGTTTTAAATTTTAACCTTGGTTACAAACATTAAAGATTATAACAACTAGAAATCTAGGTCCCTGGTGTGGTTGTTATAGTAAGGTTCAAATGTATATCAAAGGAAACATTCTTAGACCTGGGGATAAAGGGCCAAGAAGGCCTGGCGCCAGAAGTCCTGTAGACTGGCATGTAGCTGAGTGAGGGTCTTGCTCCTGCTGGCCTCCAGCTGGGCCTGCACGTGGCGCAGCCTGCCACCACAGATTAGGAACTCTACAGCAGCTGCAGACAACTACCTACCTCTCCTTCCAATGCTCCGCCTCCTTCACCTGTTGGCGGAAGATCTCTAGTTGGAAGAGCTCCTGCACCAGTCCATGAGTCAGACTGAGGCAGCTCGCCAGGTGTGATGTATCATACCCGCTGTCTCTCCTGCTCCTCCTCCCTCTGGTCCAGCTTGGCCTCCAGATCCTCCATCTGCTTTTGTCTCTCTTCCAAATGGCCCTTTAGCAACTCCACCTCTGCTTGGGTCTGGCCTACTAAGGATTCCAGTTCTTCCTTCTGGCTTTGAATTTGGTCAACTTCCTTTTCCAGGTGTTCTGTCTTAATCTGATATGTCTGTACCTCACTTATGGCCTTCTCCAGTCTAGCCTCTAGCAGCTGCTTTGTCTTTGTCAGCTCTGACTCAAGGTTATCTGCCTGGTTCTTGATTTGGTTAACTTGGCTCCCACTTTGCTGGAGTTTGGCTTTAAGTTCTTCCACAAAATTTTGGCTATTTTCTAGTTGCCTCTCCAAGTTTTTTCTGTGCTTCTGGCTTTCTTGAAGTTTAGCCTCTAAATTTTTACGGATTTCCCCTGCCTGAATTTGACTTTGAACTAGATCATTCTCTAACTTCTTGATTTTATTCTTGTGCTTTACTTCTTGCTCTTTCACTTTGGTTTGGCTTTGCTCTACTGCTGTCTGACTCTGAGCCAGATGGGCAATATGCTCTGCCAACTGATGCTGGCTTTGACTCAAATCTTCCTTAAGTTTCCTGTTCTCCTCTTTGCAGACTCCAAGTTGGGCTTGCAACTTGTTGTCTGTCTCCCTTAGGGCCTGCTTCTGCACTCATCCACAAAGGCTTTGATGGAACCAGAGCCAGAACAAGTCATCTCTGATCATGCAGTTTGTAGGGTGTTACAAGTACAAAAAGTAGATGGTGATACAACAACTTTTCAATTAAAAAGTTGAGGCATCCCCATCTCCTTTCTGGAATATGGATTTTAATGCAACCAATTTTCAAGAAAACATCCCCCATGAAGTGGAAAATTAAAAATATATCTATGGCGTAAAAATTTTAGATTACTATCTATATGACAAGTTGATTTAAAAGGTGGAGATTGGCAGGTTCTCTCTCCATCAGATCAATTCAAATATTGAGCTGGACCAACTTCACATGGACTGGGGAGTCTGCTGCTTATTGCCAGGTTCCACAAAGCTTACATTATAAGCACAGTCTTACTGAGAGTGGCTTAGGTAGGTGTGCATCCAGCAGTAGCAGTTGGAAAGAGTGGCAAACTTTGTGGATATATTTTTTGCTTACCCCTAGTACACGTGGCACAGGCCATGGTAATCATGGTGGGTAGAAGTAGGCGACTATTTTTAATATAAGTGCACCACATGTCTACACATGTGAAAATCAGTGTTTGTGGAGATGGTGACCAGAAGTGGTGGTGAGACAGTCCCTGGCAGTGCAGAAGAGAATTGGAGACTTAGGAGCCACTGAAAATTAATGGTCCACTAATAATCCAAGCTATGTTTGACATTTAGAGACAATATGGGATTCTGGTCAATGAACAACTAATAGTCCAGTATGTATAAAAGAGTATTTAACATTTGATTTTATATAGAAATGAGAATATTAAATTCTGACACTTCATTTAACATTTTGATCAATTGTTATTTAGGCTACATTTATATTTGTGATGATTTGTTATGTTGAGTAGTTGTGGAGTGTGTGGACTGGAGGATACACCGAGAGACAAGAGTTTACCATCGTTATAACAAACTTTGCGATTTTTAAAATAACAAACTACCCCTATAACAAACCTATTTTCGGTTCCAAAATAATAAAATCTATTAAAAATACTATGCTTATAACGAACTTAAAATTGTGATTTAAAAAATTTTTAAAACAACAAAATTTTGAGCATGTTTCAGCACACGGATCGCGATTTCAAAACAAAAAATTAGCGGCATTGATTGTTTTCATTTGCATTCTATTTTTGCTGTATGTTGTATAAATTTTTACACATTATACTTTTATTCAATATAAAATCTTTGAATTCGACAATTTTGAAATAGAAAAATACAAATGGCTTCCAAAATAAAGAAAAGAAACAAAGAATGGCGTTCTAAAAAAACAGTAGCAGCATGCCCTTTTAGAAGCTTTCTAAATCAAGCTTAACCTAGGCTTAAAAATAATTCCAAATAATTTTAAAGTCAGAAACGGTTTGAATAACAGGTTAAAAACAAAATTTAATATACACTTCAGAAGAATACGTGGAAACTGGAATTGGAAGAAGAATAAGAAGAAAAAAAAAACAGTTCCCCCAAGTTCCCCGTGTCTCATGGGCCACAAACAAATTGACTTATAAATTCTAAAAAACTACCACTACAGTTCTATCTTTAGAATGGAATTCTTGTTAGGTATGTATATGACTCATTCAGGGTTCTCGGATATTCCCCCAGGCCGGCTGTTTTACCACTGATTTTGTGTTTGCAAATTGGCAATTTTTATTCGCAATTTTATAGATCGTGCTATCGTATCAACATATTTCGCGTCCAATTTTTTTGAATTGGATACTTTTGATTCATCTTCAATTGATTCAGAATACACAGAGCTTTATTCCTTTGATGGAAATAACGATATTTTAAGGCAATTCTGATTTTCAAATTTTACTTTTCACTTTCAAACAACAAGGTATTAGAGGCAATTTTTCAAATAAATTTATTATTATATTATTTGAGAAATATGTTCTAAAATATTCTTATACCTTTTAAATATATAATTAATAATGTTTTGCTTAGGGAATTTGGCTTAATTTTTAAATAATACATAGGTTTATATATAAACATGTATGATAATGATAAGAAGAACCTATTATCAAATGACTTCTTTTGATATTCAGCATTACTGTAAAGAAATAGGTCAATTTAGGGAATTAAGACAAAGTGACCATTATTAAATGGCTGCCTTTTCCTGTTTGTATGGCTGTTTTTTTAATTATATGGTCTAAAAATTTAGAAAAGTTTTAAAAAAATTACCAAACCATGGCTTTAGTGAACAGTGGCTATAGTGAACCAAAAGCTCTGTCCCATTGAGGTTCACTATAGAGGGGTTTTACTGTATATCCATTACCATATATCAAAATGTATATTACCATTTAACATCCTTTACAACATGACAGCTATTAGATTTATGCTCATTGGAGGCATTCCTCCAGATTTGCTGTGCAGAAAGTTTAGTGTTCCCAGATTTGTAAGTAGACCAACCTTTTCTTGTTCAGATTTGGAGGCCTGGGCAATTTCTTCCAACTGGGTCTGCAACTGGGCAAGGGAGACTTCCAACTGGGCTGTCTTCTACATATCAGTCAGTGGTGAGGGCTAGAGCTAGATTGAGCGGGGCACCAACCTCCTTCTCTCTCTGCAGTAGCTCAAGGGTGGCTGCGGGGCTAGAGGAGTGGCTCCAGACCTCCTGCAGGACTTGCTTCAGGTGTCGCTCTATCACCTCATCCTTCATGGAGCTCTGAATTGCTACAGCCTCTTGTTCTAGCCTCAGGACCTGGTCATCACAACAGGGGTTTTTAGTGGTAACATGTGATTGGACTTGAACAGGGAAAAGTCTTTTTGATTACACCAAAGTTATCCCTCATCAGATGGAATAGAAGGAATTGACCAAATGCCACTAAGTAAAATTGTACTAGGATGTTTAGTGAAATTCCAGCGCTGAAAATGACAATCAATCATATTGTCGCGCGTAACCCCTCCGTTTCTTCGCGATGGCGCCACTTATTCCTTCGTGGATCACCTACGCAGGTTCCATTGCAGCCCTACCCTGCAGACCCTCTGAGAAACAGCACTCAGGTGGATCTCCATTCCCTCTGGCAGTATCTCTCGGCCTTACCACTGGTGGGGGGACACGAGAGACTTACCAGAAGAGTAGCTTCTGTGATATCGGGGAGAGAAAGAGTCACAGCAACCGGTAACAAGTCTGCTAACACTACTACTTCTTTTATTGTCATCTTTAAACCACATTAAATATAACTCAAATAACAATTAACATGTATTTACACTATTTTACATCCCAGGGCCAATATCAACGGATATTTACAATCATTTGCCCCAGGAAACAGGACCACAGCAGTCGGTGATTCCTACACTAGCTCCAGACCGGAAATAGGCGAAAGCGCCATCTATTGGAGGAGGTTGTAGGTGTTTTTCAGGCTCATATACGCGACAATAGGTTAATGTAATATGCATTGAGAGTTGCTGAAATAACAAAGTTTCCAAACTAGATAACTAGCCAACTTAAATGAGGGGATACCAATGGTGAATTTTTATAAGAATAAAGCATACAATGTTTAAGATGGGGATAATTCCCCAGAAAGCATTAAATATAAGATAGATTTATATGTTGGGTTCATTAACGCTGAAAATGCTTTGGAGATAGACCAAAAGTTTGCAAAAAAGTTTACTAATATATTAAAAAGTATGAAAAAATTGCATAGAAACCATATAACCCTTGTACCTTGTTTTTATAATCTATAACCCAAATTGTGCCTTATCAATATTATATTTTAGAAATCAATATTTTTTTTCATCTGCAATCTTGCTTACACACTTGATAACAATACTTAAGACAATAACAATTTTTAAGAAAATGCTGTGATTTTTTTTATTGTGCAAAGTTGGCGACTTTCGTATGCTCCAAGAGTCCGGGTTACGCACAAAATGATGGAAAAAGGTTTTGATTTTTTTATCCTTCAGTACTTTTGTCTGATGATGGTAACAACGCTGATATCAAATCATCACATATTATTTATTTATTTGGATTTGGTCATATTACCTTGTATTTCTAACTTTTATTGTTTATCTATACTTTAAAATTGAAACTATGAATATGTGGCTGTGTTGGGAAGTATGAAAAGGCTTCATATTTATCTCCCTCCACACAAATGGATAAAATTAGATTCTGAAAAAAGCATTTGTCAGTTAGAATGGCATCTGTACAAGATTTCTTTTTACTTCCTCACTTATGATAAACCACAATTTGGATTATGATTATAGCTACAAGAAATTAAGACTAAATCCAAATAGATCAATAGTGTGTGAGATTTCAGTAACAGCGTTGTTACCATCATCAGACAGAAGAATAAATGAGAAAAGAGAGAATATGATATTACTAACCAAAGAAAATGATTTTCGAGCCCAAAAATGAATGTAGCAAGCAGACAAGCCACACTATATAAAGTACCAAGGTGCTACACGCAACCAAGGTTGTTAAAAAAAGGTTAGATTCCCGAGGTAAGGGAAGATAAAAGTAAAACAGGTGTTGATTGGATAAGAATATTATTTAAAGCAGGAATAATTAAACAAGTGCTGGGAAAAGATGATTTTCTTTTTGTAAAAAAAAAAAGTTTTAGGTAAAAAAAAAAAAGGTAAAAATCAGAAAAATATCACAGCATGTTTATAAATACTGCTATCAAGTGTAAACAAGATATCAGATAAAATGATGTTACTGAAACGTCACATACTGTTAAATATCCATTTTAGTGGGCAAGCGGCTCGAAAACACGGCCCCATCGAGCAGCACGTGGTGACGGCGGGCGTGGTGTGCGCCTGCGCAGGATCGAGTAAAAAACTGTTGCTGCAGACAAAGAAAAATGGCGGTCGCCAATGTTTACGTTTTTTTGGTTTCTTTTCCTTTTGTTCTTTAATTTACCATATAGTTATATGTGTAAATAAATAATATTATCTTTAATATGTTTGAAATTTATTTTAATTAAAAGCAATAAATAAAGGCTTTTTAGTAAATTCTATTTAGTTTTGTTATTAATTAACAAAAGTGGCGAGCCTGCCAGGATGGAACGTGACAAGAAGTTGCGCTCAGTAACCAGAACGCGATTTACTAAGGTAGTAAATGTTTTGGACTCCGAAATAAGTAAAACTAATGCTGATCTAGGTGTGATCAGGGACAAATTTAGCAAATTAAAAGATATCGATTTCAAATTAAAGGATCTTGACCAGAAGATGTTGGATCATATGATGGTGGCTGATGCAGAAGAAGACACTTTAAATTGTGAAATTGAGGAAGCAGAACATTATTCGGATACCTTCATCACCCTGGAAAGAAAGGTAAGAGAATTAATTGATTCTGATAACAAAAGTGATGTTAAATCCCTGGGAAGCTCAAATGGGTCATTAATGGCCAAAAGTTATAAACTTCCTAAGATCGAAATAAGAAAATTTGATGGAGAACTAATTAATTGGCTTCCATTTTGGACACAATTTGAAAAGATTCATGAGGATACTGAGCTGCATGATGCAGACAAGTTTCATTATCTGGTGCAGTCTATGCAATCAAACACTAGAGCCAGAGAGCTCATAGAAAGCTATCCCCAAACAGCAGAAAACTATGCCAAAGCGGTCCAAGCCTTGAAACAAAGGTATGGACAGAAAGATTTGCTTGTGGAAATATATGTAAGGGAACTGCTTAAATTAATGATGGCAAATGTCAAGACTCCACCAGATGAAAGGCGGTCAGTGGCAAAACTATACGACAAACTTGAAACACAACTAAGATCTCTGGAATCTTTGGGTGTTGACACCAAGGAAAACACAGCATGGCTTTTCCCTATGATAGAGTCTTGTTTGCCAGAAGATGTGCTGGTTGCTTGGCAGAGATCACCGCTGAATAATTGTGATGAATCAAAAAACTCTAATTCTAACTCCAGCTCTCGCCTTAACAATCTTTTGGACTTTCTTAGAAGAGAAGTGGAAGGGGAAGAAAGAAGACTTCTAGCCAGGAGAGGATTTGAAGGGTCTTCCCCAAAAGAGAAACTTAGAAATAAGTTTAAGCAGAATTCAAATATACCTACAGCTGCAGGTTTATTTTCTGCCAAGGAGATGGGATGTTTGTTCTGTGAAAATAATCACCAAAGTAAAGACTGCATCACTGCTCAATCTATGCCATTCAAGGATAAAAGAGCAAAGATCTATGAAAAGAGGTGTTGTCTGAAATGCCTTAAACCTGGACATCTTGCAAAGGCTTGCAAGAGGACAGTTCAATGTAATATTTGTGCCAAAGGACACTACGTTCTTCTTTGTCCTGACTTGCCCTGCAACCGAAAGGAAAAGACGCATGTCTCTGAAGTAGTGCAGAGTGCTTTAGCCAATCAGCAGTGTACAAGAGATGTAACATTAATGACCTTGATGGTCAATATTATGGGAAATAATGGCTATAGAAGAGTGCGAGCACTCTTGGACCCTGGTTCTCAGAAGTCCTATATTTTGGAATCCACTGCACTAGAAGTAAAATTGAAGCCCATCGGCAATGTAAATATTGCTCATTCATTGTTTGGTGGTACACAAACAGAAACAAAATGCCATAAGGTGTATACGGTCGCATTATGCAGCAACCTATCAGAATTGGACACTCTGAGAGAATTTGAATTCTTGGGTCAAGACATTATTTGTGGAGAGATTCCAAGGACGCCTAAAGGAGCATGGTTGAACGAACTAAAAGGATCTAGAATTTGGCTGTCTGATCTTGGGAGAGATAGCCCCAAGATAGAACTTTTGATCGGCAGTGATATTTATGGAAGCCTTTTGTCGGGACGTGTGAAGCAGCTGAAAAATGGACTAACAGCTTTAGAAACACATCTTGGATGGACAATTTGCGGCCCTTCACCGAAGAAAGATGAGCAGACTGATTACTCATCACTGGTGGTCATCAGCATGCACAGTAGAAATATGTCAGTTGATTATTTGTGGGATTTAGAAACGATTGGCATAAAAGATCCCAGGGAAAATCTCACAAAGCTAGAAGAACCTTGGCTGGGGAACCAAGAAGGAATTCCATCCAATCGTCATATGGCAGAGAGAAGACTTTTTAACACAACCCGTAAATTGAGAGCTAAATGTATCTTCAGCGAATATGATAGGGTGTTCCAAGAATGGCTAGCTGAAGGTGTTATTGAAAAGGTGTCTCCAGAAGATTTGAACAGGAATTGTCATTATCTCCCTCATCACCCAGTGGTTAAAGCCAATAGCAACACCACCAAGATAAGACCTGTGTTTGACGCATCATGTAAGGACAAGGGGAATCTTTCATTGAACGATTGCTTGGCAAGTGGCCCAAATGTTATTGAACAGATCCCAGCTATCCTACTGAAGTTTAGAGAAAAGGCTATTGGAGTTATTGCTGACATTAGAAAAGCCTTTTTGCAAATTGAAGTGAAAGAAGAAGATAGAGACTATCTTAGATTCTTATGGTGGAAAAATAATCATCAGATTCAGGTTTTCCGTCACAAGCGAGTTGTCTTTGGTGTGACCTGTAGCCCCTATTTGCTTGGAGCAGTCATTCTGCATCATCTTAAGGGAGTCTCATCTGAATTTGGAGCTCTTCCTCAGAAGTTGATGGAATGTTTGTATATTGATAATTGTGTCACTTCAGTGGATACCGAGGCAGAATTAGTTGATCTGGTGGAGAAATCTACTGAGATATTTGCAAAAGCCAAGATGGATCTCAGAATGTGGCAATTCGGACCTATACACCGAGTCAAGGAAGTCTATTCTAGATTACCTCCTAGTGTTGATATAGAAAGGAGTGAAGAGGCTTCAGTTCTGGGCATGAAATGGAATCTTTTAGAAGATACTCTTAATGTGACCCCTAAGTTCGGAGATATAATAAACTCACTTTCCAAGAGAGACCTCTTGTCTCATACCCAACAGATCTTTGACCCAATTGGATTCTTAGCTCCTGTCTTATTACCTGCTAAACTACTTATTCAACAAGCCTGGACAGTCAAAACTGATTGGGATGAACCTTTGCCAACAACCATTCAAGAAAATTTTATGAAGTGGTACAGTGAGTTGGACACTCTTGCCGACATAAAAATTCCACGTAGAGTGGGCCATGGGATTAGAGCCCATTGGTCCATTCACATATTTTGTGATGCCAGCCAAAGTGCATATGCAGCAGCAGCTTTTCTACGTTGTCCTGAGAACAAAGGAGTGTCAGTACAACTTTTGATGGCCAAATCCCGGCTAGGTCCACTTAAGAAAACTACTATCCCTAGGATGGAACTTCTTGCTTGTATGTTGGGAGTTAGACTCAGCAGGTACATAACTGAGTCTTTGAATTTGGCTGCGGAACCGGTGTACTACTGGACAGACTCTACTACAGCACTTTCATGGATCAAGACAAACAGGCAGTGGGGCACCTTTGTAAACAACAGAGTCAAAGAGATATGCAACACTTCAGGTCCGAACAAATGGTTTTATGTACCAGGGAGCCTCAACCCTGCAGACCTTCCTTCAAGAGGTTGTAGTGTACTACAGCTTAAACGCACCAGATGGTGGGAGGGACCTGAATGGCTCAAGCAGCCTCAAGATCACTGGCCAAAGCAATTATTCCACTCAGACAGAACTTTGGTCAATTTAGAAATAGATAGGCAAGTATTGGTGACTACTCATGCCAGAACTGAAGTAATGCCATGGTTTGAAAGATTTTCAAATTTTACAAAGATTGTCAGAATAAATGCGTGGATCCGGAGGTTCATACGAAATACACAAAAATTGTCCCCATCAGGTATGCATAGTCTACAGCTTTCAGAATTAGAAGATGCTGAAAAGGGAATTTGGAAAACTGTGCAACAGCAAGTTTTTTCTAGCCGAGGAGATTCGATCAACGGGTTGATGATAATTAGAGATGATTTTGGATTGATCCGTATAAAATCCAAGCTTATTGAAAGGGATGACGAATATTCATTTCGTTACCCAATTTTGCTTCCAACAAAACATCATGTTGTCACATGCCTGATAAGAGAATTCCATCTGAGACATTGTCATGCAGGGGTTCAGATCCTTTCTGCCAAACTCAGAGAAAATTATTGGATCTTAAATTCCCGGCGCAGCATACGAAGTGTCGTCTCTCAGTGTGCCAAGTGTAGAAGATTTTCATCAAAACCTGTGAAAACTACTCCGATTCACTTGCCCCTTGATAGAGTGAGAGATGCCACAGCCTTTGAAATTCTGGGAGTAGACCTTGCTGGTCCACTTTACCTCAAGAACAAGACCAAGGCATGGATTGTTCTATTTACCTGTGCCGTCTTCAGAGCTATACACCTGGAACTTGTAACCTCATTAAGTACTGAAGCTTTCATACAAGCTCTGAGAAGATTTATAGCCCGGAGAGGGCGACCAACAGTCATTTATTCTGATAATGGTACTAATTTTGTGGGCGCTAACAATGCTCTCAAGGCTTTAAACTGGAAGAAGATAGTGTTAGACCAAAATCTTCACAAGATAAGTTGGAAGTTCATACCTCCTACTGCTGCATGGTGGGGAGGTTGGTGGGAGCGTCTTATTCGTTCCATCAAGGATCTCCTTGTTCGAATTTTGGGCCATTCTTCAGTGTACTATGAAGAGATGTCCACTATCCTATGTGATGCAGAAGCTACAATCAACAGTCGTCCGCTGACATACATTCATGAGGACTTTGACAGTTTGATTCCTTTATCACCCTCCATGTTTCTACATGATTCAAAATACGTGGGAGTTCCAGATCTTGATAAGTTGGATTCAAAGAAATTTCAAGATAGATATCGGCATTGTCAAAGGCTGCGAGAAGCTCTCAGAAGTCGCTTTCGGAGTGAATATCTGGGCCAGCTTGTCCAGAAGGCCAATGAGAGGACTCCAAAACTGAGTGTGGGTGATGTGGTTATAGTGAAGGTGGAAGACAAGAGGAGACTCCACTGGCCTATGGCAAGAATAGTGGAACTGTTTCCAGGAAGAGATGGACATTCTCGGGTTGCTAAAGTTCGCACAAAACTGGGAACCCTTATACGCCCTGTGCAGAAGCTCTATCCCCTGGAAGTTTCAAGTGGGGATCCAATTCTTCGATCCAAAGGAGATACTACAATTGAAGAAGCGCATAGTGAGGCTAAGCGAACTCGATGTGGACGCGTGGTCAAGCCACCACAGAGACTCAATTTATAATGCTCAACTCCTTTTATGTACCACATATATATCACTTATCTTAATTGTATGATTTTCTTCCCCAAATCATAGGTTGGAGTATGTTAAATATCCATTTTAGTGGGCAAGCGGCTCGAAAACACGGCCCCATCGAGCAGCACGTGGTGACGGCGGGCGTGGTGTGCGCCTGCGCAGGATCGAGTAAAAAACTGTTGCTGCAGACAAAGAAAAATGGCGGTCGCCAATGTTTACGTTTTTTTGGTTTCTTTTCCTTTTGTTCTTTAATTTACCATATAGTTATATGTGTAAATAAATAATATTATCTTTAATATGTTTAAAATTTATTTTAATTAAAAGCAATAAATAAAGGCTTTTTAGTAAATTCTATTTAGTTTTGTTATTAATTAACACATACAATTTATTTGGATTAGGTCTTATTTATTTGTAACTTCTCCACTCACTTTAACAAAAATTTGGTTCAAATATGTGTGTAGTTAAAATTCCCAAAAATTATTATTTACAGAAAAATTTCTCTACTGAATTTTTATAGCCTACCTTTATTTGCATGTCTTTTGCAATCCTTTCACAATTCTGCAACAACACCAATACAATATTGATATAATTGGAAATATTTGGTTTCCCCCAGATTGATTATTACTTCATGGGCCTGATGAGCTCTACTCTTCCCCAGCAGACACCATCAAAATTCTCAAGCTTTACAAGCTTGATACCATAATATGATTGAGTGGAGATAAGAAAGAAGAAGAAGAGACCTGAAAGGCCACTGAAATCATATATAGACAGACTATTAGAGAATATCTCTTATATATGGTGATATTTTAAATATAACAAATATATTTTAGGGTATAATAATTTTATTAATTAAAAATTATATAGAAGGTGTCAATGTTCACATCAAAAATGGTCATATCTACAACATTCACAACAAGTGAAAAGGACCTATATAATTTGAGGCAGCGGAGACCAAGTAGTTAATAATCAGAACACCAAATTTTTAAAAAGCTAAAAATTCAACATCACCTATAACATTTATACAAAAAAAAAATTATGAGGTAAAACACCAAAAACAAATGGCAGATCATGTGATCCCAGTGGCCAATCAATAGTGTCTGCGACATCATCAAGTGGCTATAAGACACCTTTATATGGCCCACCTTAATGTTTAGCTTACTAATTGGGGTTAGCTATTTGTTTTGGCTAATATAGAGGATGAGTAAGAGGATGTCTTGTTGTTTGAAAAAAAATCCCAGATAAAAAAAAAAACACTATTTTTTATTGGCCTATGAGCTTTAAAAAATTTGGCACACAATATTTAAACCATCAACTGTAATGGAAACCAGCCATGAATGACACCTTCTAAAATGTTTATATTTATTTTATATTTACTTTAAAAATCCCACCTGTCTTTTCACCTTTTCTCTTTCAAGTTGATCTTTTAATATTTGAACTTCATCTTGTGTGTGGCATATGGCAGATGGAGCTTTGTCTATGTAATTAAATGTTGTGGAATCGGAGGTTGAAAACTCTATGGTGTCATTTTTTTTCTCGATTATTTGTGGCAAACTTGGAGGTTTAAGCCCTAGTTCATCGAGCATCTTTCTTAGATTTGGCGATACATGATTATATAGGGAGCATTCAATCGATCCACTTGAAAAGTTAACCAACGAATTTTCTTCTATATTAAATGCATCACTTGGATCAGATAAACTTAAAAGTTCTCGTAGTTTTGTTGGGGATTTTTGTTGACACATGGTTTATAATTTTATATTAAATACGCATGAAAGTTATTTATATATAAATAAGAAACATATTCATATATTTAACATATTGGTAACCCAACTCCTGGAGCGTTTATATCTTTAAATAATATTTGAAAACTGTTGTTTACAAATCCCGCCCAGAGTATTTGATGATAATTTAAAATAAAAAAATACATATAATTTCATTTTTTTTTTAAGTTTATAAAATACTGTAGAACTTTAATGAGAGGATGCTCCCACTAGAAGGCATTTCTCTATGAAAGACAATTTTCAATACCAGGATTACAAATTTTATTATTTAGCAACTCTCCTGTTAGAGGACACCTCATTTAAAGGACATTTTGGCTCTGAAACTATATGCTTTTTGGAGGGAAGTTCTACTGCAAGGTATATTTGAAATTAGAAATTGTTTATTTATAAACTCAAATATCCTAAACATATTTTTCGAAATTATGAAAATTTGAAAACATCAATAAAGTGAAAATATTTACCACAGAATATATGAAATTTCAAAACACGTGTTTTTGAATGTTTTGTTTATAATGCTAACAAAGTCTAAATGGATTATACGCTAAAAGCGTATGGGCCTTTTATTTATTTTTAAAATGGTGTATGAATTCTCACTAATAAAAAGCTGTTTAAATGCCCCTTTAACAAATATTTAAAAGGTAATATAACTAATTACAAGTAAAATAAATTGTATTGGGTTTGACATATATATATTTTTTAATCAACCATACATTTATCTGGTAAACTTGTATTTATGGTTATCATTTGAAAAAAATACACACTCATACTATTAACCCTTAATTACTGGCGTTCGGCTTGAAAGGCCGTGTGAAAATTAAAAATGTTTGTAAAAATTTCAAAATGCATCATTTTTCATCAAATTTTTAGGTAGCTTAATAAAATGCATTTATTTGAAGAACTTTGCATTTTAAAATAAATCTATTCTGTATATCCCGAGTTATTAAATCAAACGGCCTTTAAAGCCGAGCGCCAGTAATTACGTCACTGGGAATTTTAGCGTTCCTATTATTGGCTGTTTTACTTTTGGTTTAATTGACCTTCAAACGCACCAAATAAGTTGAGCATTCGTTATTATATTACACTTGCTTTAATTATCTGCATTCTAAATAGTGTTTTGTGATTGTAATTTTGTATAATATAATAGAAGTTCGGTTCCACTTTTGGTTTTTCAAAAAACAAAAATTTTGTAACCTATGTCCCTAAAATTGGACAATCTGTTACATTACTCTCCACAATGCATTCGACCACAGCAATTGATCAAGAAACTGCTGAACAATAAAAGCCCGAGATAACCACATTTTATAATATGACCAAAGGTGGTGTGGATGTAGTTGATCAGAAATGTATTCTGTTGGAAGAAGAACCAAAAGATGGCTCCTGTGTTTATTTTTTAACTTTTTGGATGTGGTTTCAATAAATTCAGCAGTAATTTATAAAGCTGTCAAGCAAGACGGCTCGAAAATATTTTATAAAGCAGCTTGCTCTACAACTAATGAGAGATGCCTTGAATATGAGAAATCAAGCCAAAAATTTGTAAAGAGATCTGCAAGTATTAATTCAGAAGCATGCTGGAACTTCATCACTTGAGGTAGGCAAATATTTATTTGATGTTTATACGAAATATCAATAACGTGTGTTCTCTAGGAATCCACAAGCGGCAGTCCTTGTCCCAAAAAAAACGCAAAAGATGCTACCTATGTAAAAAAGATCGTCGAACTCAAATGCAATGAAAAAAATGAAAAGAACTAATCTGCAAAGATCATTCTATTGGAATATGCTTGAATTGTGCACCTAATCTTGAATAAAATATTTTAGATAGAATTTTTTAGAATATATATAGAATATTTTAGATAGAAAGAGTTTCTTGTGCATTTTCATTTAATTTTGTTTAGAGCTCTGTTTATTCGAAAAAACAAAATATTTATTCTTTGTAAATTATGTATATACGTTTAATTTCTTTTTAATATTAAAATTAACATGGTTTATTATTGATTTTAAAAGTCGGCCTGAACGCCAGTAATTGTGTAACTAAATTAGGCGCCAGTAACTAAGGGTTAAATGGGAGGTGGCCTGAAAACGTTAACCCTACATTTATAAGCTTTCCGTATAACGAACCAATGGCGATTCCCAATTCAATTCCATTGAAAATACCATCGTTATAACAAACTTAGCAATTTTTTAAATAACTTAAAATATCCCAACTTAATAAAATCTATTAAAAATACTAGACTTATAACTAACTTAAAATAGTGATTTAAAAAATTAAAACAAAATTTTGAGCATGTTTCAGCTCACGGATAGCAATTTCAAAACAAAAATTTGCGGCATTGTTTGTTTTCATTTCTATTCTTTTTTTTTTTTGCTGAATATTGTATACATTTTTACATATTATACTTTATTTAATAGAATATCTTTGCATCGACAATTTTGAAATAGAAAAAAAATACAAATGACTTTCAAAATAAAGAAAAAGGAACAAAGAATAGCATTTAAAAAAAACCAAAGCTATTATACTAGCTATTATATTATAAAACGTCATTATCAAAGCTTTTCAAAGTGAAACAACACAAGAATAATTTCAGAACATGTTAAAATAAGAAAATGTAACTCTTACATTATATAGAGGCAATTATAAATTGTTACAAGTGGAATCAACTCCAACTTTTGCCGTGAATGTACGATCACTAACATGTACGAGTTAGTATGTCCTTTTATAAGTATTCTATATATAGTTTAACCTAGCCTAAAAAAAAATAATTCCAAATTATTTTAAAGCCATAAATGGTTTGAATAACAAGTTAAAAAAAAACAACTAAATCTATACTTTATAAGAGTATGTATAAACTGGAAGTGGAAGAAAAAAAAAAACCAGTGCCCCGTGTCTCACTGGCCACAAACAAATCGACTTATAAATTCTCAAAAACTACCACTACAGTTCTATTTTTAGAACGGGAGCCTTGTTAGGTACAGTATAACCTCGTTAATTCGACACACTACCTTAATTCGACCATAATCTGATTCCCGACCTCCGGCCTATCAAATAACAAACCGTAATTCGACAGTATCGATAATATGACAGTTCCGATAGTTTGACCATTTTAAAATTTGAATTTCGACAGTTAAATGTTTTTTACATACAACTTTACCGCCAAATGGTATTACGGCGGCGGCGACGGCTGGCCCCGATAGGATCGCGCCTGCGCACTTTTGGTTTATGTTAGTTTTAAATTTCACTTTGTAGTGCCGTTGCGCAATGTCGCGAGTGTTGTTTGTTTTTTCCGCCGGAATTTAAGAATCGCGCGCTAATTAATAATATTATTTTCTTTTTAATTTTCAGCATTAAAATATTTTAGTCATTTTCAATTTTACATGTAATTTCCTTTTAAATAAATAAATCTTCATAAAATGTAGCCACAATGATTATGATAACATTTTATTTCAATATTCCATTTCCATGTTATTATAAAAGATTTAAACACAAAATTAATAACACCTGCAGCAGCAGTGGATGTCTTTAATACAATAATTAAAACACATTCCAGAGGAAGAAATACATGCATGTTTTTTTTTTTATATACCATCTGGAATACATCCTGAATAGGATTTCATTGCAAAAACAGACATCTATAAAGGATTTTTTAAAAAGATCTTCATGATTATCTTTAAATATTATTTTTAATTTTTCTTTTTGTTTTCTATATATATTTCCTTTCAACTGCTATATTCTTCAATTAGAATAAAATAATTTTTGTAATTATTTGTTTCAAAAATATGTATTATTGTCCTTATATGCTGAATGGCCGAGATTCATAAAAACCACGACTTTTGCGTATAATTCGACCATTCAGTCATCGACACAGGTGACACCGCATAAGTTGGTATTTGGCGTAGAACCGAGGATGACCCTAGACATAGGACTACCAACTGTCGACGAGCCAGTAAAAACATATGATGAATACGTGACCAACCGCATCTTGGAAAACGATAGACTAAAAAAATCGCCGATGAAAACTACAGAGACCGGACAATGATGACAAAATGTCAGCATGACATTGCGAACCGTGACCGTTTCCGGAAGTTTGAAGCGGGCGATCTGGTACTACTGGAGTCGTCTCGCAGGGAAAACAGAGAAATTCCTGCCGAAATACGAAGGGCCGTACGTAATAATGGATCGAATCAAGGAAACGATGTAAAGGCTCCAACCCGCCAATAGCGAACGTAATGTTAGTACACGCCAAAGAAATACGTTGGCACACGTGTCTCGCCTATTTCGAGAGACGGTGGTATCCCAGAGGACCGGGACAGCCCTTAAGGGGGGGGGAGGTGTTGTGTAACCCTAGCGCGACCCTGAACGCCGGACACCAGGCGCAACTAACACACGCCCGCGATCTTAATTATTTTTAATTGAAATATTTTAAAATTCTAATTAATTTTAAACTCTCTCTGTGAGTCATCAAACAACAGAGTTCGGCGAGAAATTGCACTTTGACCACGGACCAACTTTCTTGCCTGCTCTCTTTATTTATTTGGTAGAGAATTTGGACTTAAGTTCCATTTTTGGATCAACACAAAATGAAGACGGCCCGACCCGCACCGACCGACCCGAGTGCCAAGAACCTACAGACAAGATGCATCCCCGGACCAGCCCCAACCCTGGCACCAATAAAAAGTTACATCTCTTAGTACGGCCCTGTGACTTCCAGGCTCCCACACAACAATATATATAAACATGTAAGCTAATGATAAAAAGAACCTATTATCGAATGATTTCTTTTGAATTTCAGCATTAATGTAAAGAAATTGGTCAATTTTGCAAATTAAAACAAAATAACCATTATTAAATGGCTGCCTTTTCCTGTGTGTATGGCTATCTTTTAATCATATGGTCTAAAAATTTTGAAAGGTAAAAAAAAATGGCCAAACCGTGGCTATAGTGAACCTAAAGCTCTATCCATTGGGGTTCACTATACACTATAGAGGGGTTTTAAAGTATATACATACATTTAAAATTTGAACACAACGCGCAACTGGACTCGGACCCATCGACTGCTTTCAATATTGTTTTTATAAAATTTGACTTCAAATGTTCACTGATACCTTGATACTAAACATCTTGCCTTTACCATCACTATTGTTGTGTTGTTGTTGTCGTGTCCAATGAAGAGCCTCAGATGTCTCCATGCATCTCTATTACAGCAGCAGCAATGTCCACTATCTTGGGTGTGTAAAGCTGCTGCTCTAGGTCCATTTCAATTTTCTGCAAGGCTCCGGCCATTGCTGGGCATGGGAATATGTGGGTAGGTGTTAGTTCCACACCAGGACAGTTGTTGCAAGTCCTATAGGTTCTTGTGCCATCTAGATGTATTGTCATTCCTTTATAGTGTTTTCTTCATCACCATTGTATATTGTGACAATTGATCATAACCTTGTCTTGTAAAATGGATAAACTGTGAGGGGAGGTTTGTCCATTTTGCAAGACAAGGTTGATTGGCACAATAGTGATGTTAAAGGCAAGATGTTTAGTAAAATAGTACAGGTAAACCTGTCTATAGCGCCCCCTCTTGGGACTCACCAAAATAGGGTGCTATAGAGAGGGGGTGCTATAAATAGGTCACTTTTAATGTAAAATGTTTACATTTTAATGTTTAAAATCAGGCCCGATTTAGAGGGGGCGCTATAGACAGGTTTAACTGTATATATATATATGTTTAGTATATGGTTGAATTATCAGAAGTTTCATATTGTCAAATTACCATTTGTTATTTGATAGGCCGGAGGTCTGGACATCAAAACAGGGTCGAATTATCATAAAGTGTCAAATTATAGTGTGTCGAATAAATGATGTTATACTGTATTTTACCACCATCACTCTTATGTAAAATATCAACATAGCACACTCTATACTTTTTTTTTTTTTAGATTTATTTTCAGAATGGATTGCTCAATGCATTTAATTGTAAATATAGAGTGAATAAGGAAGCAGTGTTTATCATTGATAAGGCACAATTTGGATTATAGATTATAAACACAAGGTAATAAGACCAAATCCAACTTGGATTTGGTCTTATTACCCAGTGTTTATTAATACTTACCCTCCTTCCACCCACTTGTTTCCTAGTTGGCTAAATATTTGTATGTTAAAATGATGGGTGAAACACTCATTTTTGCCAACTACTGGTGGCCACCAGGTATATTAATACACTAGATTAGATACAATGCTGTTACAGAAACTTCACACACTCTTAATTTATTTGGATTAGGTCTTATTTCTTATGTCTATAATCCATATTGTGCATTATCATACACTAAATTAGATTAAGTTCAGATAGATTAAACTAGGTTAGGTTATTTTTTTTTAAATGGAACTTTTTTTTCTACATTAGTATGCCTAGCTCAGAATACTACAATCGTCGACATGTTTTCACTGTCTGCAGAAATTAGTATCTTGCAGAATTATGTCATGGCAGCTATGTTCTTTAGCGTCAAACTTAATTCATTAGATAATAAAAGGCATATATTGGATTTAATAAAATATTTTTTTTGCCAATATTTAAAATATAAGATAGAACTCATATTTTTCCTTTATTATTTTAAGATATTTTACATATTTGATTGCAATTTTTCTAATAATTTTTTCATGCACAAATTTCTCCCACCTACTCTGTATTTTAATTGATTTCAACTGTGATATTATAACACTATGCGGCGCTGAGTTTGTGTGTACAAAAATGTAATGCCTCGATAAAGGTTGGCGTTCCGCCAGCTGAAATATTGGCAAAATAAATATTTTATTAAATCCAATATATGCCTTTTATTATCTAATTTTCATCTTCATAAATCAGAATTTGGATTATAGATTATAGCTACAAGAAAATAAGACCTAATCCAATATAACAATCATTTTTGGTAGACTTCAATGGACCTAAGAAGTTATTCTTCCTACGAGCTGAAAAATAATGATTTCCATAGTGAAAATCAATGTTGATGCTAAGCCATATCACTTGAAGATTCTATTTTAGAGTTAAGGATCTGAAGTTCTCTATTGGATTATGTCTTATTATAATCCATAGAAAATGTGATATAATCCATGCACTAAATAATTGAATATTGATGCAGTTAGCAGAAGGTTTTGAGAGTTAACTCAACAAACAGGAGAGTGAATTTGATGCCCGAAAATGAACAGAGGAACTATTGGGTTGTAAAGAAATAACTGTTTTTGTTGTTATATAGCAAAGTGCTTATATTATTCAAATATTACTTGTTTTGCTCTACAAACCTGTTTTATTTCTTTTTTTAAAACCTAATTTTTTGTTCTTTTTACAGGCTTGAAATTGAATGTCCAGGAGGAAAAAATCAACATTTTCGACATCTGCTTTTCGAGGTCAAAAAGCAGCCGAAGCGGCTCAGGACATATGCAATGTGTATGAAAAATGTGTCATAGGGGAGCGAGCAACACAAAAATGGTTTGCAAATTTCAAAAATGACGACTTGGACCTTGAAGAACTGCCTCAAAGCAGACGACCATCAGAATTCGGTGAGGAACATCTAAAGGCCATGTTGAAGGAAGATGGTCGCGAAACAACCCGTGAGTTGGCCGAAAAAATGAAATGTAGTGCTGTAACCATCTCCAACCATCTTCAATCAATAGGTTTTTCTCAAAAACTCGGAGCTTGGGTGCCTCACGAGCTTAATGAAACCAACAAAGAAAATCGCCTTCAAATTGCTACTCAACATTTTGCACGCCATCAATCAACACAGGGCCATAAACAACGATTTTTATACCGAATCATTACGGGAGATAAAAAAAAATGGTGTCTATACGTGAATATGAGGCAAAGAAAAGAGTGGGTGGCTCCAGGAGATGCGCAGAAGCCAAGAATAAAGCAAGATCTTCACTCACAAAAGGCTATGATCTGCGTTTTTTGGGAGTTTGAAGGTGTGCTGTACTGGGAAATGCTCGAAAGGAATGCCACGGTCAACAAGGACCTTTACATTGCCCTATTGCATCGCCTGAATGAGGCTATTCAACGAAAAGACCCAATCGACAAGGTCAAATCATTCTCCTTCACGACAATGCTAGGCCGCATGTTGCACAAGTCGTCAAAGCTGCCCTTCAAGAGCTTGAATGGGAAGTTCTACAGTACCCGCCGTACTCTCCAGACCTTGCACCAACCGATTACCACCTTTTTCGCTCCATGTCAAACCATATGAGAGGCACTGCCTTCGATGATGAAGAGGACCTCAATACCTGGCTCAACAACTTCTTTGACACCAGACCAGGCAATTTTTGGCAGAACGGCATCAACAAACTAGTCGAACGTTGGCAGGAGGTCGTAAATAATAATGGAGAATACATAATTGATTAAATAATTATTATAATTAATGTTTTTTTGTCTAAATAAAATTGTTGAATAAAATCGATCAAACTTTCTTTACAATCCAATAGATCAGGGAGGTAAAATAATCTCTTGACATCTACTGGAATAAATATATGCTAAACATCGAATTTAATTTGGCTATGCTCAAATCCAATATTGTTAGTTATTTTGATAAATAGTGCAAACCATAGGCATCATACAAGTGCATTTTATTATTTATAAAAAAAAGGGGGGGGGGGGGAACTTTCAAATCTCAAAAATGAGAAAGCACCCCATATGCTTAGATGAAACTGACAAAAGGCCAAAATTATTGATGATGTGTTAGAGTTTACCTCAATAAAAATAATATCGACCAAGTAGATACCCACCCAACTCCTGTATCCATGGTCAGCAGAGTGTAGGTTTAAATCTAGCTAGGGATTTCAGTGAGTGTTGTTGATTTTTGCATTCTTTAGCAGCTCAGTGAACTATATCAGTTTGTCTTAAATTTCATGATTTATGTTACCATTTAATTAAGGATATATTGTAAAAGACTCAGCAGTAGCAAACATCAAATATGTTTTGCTCTCTAGTAATTCAAGTATAAGAAAACTATTTTTTGACATGATTTTTGTTTTCAAATAAAAAATTTCCTACTGTCTTTGCTGCGATGAAAATATATTGGGAGGGCTGGCTCATCAATGTTGAACCCTCCCAACATTTTTGCTGTTGAATTAACCCTACCACTCTATTTAGCTTATATATCTGCCACTCAAGAGGAACTCTTGGTTTATAATATATTGCTACTGTCCTCAAAGCTTAACTTCATAGTTTTCTTAAATACAGTAGAAGCTCCATGTGTGAAGACACTCACTCTAAAGGACATCTCTACAAAGGACATTTTTCATTTGCAAAATTACAATTTTTACTATTTTGCAACTTCCTAGTAAGAGGATACCTCTCCCTAAAGGACACTTGGCTCTGCAATTAGTTGTCCTTTACAGGGAGGTTCTATTGTACCTTAAAGAATTCCCTCCTAAGTGCTGGATATATAAGCTGAATAGCCCAATACTAAATTTGAGTTGATTTAACAGGTGAAACCTATGTGAGGATGCATCACTTTTAAGCCAGTTGCTTCCAATATATTTTCATTGCAATAATTACAGTAGTAAACCATAGAAAAAATCATGCTAAAATAGTTCCAATATGGCCTGCTAATAACTTATGCATAAATCTTGAAGTATTTCTGTTGATTCCTCTCTCTTTCCATTTTTAGGTTTTCCCCTTTTTGTAAATATCACATTCGTACCTGCTTTGCTCATGCGACAATGTATAATGATAAAAGGGATCATCAAAATGGTATCACAATAATTACTCTGGACAAATGAGAAACCTGATATAAATATGTGTGTGTGTGAACTCAAAATTAAAAATTTTAGGATGAGTCAGATGCTTTTTGTAACTAGAACCAATTTAATACAAAGTGTCTCATCTGATTCATTGATTCAGACATTAACATGGACCCACCTGTGTCCCCTGAGGACCTGCCTGAAGCACCTAAGGACCCCCCTGTTGCTTCTGAGAACCCCCCTGCAACTCCTGAGGGAACTGACTGTCAGGACCAACCAGCCCAGAACAGTTCGGGTGCTGCTGAGAGCTACTATCAGGCGGACTACTTTTATGACTGGACCTCGCCTTCCCCCCTGCAGGTCACAGGGGCCTGGAGCTGCTTTGAGAAGTCCGGGGTGAAGCCCAACAACTTTGTCAAGGGCTGCAAGTGGTAGGTTACTTGATGTCATGGAGGAAGACAATCTTCAAGCATGTACAGTAGAGTTTGTAGTAAACTGATGAACAATTGTCAGGATATTGGAATCATCCTCATTCCAATCATCCTTTCATTTATCCCCTATTGCAATTGATCTCTCTATTTACTACTACAGACTTCCTAAATGTGGACACTACTGGGTTCAGTTGAAATCATTCTTGATTATTCAAATGTGGCTAATACCTTTTGACAGACAATCTTGACTAATCCACTTCACATCCCCCATTTCACATATTTTTTTAGAATAACAAGACATAGTAACTGCCCATGCAAATGAAGCTTTGGTTTGTTATCTTCATCAGATCAGAATCAATTTTTATCACCTGAAGTTGATCTTGTTACACTAGAACTCTCGCTAAAAGACAACACCTAGTTGCAGAACCAAAATTTCCTTTGAAATTAATGTCTTTTTACCAGATAGAAGCAAATTGATTTTTAAAAAAATGTATTTTTGATGATGAAAACCGTCCTTAGTATAGAGGTTCTTTGAAGTTTCAAACTTTTTTATTTGACCCATTTCTTAGAGGTGGTGGTACATGCCATAGATGGATGAAACTCCCAGCACACAGTTTATTACAAGACCTGTGTAATGAAGCACCTAACATTTTTGTAATAGCATTCACCAACAGTAGAGTCTGAAGATGGTAGAAGCAATTCTGCTATAGGGAAATAAGTTAGTTATTTTGGTTCTATTATTAAATTGTGATTTTTATAATTTGTACACTTCCAACCCTGCTGTCAACCAGGGCCCCGGATGGAGCATGCCTGCTAACCAACTCAGAAGATGCCACCTTGCGGATCTTTGCGGTTCCACCTAGCCTCTGGAGCCTACAGTTGGACTGGCAAGAGATGACAGAGCTGCAGCCCCTGGTAGCTGTCAAGGAGAGGGCCTTTGTCAATGACTTTGCCTGGTACCCTGGGATGACATCACAGGAGCCAGTCACCTGCTGGTAATCTTCCTTCTTGCCCTACTGCCTGGTTGCTTAGTGGTAGTTCACATTTACCTAGTGTTTACACTCAGATATTATAAATCCCACTTTAGTGGATAATTAGTCCAATAGCAGCCACTGATCAGGAGAAGTCAGCGTTTGATCCTTCTCCCTCCCTGGTATGCCTACTACTCACCCAGTGACTGGGATTCTCTCTGGTACTGAAGCTTGGAGAGAGATTCCCGCTGGAATGGTTCTCGTAAGGAATTCTTCCAAGCCCTGAAGGTGTTCCTAATAACACTAATAGTAAATTAAGAAAAAGGCAGAAAGCAGTTTGACTTTTGTATTTAAAATTTTGCCAGAGCCCCATTTGTTACTTGCACTCACTGGTGGGGTTGGACTGTTTGCAAGAATCAGGGGCCATTTGAGCAACTTTTTCTTCAGAAAAAGTGTCCAATGCAGGATTTGATCCCAGGTTGTGGTGGTCAAAGATCTACCAATCCCTTTAATATTAAGAAAAAAAAGCATCTCCTTATTGTGCAACTGAAAGTTGCTGATGGCTTGCGCCATCTATCGGAATACTTATCAACTATTCATTATTTTTTAATTATTCCAGAATTGGCCAAATACCCATTCTTTATTAATCAAGAAAAGCTAACCACGTACGCGTTTCGGGCTGTTGGCCCTCGTCAGCGTGGTGCAAGATGTACCTCAACAGTTCAAGACTCGACTACATGACAAGAAAGAAAGCTTGCAGGATGTGGCCAATGACACCTGACAAGATTAGCCTTTCTAACATGCCCATCTGAAATACAAGATTTTTTGACCCAACAGTTTATTGATGCCATCGGGGCCCTGAAACCCGAAGGTTTGCCAAATTATCAAGTGCAACTACTCTACTTGTTCAAGCCATGGCATGGCCAGATAAGTTAAATTGGATTAGCCAGAAAGTGAAAAGTATCACTTGCCCCCGATAATTAAAACGGCACAGTGATACTGACTGGTGGAGATGTAGACAAAATGGCCATATAAGAAGAAACTGTCCAAAAATCCACCCCAGCCCTTAGAAGGTTGTGTGTTCCATAAAGTGGACACTGTGCTTGTTCTGAAGACAAATATGGCGTAAGGCAGTAGTTATAGTGCATGAAAGCGGTGAACTAGAAGAGCAACACTGGACTGGCCAAGCTTTGAGAAAAGTTCAACATGAAGACCGGGGTTTATTGCCAATGATAAATTAGAAAAAATCAGATGATAGACCATCCTGGGAAGATGTGGACCTATATTTCCCTAAAACCAAAAGTCTCTGGTTCCTCTAGAATTTATTGACCCTGCGAGATAGTGTCTTATACAGGAAATGAGATAGTTTTTTTTTTTTTGCTTATCCCTAGTACACGTGGTACAGGCCATGATAATCATGGTGGGTAGTTAGCGACTGCTTTTACTGTAAGCGCACCACATGTCTAAACATGTGAAAAGCAGTTCGACTTTGCACTTACAGATGTGCCAGAGCCCCGTTTGGTTACTTGCACTCACTGGTGGGGTTGGACTTTTGCAAGAATCGGGGGCCATTGGAGCATTTCTTTTTAAACAAAAAAAGTGTCCAATGCGGGAATCGAACCCGGGTCGTAGTGGTCGAAAACCAAACGGTTTAACCAGCTTTCCACTGACCCCAATGAGAGAGTGAAGATGGAAAACACAACATGAATCCTGGAAGTTGGTGTTACCCAGATCTCATGTACCTTTGGCTCTCCAGGAGATGCATAGCAGTCCCATGTAAAGTCACTTTGGCATAAGAAAAACATTGGCTAAAATTAGAGAAAAATTTTATTGGCCAGAAAGCCAAGCTGATGTTGAAAAATGGTGCAGAAACTCTTATGTTCAGCAAGAAAGGGACCGACAACAAGATCGAAAGGAAAGTTGAAGATCTATAATGTAGGTGCCCTATTTGAGCAGATTGTCATTGATGTTGGGCCCTTTTCAAAAAGTGATCTAGGAAATAAGTAAATCTTGGTAATAATGGATTACTTCACTAAATGGTCTATCACAGTATCTAATTCCAGATGAAGAGGCTTCAACTGTATCTGAAGCGCTTACTTCAAAAGAGAGATAAAATGACCCGGATAATGGAAGGCTTCAGAACTTAAGTCCAAATTGTAATGAAATTTCTCCATTTTACAAATTTACTCCTAATATAACTTTTGCATTGGTAAAGAAAAACTTAGATTATTGGTTATAGGCAAATCGAGAAAGTTCATATTTTATTCAGGTTATAAAATAAATTAGTGTTATTTATTGACTTTTTTTTATAAAAAAATATCATTTTTAGTACAGTAGAACCTCTCTGTAAAGGACACTTAATTGCAGGACCAAAGTGTCCTTTAAGGAGAGGTGCCTCTTACCAGAGAGCTGCTAATTAGTAAAAATGTTAATTTTCTCTATGATAACTATAGAAAGGTCTCATGGAGATTCATTGTTTTAAAATCAACTAACCAAAGTACTTTGCTTTCCCTAAATTTTACCTAAGTTTGCCTTTCAAGTGTTGTTTTAATAAAAATCTAATTACATTTTTTTATATAGCACTGGAGTCATTTTACCTAAAAATTAGAGCTTTAGAGTATCTCATACGTTGAACAATTTCAGTTCAGAATGTTTTTCTTCCCTCAACAACAGTCCTGTGCAGCTTCGCAGTCTGCTGCAAAGACACCCCCATCCACCTGTGGAATGCCTTTAATGGAGAGCTGCAGGCCACCTATCAGGCCATCAACCATGTGGTGAGTAGCCACCAGATTGGACTGAGGGTGGTTGTGCATGACAGCCAGTGTGGCACAGGAGGAGGTAAAGGGGGCACATAGTCTGGCCTTTGAACCCATGGGAAACCTGCTTTACACCGGCTTCAACAAGATGGTGAGGCTATTTGATGTCAGCCGGCCTGGGAGGCAAGTGGAAAACCGCCCGACCCACAGTAAGGGCTCTTTTACCCAACTTTGTCATCTTCTTGTTTCCACTTCATATAAATTCATGTCAATCATATAAATTTGTCAAGTCTGAATCTTGAGCTTTTCGAATGGTATTTGCTGGGGATGAGTAGAGCTCATTGATAGATGAACCGATGAATTCGATTGTGTTGTATGGAATTTCAGGTTGAAAAAAAAAGTGCACAACTTTGTGAGCATATTAAATACACATTGATTAAATGGCAATAGCACTTTTTGATTTACTAGTGAGTAGTCCTATTTAAAGGTTTAATGCATAGTTTTTATTCTTTGGGTAATCAATACCCAATGGATTAAGAAAATCACATAAAAATATGATGAGGAGTATGGTGACCTCGAACATCTATAAACTCTCGTAATGGGCTTTCATGCTGATTAACAGGATTTAGAGGAAGTCTTGAGATGATAAATCCCACAACTTTGAGGAGGGTTTTGGAAGGGGGCCAACATGCTCCAATGCAGTTCCCTAAGTATTCATACATGTTCCAACGGATTCAGGTGTGGAGATCTGGCTGGCCAAGCTATCATCTGAATATCTTCACTCATAGATAATCATTACCCTGAACTGCCCTATGTGGATGAATACTATCATCCATAAAAAATCACTGGGCACCAATGACACCACTGAAAGATCTCACATTGAGTTCAAGAATCTCCCTCCTGTATCCATGAGTAATTGATGTATATACCTCAAACATGTGGAGAGGTGTGCTCCTGTTTGAAATAAAGCCAGCCCAGAACATGAGACCACCTCCCCATCTCTGATCATTTAGAATAAATCATCCAGGGATAGGTTTCTTGTATATTTTTTCTATTGAATTTCAAGCTTTGTGGCATTGACTACTTTTACAGGATTGATAATTAAATCTACCGAAGGATTATTAAATAAATATCAATATCTGATGTTGAAAAGTTTATTACTGCAAGGTAATAAAACAAAATCCAAATAAATTAATAGTGTGTGACATTTCGGTAACATCATCAGACAAAAGCCTAATTGAGAAAAAATATCACAGTATGTTCTTAAATAGTACTGTTAACTAGTGTGTAAACAAGATAGCAGATAAGAAGAAAAAGTGTTTTCTAAAAAAATCTAAAATATTATTCTTAAATTGAGAAAAAAAGCATTCCCTGATCATGCAACTAAAAATTTCTGATGAAAATTCCCAATAGTATCAATTCATATTATTTAATTAAAATATATTACAGGGATTTAGTTATCCTAAAAAAAATGTCCAATGATGAAATCATCCAACTAACTTTAATTCAATACTTGCCTTAATTCAACCGAAAGATTTGATCCCTTGGGGTGTTGAATTAAAGAGGTTAGACTGTATGTGAAGCCATTAGGTGTGTGAGTGTAATATTTTTCAAAATAGAGGCAAGATTAAAAAAATATATATACTTTATACTTAGAGCGAGTGCTTATCATGAATGAATAAAAATTTACATATTTCAAAGTTAATGAACTAAATTATTCAAACAGGTGAATTTATCAAATTATTTTGCATGCTTGCCAATTTTGGTCTTTTTAGCTCCAATACATTTAATTTTATTCAAGAAAAGCATTTGTTCACTCAAGTTTGCATAACGTTCTCCTAGAACATTTCCTACTCTTTGTTAGATTTGGTTTTCACCTTGAATAAAATCCTCTTTCTGTTTGTCCATGGTTAGTTCATTATTTCAAAGAGCTCTCTGAATTCAGAGAAGGAGAAACATTTTGGATGGCAGAAGAGAAGCCGAGTAACAAGACTAAATAACTACTTGCAAAGTTCCAATTATCAGTTGTCCCAAATAAAAAAAGGTATATTTTAAGTAGTATGATTCTTACCAATTTGTATAAAAACAATTTGGACAACTTTTAACTTCTCAGTAAGTTCTAATTAATGACACTTGTTTAACTGTGATAAATGTCTAGAGGTGGGAGGATGGCTTGCAAAGATAACCTTTTTTTTTGTTACTTCTCTTTCAATCTTTAGGAATGAAGTAATCTGGGAGTCCTAGTGAAACTTTCTTAACATGTGATCTATGTCCTTTTATCTTACACATACAATAGCTTATTTTAAATATATACCACACATTGTGAGAAGGGTGTTTTAGGTGGCTTATATACTCTAAGTGTTGACACACTGCATTTCTAGCCTTGTAAAAAGTATTTTAACTTTTTACTCTAAGATACCAGAGGCTCATGTAGTTACCTATAGGGTTAGACTTGTGCAAGCTAAGAAATAAAGTTATTTATTGAATCAAAGGCTATTCAATATTGGACTATTCACTATTGTCAACAGTCTCTGCCTGTAGTGTTAGATTTGTGCAAGCTAAGGAATAAAGTAATTTATTAAATCAAAGGCTATTCAATATGGGACTATTCACTATTGTCAACAGTCTCTGTCTGCAGGGTTAGACTTGTGCAAGCTAAGGAATAAAGTAATTTATTAAACCAAAGGCTATTCAATATTGTCAACAGTCTCTGCCTGTAGTGTTAGATTTGTGCAAGCTAAGGAATAAAGTAATTTATTAAATCAAAGGCTATTCAATATGGGACTATTCACTATTGTCAACAGTCTGCCTGTAGGGTTAGACTCGTGCAAGCTAAGGAATAAAGTAATTTATTAAATCAAAGGCTATTCAATATGGGACTATTCACTATTGTCAACAGTCTCTGCCACCTAATTCCATATTATACATCTGACTATATCACATTTGCTGCAGCCAAAAAGGAAGGTGGTCAAGCTGGCATCATCTCCTGCTTTGCCTTTGAAGCCACTCACCACTCGGTGTATGCTGCGGGCTCCTATGGCCGCACCATAGGGATCTACGGCATGAAGGAGGGAGATTACATCTGCGAGATGGAGGGCCACAGGGGCGGGGTGACCCATGTCAAATTCTCCCCCTGCGGCAACAGACTCTACTCCGGGGCTCGCATGGTAATCTCTTGTTTGGACATTCCCAACATAACTAGGTAGCCTGGGCATGTCCCCAGGTGGCAGATAGAGAAATGACCTTCAGATATGAAGGCCAATTGTGAAATAAACAGAACAAACTCTGATGAATAAGCAGTCATGGACCAACATCAGCATTGTTAGGAAAAGGAGAAAAACTTCTTTAAGAATTTCAACTGACCCAGTTGATAGACCTCAACAAGGGTCTCTTTCTTGGGATACAGAGGAACTGTATCTGTGCTCATGTTAGAGTTAGCAGCTAAGACGTCTGCTTCCATGTTATTAAAGTGTTACCTATATATATATATATATATAATAAATAGTTATTTAATTTTATAGTCCAGTTTTGTATTAAGATTATCTTCACTATTATGATCATTTAAATTCAAATTATAAAATTTGTAAAATGTTATTAATTTGTAGATAGAGAGAAAAAAAAAATAAAAAAAAATAATTGATATGAGTTATCATTCTTATCAGTTTGCTCCTTAAGTTTTAAAAGTAGAATCACTGTTATAATTTTGTTATATAGTTTCTACACTATATATATATATATATATATATATATAGGTTGTGACAAATAGGTTATGTCAGTTATATAAGATGTGTATAATGCAAGCTTCATTCTCTTAAAATTCATGGTCTTAAGAAAAATTACCAGGTACCCACCAAGTAGTATCATTGTCAACTCTCATATTAGAAATGAAGAACTCTTGGTAGCTGTTTCCATCCTCACCAGATGTTTTTGTTATCCACAATCTTTTCTGAAAAGTCTTCAAAAGAGTGTCAAAAATGTTAGAATTATTCAAAATTTTCTATTTTAAGGGTTGTAACAAGGTAACCTAGCTAAATACTATGATGTCTGAATAGTAAAATATGTAGTTATTGGATGTGTTCAGGACAATGAGATACTGTGCTGGGACCTACGCAACCCTGGCGTGGTGCTGGCCAGGATGAGAAGGGTTGTAGCCACCCACCAGCGCATGTATTTTGAAGTGAGCAGCTCTGGGCGGTGGCTGGTGACTGGCAACAGCAACGGGGTGGTGTCAGTGTGGGACATGGAGCAGGAGCCACAGACAGAGATCCTTTTGCCTGCCCAGTTCTTCCAGGCCCATGGAGACTGTGTGGTAGGGGTGGCTCTTCACCCCAGCCTGCCCCTGTTGGCCACAGGCTCTGGCCAACGTCACTTCCCTCAGTTGGCGGAGGAGGATGACGCTACGCTGTTCAAGCCTCCATCATGTGGGGATTGTTCCATACGCCTCTGGTGGCTACAGCCAGCTAACTCTAGAGATTCTATAGAGCAAACTATACAGCCTTCTCCAGATCAACCTACATCTGATCACTCGCCACAGCAAACCCCAGTCCAACAACCTCCACACTCAACCCCTGTACAATCCCCAAACTCAGCTCTATTCCTCCCATCTTCAGAAGACCAACCACCATCTCCCATGAATTCCTGATTTCCAGCTGTAGCTTCACACTTGTGCCCACATATGTAAATATTACCTACAAATGACATCAACAGCTGATCACTCATTGAGGAGTGCTACTCTCCAGTTGTTATTGAAGCTCCTTGTGATGTGCTCTGACATTGTAAATAAAGTGAAATGTTAAATTAAATCTCTGAATGGAAGAAGTGTATCTTAGTGAGCTTTGAAACTCTTTTCACACAATATTCTCAATAGTGTCAAAAATAGTACAAAAGTGTGAAATTTTACTGGGATCAGGATGATAAAGTAAGAAAAAGGCATCTACTGATTATGCAACTAAAAGTTGCTTGTGCCATTTGTCAGAATAAATATCAACTAATCATTGATTTTCAATTATTTCATAATTGGCCTAATCTCCTTTAGTTTCACTATCAGATGCCTTTTTTTAATTCCAATAGTGTTTTCCACACACACACACAAGGTCAAATGGAAGGTTTAAGAGGTTTGAGAAAAACTTGGGCTTATCTCTCCCTATCTAATGTTGCACTTCGCTGCCATTCTCTTACCATGCCAATATTCTCCCCATCTAGATAAGAAAAAAATCATTCCATTTGTGTCCAAGTATTCTCCGTTTGTTTTAGATGGACATGGAAATATTTTCCTGGTGTACTAGCTGGTAATATTTCATAACTGACTCCTTTTATTTAAATAAAGCAAAAGAGATTTTTTTTGGGGGAGGGATCATATTCACAATCATGTGCTAGCACAATACTCACCTTGTTTCTATGATCAGCTGGCACATGTGCAACTCACGGCAGTCTTACATGGCTTTACTTTTAAGTAATATATTTTATATGCAACAACCTCTAATACCTCCCAAAATTTCTATAATAACTGTCCTCTTCCTCGGGGGACCTTTATTCCTTTGGTGGTATGTAGACACACCTACTGTGCATTTACCACATTTTTATATATAAATACTAGAGCCACATGTTACAGGTAAATTTGTGAATATGTTTTTGTTTCTATTTACACAAATTCCATGAGTTCATGATCCTTGAGCTGTTTTATGATAAGCAGCGGCCTCTTTCAAAGGTTCTGTTTAGTGAATCTAATGCAAGCCAAAATGTGTTCTGGAGCTGCAGGCGCCAAGCTACATTTTGGGCAAGTGGGGTAGATTTTGTTGTTATCTTCTATCTTCAATGACTTGAGATGGCCTGTTCTAAATTTTGTTAGTGTTGTTTGATGCTGTCTATTTCTTAGGTTCAGAGCTCCTAAGTCCACTCCACTGTACCAGATGTGCTTAGGTGGAATCCTCCAGTTCTTGTTTATTTTTTCATGGAAAGGGTTCTCTTGTGTCTTTTTTTTTTGTCTTGCTCATCTGCAGCTTTATTGCCTTCAATGCTAAGGTGTGAGGGTATCCATTGAATATGAATTTGTTTTTGGAGATAACCAATTATGTTCCTGTTTACTTTGTCTCTAAGTTCCTCCGTGTGACTCAAATGTAGTATGGCACTTCTACTATCAGTAAGAATCCAGATATCCTGAAATTTAGTATTTCTAATGAATTTTAAGGCTTCATAGATGGCTATAAGTTCTGATCTAGAGACTGAGATATCACTTAGAAGAGAGGTCAGGGGTGAAGATGCAGTCCAGGAGGGTGTGATCTATACGAGAAGGAAATATGACTGATGTTATTCGGCCTTTAGGTCGGTTGGGGGGTAGGTAAAACAAACTAATGACTTCTCTAATCCTTGTATGGTCTTGGGTGTGACGGACTCTAAATTAAATTTATTAACTTGTTTTGTAATACATGTTGGCCAAACGCATTGAATTGTATCTACATTTTGAGGCTGCTATACTTTTATAATTATAGAACATATGAAAATATATTGACATATATATGCTCTATAACAAAAAATATGAAAATACATATCAATCGAAGACTGGACCTTCCAGATATTTACAATATACTTTTTCCTGACCCCACCTCAAAGCCTTCAAATAGTGAAATACCTTCTGAAGATCTACATTAAAAACCAAAAAGAGCATATTGGTGACAATAACTAGTTTATTCAGTAATCCTTCCATATCCTAGCAATACTTTAATTAATACAACACATGATATTAATGTACCAAAAGAGGGACCACCTCTCCATTTAATTCTTTCTTTATCATTACTAGCAATGTTTATTTTACTAGGGTGATATATAAGTGCATCATTCTGATGCATAATTAATGGGATAGGTGCCGCTTTTGGTACATTTTATTTAATATGTAAAAATATATTTTTCTGACATTTGTATACTGAAAAAAATTGAATATGAAAAATTCTTTTCCACATTTGTATAAATGTGTATCACATTAGCCTCTGACTATATTATAACTAGTGTTGTATTGGTGTATCGTCTATTTTCTCTTGTAGAAGGGCTTTCATGCCCAAAAGCTAGAGCAGAGTTCCAATTTTTAAACTCATCTCTGGAAGCATGATGTTTTCAGCTTAATACTGATACAAGGGAATATTATTTTTGAATTATAAACTCTGCTGAAAAGGCCACTTTTTGGTTCAGTATATTAGCACCAAGAAATGATGCTTGGCAGAGCTGACTGCTATAGGGCGCGTCCCCAGGTGGCGGATAGGGGAACGACCTTCAGATATGAAGGCCAGCTGCGAAACAAGCAGAATAACTCTGACAAATAAGCAGCCGCGGACCAACAGCTGCATTGTTAAAAGAGGAGTAGACCTCTTTAAAAATCCTGACTTCAACTGACCCAGTTGATGGACCTCAGCAAGGGTCCCACTCCAGGGATACGGAGGAGCTGCGTCTGTACTCATGTTAGAGTCTGCAGCAAAGGCGTCTGCTTCCATGTTAGGAACGGCCTCAAACTACAGGCAAAGTCAGACTTTCACCAAAGTGTGCCTGGATCATGGTGCCATGACCAACGAAAGCTGCACCCCTACACCCCATTCCATGAGATCATGGAATTCGTGCAATCTTTACACAAGGGGATAAGAAACAACAACAACAACATTAAGAACCTTTTTGTAAAGACAGTTTTAGAAGAGGAAGATTCAGTGCATTTCTCAATTAAATTTGAAAATTCGGTCAATCTACTTGGAATGCCTTCACACAATCCTATTACACTGAAGGTTGGTGCCCCTATTCAATTGTGAAATTTGAATGCGTCAAAATTGTGGAATAGAATTTGCATGCAGGCAAACAAGTTATCTAGATATCTTCTGGAGGAACAACTATCTGCAAGGACAAACATTGATACTTTCTGGAATTATTCTTCAGTTTCCATGCTTTTCCCATAGGCAGCTGCCATTATATAGTCTGTGCACCTAAGCAGGTGTCAGTTTCTCCAAAAATATTTTTGTTCTTGCAACTAATCGTCACACAAAATCGTGGTATAAAATAAAGCTCTGTCTTAAACACAAGGTTTTTTTTTATTATTATCCCTAGTACACGTAGTACAGGCCATGATAATCATGGGTTGTTATCTACTGCTTTAACTGTAAGTGCACCACATGTCTACACATGTGAAAAGTAGTTCAACTTTGCACTTACAAATGTGTCAGAGCCCCGTTTGGTTACTTGGAACTTGCTGGTGGAGTTGGACTTTCGCAAGAATCAGAAGTCCATTGGAGCATTTTTTTATTATAAAAAAAGTTCCCAATGTGGGATTCGATCTTATGGTAGCACATTTCTTTTGAATTTTTTCACTCAAAAGAAATATGCTACAATTAACAGAATGGAAGAAAGAAAATATCAATGATATTTGCAGATATGCCTTTAATTATATCTAAAAAAAGTGAGTTTTTTTTTTCACTTCTAATTCTAAGAATATTCTAGGGTTCTTAGAAAATTATCTTCTTCTTCTTAAACACAAGGTAATAAGACCAAATCCAAATAAATAAATAATTAATATTTATTTGGATTTGGTCTTATTACCTTATGTTTATAATCTATAATCCAAATTGTACCTTATCTATCTTCTTCTTATCTGCTATCACATCTGCTACACACTTGATAAGAGTAACTATTTAAAATTGCTATGGTATATTTTCTCAGGTGCGGGCTGATCAGGAAATTGATTTACGCAGAGATGCATTTGAACGCGCTATGCAATCTCTGGTGTACTTTTGTGGTTAGTTGTCTTAATACTGGTACCCTCACCCTTGATATAATACCTCAATTTGAAATTTTTGATATATAACCAAACTTTTTTTTTTATTAACAATTTTTTTTTTACCTTAACTTTTTTTATTTTTACGAAAAGAAAATCTACCTTTTTCCAGCACTTGTTGAATCATTATCGCTTTATCTAATCAACACCTGTCTTTTTATCTTCCCTGGCCTGGGGAATCAAACTTTTTTTGAACAACCTTGGTGTTGCATGCAGCACCTTGAAACTTTGATATAGTGCAGCTTGTCTGCTTGCTATATTCCTTTTTGGGCTCAAAAATCATACACTTTGGTTAGTAATACGTAAAACCATATTCTCTATTTTCTCATTAGGGGTATAATTTTCGCTTAGGGCGTGAGAGGTCCCGGGTTCATATCCCAGACAAGCCCACATTTTTTTAAACTCAAAAATCATTCACTTTGGCGAGTAGCCTGTAAAACCATATTTTCTCTCTATTTCTCAATCAATACTTTTGTCTGAACATGGTAACAACACTGTTACCAAAAGGTCAGACATTATTTATTTAATTTGTATTTGGTGTTATTACCTTGTGTTTATAATCTATAATCCAAATTGTGCCTTATCAGCTCTGTCTTCATAATTTTTTCCTTCCTAGTGCAGTAGTCATATATGGTCGCTTTTAAAGTGTGATTTCCATATTTACTGATTACCTCTTTATTTTAGCACCCCAAGGGAATTCATTTTTATTTAATTTTGATTTTTAAATGTTGAGAAATAGAATTCCTGAAAAGCTCTAAAAAAATAATTTAACAAAAGCTTTGCTATAAATAAAGATGGTTATTTAGGAGTATAGTATGTATAAGCCTATAAACTCTGGTGAAGTAAGTGTGTGGGTGAGAAAGAAGCTGGAGGAGTTAACATCAGTGGACATTTTATTGAAGATAGAGATAAGAGCTAGAGAGAGAGCGCGCAAGCAGCTACAACAACAACATGTTACCCTGTTGACACGCTGGCCGGCGGAGGAGGACTATATACAGGCATCTATGTACAGAGATTGGAATGACATAGAGAGAGAGACAGATAGTAGAGGAGGGCCAAGCAAACAATGGAGGTGGTGTGGTGGTGGTGGTGGTGTATACCATATATATAAATGTATATATCTTTATATAAAATTCTCTAAGATATCTCCAAAACAAAATACTCGTCGTCAATATAAATATACTTTTGATAGAAAATGGTGAACAGAGTAGAGAAGCAAGATTAGAGAGAGATAGATAGAGAGAGAGGTGGTGGTTGGCACATGCTGCTGCAGCTGACTAGACTTTGACGGAGTGGAGCGGCGGACGGCTGGGACCACGGACTCAGGCCTCTGTCTCCCCCCGCAGGCGCAGCCGAGCAAAGTCTTCAAAAATGATGTCATCATCCACATCTCCCAGGCCGGCATCGCTGCTCACAAATTCATCATTTTACTATTTATTGGGAGTGGTGTGTTGGCTTGGTGCAAAACATTCAATATAATATTGTGACATCTAGGTGCTGGTAATTTCCTAAAATGGTCTCATTATATTTGAAATTCACAAAAAAATGAGATCAAATCAAAATGAGTAAATTATACATGATGTTTAAGTAATAGCGTCATCTGAAGATGGTAATAATGCTTTTACATCATGTATAATTTAATTATTTTGATTTTAGTCTTTTTACTTTATCTTCATCTAAATTGTACCATATCAAATTTTAAATTTATTTTGATGCTCTATAAAGTGATGCTAGAGTATTCACAAATGCTTTAAAACCGAATCTGCCTATTCTGGCAATGAGTTCCAATGTGGTTACAATGCTGTGGAAACAGTCATAGTGACACCCATATCAGAGATAGTGGAAGAGTAGGAAAAACCAACTAATGGTTCTATAATGTAATTTACCCTTTGAATAAATTATCCAACTCCCCATCTAAGAGGGAGGACGTCCTCGAGTACCTGTTGCCTGAGCAGAGGTCTGCTCTGAAGCAATTCCTCGACATGGCAATAGCACATGTCAGGGAGAAGTCTCTTCTTCTTCTTTCTTATCTCCATACTGGGTGAAGTAGAATGCATCTGCCTTTGTCATTAAGACTGGGAGCACTACTCAGTGGCAGGCCGACTTAGCTCCAAAAGAAATGGCCGCCTCTGACATGAGGAACAGACGCCATGTGCAGCCGCTCCTAACATGGAGTACAAACTCTGCTCATCCTGTATCCCTGGATTAGGAGCCCTTACAGGGTACTATCAGCCGGGCTAGCTGAACCCAGGTTTTTTTAGTGAGCTTGTTACTGCTCCCCCTCCTCCTTTTTCATCCGGGCTTGGGACCGGCAAGGTCTGATCTACGCGGAACGCTGTCTGACTTCAGGGCAGAATGTGACATCATACCAGACGACCCTCAGTGGGATTCCTCTGATGAAAATAATATTTAATTTTACTTTTTTTTTTCTCCTATTAACCCTACATAATCTTATATGTAGGATTAATTAAAGTGTATTCAATCTCTCTCTCTTCCAATAATTCTGCAGGTATTTGATCAATTCTTTATACAATAAAATCCCTCTATAGTAAAGCCTCATGGGACTGAACTTTGGTTCACTAGAGCCACAGTTTAGCTAGGGGGGTCGGTGGAAGGCTGGTTAAACCGTTTGGTTTCGACCACTACGACCCGGGTTCGATTCCCGCATTGGACACTTTTTATGTTTAAAAAAAAAATGCTCCAATGGCCCCCCGATTCTTGCAAAAGTCCAACCCCACCAGCGAGTGCAAGTAACCAAACGGGGCTCTGGCACATTTGTAAGTGCAAAGTCGAACTGCTTTCACATGTGTAGACATGTGGTGCGCTTACAGTAAAAAGCAGTCGCTAACTACCCACCATGATTATCATGGCCTGTACCACGTGTACTAGGGATAAGCAAAAAAAAAAAAAAAAACAGTTTAGCTATTTTTCCATTTTTTTAGATTGTATAATTGAAGGCTGTCCCTTAATGGTGGTCACTTTATTTTAATTTCCTAAATTGACCAATTTCCTTACATGAATGCTGAATAATAAAATGAATCATTTGATGATGGGGGGGTTTCTGTTTTGTCTAATTTAAAAATCAAGAGAAATCCAAGGCAAAGTTTTCCAATTTAAATATTCAAAGATATCAAATTATTTTAAAACCTCTTTATTATATTATTTATATAATGCAATGTTTACTTGGGAAAAAAATGGCTCTAATACATTGTTGCTTCAAAGCAACTCCTCAAGCATTGCCCCTTTCAAATAAGGTTAATAAGTGTTTTTCTTCCATTTCCTGTTTCTATATATTCTTCTGGGGCCTAGATATCGTTTTGTTTTCAACCTGGATATGCAAACCATTGCAGGCCTTAAAATTACCAAAGTTTATGGCATAAAAATGATATTTCTTGTTGCAGCATTGGCCCATCTATCTGTACAATTTTTTTTTTGCCTAGGTTTAACTACAGAGAGAGAAAGAGTAAAACCCCTCTATAGTGAACCCCAGTGCTTTTGGTTCACTATAACCACGGTTTGGCTTTTTTTATTTTTCAAAATTTTAAACCTTATAATTAAATGACAGCCATGCACACAAGAAAATTCTGCCTCTTAATGGTGTTACTTTGTTTTAATTCCTTACATCAATACTGAATAATAAAAGAAATAATTTGATGATAGGTTCTTCTTATCATTATAGGATACATGTAACTCTATGTCAAATTAAAAAATGAAGACATCCTAGGCAAAGCTTTATTAATTAGGTGCTAAAAGATCTAAAATTATTTTGAAACATCTCTTCATAATATCATATAATACAAAGTTTACTTTAAAAAATGCCTCTAAAACCTTGTGGCTTGAAAGCACTCTTCAAGCACTACCTCTTTCAAATAAAATTAATAGTATTTTCTTCTATTTTAACACATATTCTTAGGTCTAGATTTCGTTTTGTTTGGAGCCTATCATGCAAACCTTTGCTGGCTTTAAAATCACTATAGTTGATGGCATAAAAAATATTTTTTGTTGCATCATGGGCACCTTTATTTGGTTATTTTTTTAACCCAGGTTAAGCTAGCTAGATATAAAACCCTTCTAAAAGGGCATCCTAAAACGTACGATTGTGGAAAACGTTGAGGTTAATTCCTTTTAATAGCTTTTCATTTTATCTCTTATATTAGAAAAATTATATTTTGTTATTTTAACATTTTCTTAAATTTTGCCTGTGTTGTTTCACATTTAAAAATTTTTAAAATGGCCTTTTTTTGGTAATAGCCTTTTTAAAATGCCTTTGGATGCGACCAAACACAGTCCGTCGTACCTTCCTGCATCCAACGATCACATATCCACATTACAGTTGTTTGGTTTCGTCCAACACGACTACCCAATTTCCCTGAAAGATAATTCACAATCTCGGCAGGCCACTATCCTTCCTCTGTCAAAATCGGATTCTTGATCAAAAGATGGTTGCTGTTTTCTACGAGGCATAATTGATCGTTTTTTATTTTTTAAAAACACAATTGCCGAACTTGAAATCGTCAAAATCTCTGAGCCTTAAATAATGTTTTGAAGTGGAGCCACAGGCGTGCGTGATGTGTGTCTGCGCTGAAATTCTAATCATTTGCATATCTCACCTCATCTAATGAATGTTGTAAATTTCATGTAATTTGCACGCTTCTTTCAGGGTGTTGCATTTACGGTGGCAGCTGTTTATTTCAAATTTGACGAATGCAAAAATATTCTATTTAATAAACTATAATATTGTGTAAAATATAACATGCTGCAAAAATGAATGTAAATATAAGAGAGATATAACCCAGGTTCCTGGAGCAACTTAAATTTAAACAAACAATGCTGTTAATTTTATTGTTTTAAAAATTTATTAATAATTTGTAAGTTCATTATAAGCCTAGTATTTTAAATAGAATTTATTATTTTTGGACTTAAAATAAGGGTTGTTATAAGGGTAGTTTGTTATTTAAATAATTAATAAGTAAAAATACATTAAAAAAAAAAAGATTTTATTTAAATGCAGTAAAAAGGAAAAATAAAATACTTTATCTTCTGTCATTGTACAATTAGATGTATCTGAGTGAAAACAAAAGCGGCGGGGGACGATCATATTTAGGCAAACACTTATAAAAATCGCTAATCAGCTGCTACATATTGAATCACATTAGGTTCAAAATTCATGATTATCGTCCCCAGTCACTTTTATTTTCACTCAGATACATCTAATTGCTCAATGACAGAAGATAAAAAATTTTATTTTTTCCTTTCTATTGCATTTAAATAAAAGCTTTTTTTTTAATGTATTTTTATTTATTAATTATTTGGCTAGTTTTTAGTCATGGATTTGCCCAACTTAGAATCAAAAGTTCACAGGGGATTTGGCCTTAAATTGACGAAAGCCTGCAAAGCCTGCTCGCAGCGGATCAGTCAATTCCTTGTAAGGGGTGTACCATAAGACTTGAAAAGATAAATAGAAATTTGTTCACTCCAGACCACCCAGAAGTCTAAAAATTTGTACATATGCATTGTTCATTAGACTGAGTGAGTGTTAAAAGTTTCATACTTCTAGGTGATCTGGAAGTATATTAAAATTAATTTTTAAAATGGGGCGTCGGTGGAAGGATGGTCTAAACCGTTGGTTTTTGACCACTACGACCCAGGTTCAATTCCCACATTGAGCACTTTTTCTGATTAAAAAAAAAGTTCCAATTTACCCTAATTCTTGCAAAAGTCCAACCCCACCAGCGAGTGCAAGTAACCAAACGGGGCTCTGGCACATTTGTAAGTGCAAAGTCGAACTGTTTTTCACATGTGTAGACATGTTGTGCACTTACAGTAAAAGCAGTCGCCTACTTCTACCTACCATGATTATCATGGCCTGTACCTTGTGTACTAGGGATAAACAACAACAATTTTAAAAATTTTGTAAGGCAATTTGGAAATTTGTCCATTTCCAGCCACTCTGACAACCCAGAAGTCTGAAAATTTGTCAACTTGAATTATCATCGTGTTCTGAAAAGTGAAACAAATTTCAGATTCCTACGTGCTCAAAAAGTATATTAAAAATTGATTACAAAACTTGTGGACAGACAGATGGACAGACTGGGAACCAAGTTAAATAAAAGCTTTTAAAAATTGGAAAGTTTGTTAAAGCAATGGTATTTTCAATGGAATAGAAATGGGAGTAACCTTAGGTTAGTTATAAGGGTAGGTTTGTATATATATCTCAGGTTTGTATTAGGGGGCTTTACTGTAATTGTTTATTATTTGATGAGGTTAGAGCTTTTTCATATTCCACTTATATAATATCAAGTAATATATCATTATTTCTTCCTTCACCATCAGAAACCTCCTTTGGCTTTTATTTCCCAGAATGGTGTTCTTCAATATATTGCCTCATCTTTCTTTTATGTATCTTTTTTTTTTCTATCATAATGTTTTGTCTTCTGTGTGAATAAACCTTTAACATTATCATAGAGAAAATCATTTTGGCCTTGTCTCCAATTCTGCACACTGCTCTTCCCACCATTTTTGCTCTGTTCATTTCTCTCTTCAATCCATAGATCAATCTTTCATAACTTATTTTGTTATCTCCATATTCTGCTGCCTCAATTTTTCTCTCTTATATTTATTGTAGTTTCCTAGGCAGTTTCTGATTATCAAATCCCATTATTCATACTGACACTTTCAGATCCATTCTGTGCTGATCCTGTTCAGTAATTTTTGACTTCCATTGGGACTTATTCAAGATACTCAATAATTAAGTGGTTGCTTTCCTTGTCCAACAATTTCCTTTTACTGAGGACCCTTTATGTCACCAGTAATTTAACAACCATGTATTTGTCATATCTCTACTGTGGAGAATGGGCTGCTCCAATTCTAGGCGTATAGTAACACCACCTACACATGGTCATCATTGGGTCTCTATTGTTTTGAAAATGGTAATACAATGTTATCTCTCCCAAACACTGCTTAAAATGCTGCTCTTTGTCCATGGTTTTTATTCACAGCTAACCTCTGAAGGCTCTATCTGCAAACTAAGGATGCATCTGGTGGCATATGCTCTTTCCCACTTATTGATGCCACCAATCTTTGCAATGTTTAGCTAGTTGCATGAGATGTGTTTACCATTAGCTCTCCACTTGCCTCTTTTTTTCTTCAATAAATAATTGTTCTTTAAGTTGGAACTATGTGTAAGAGAAATCATAAAATAAAATGAACAAGGTTGCTAGGATAGGTGACAAAAACTTCTTTTAAACCTCTTTTAGCATACCTAGTTTTCAGTGTTCACCCTACACTTGGATTCCTTTATTTTTTCCTATTTGTTTCTAATAAAATATTCTTCAGACCATAATGAAATAAAGAAAGATAACAAAAGATAAATAACAAAATGAAACAGTAAAAGCAAGAAACTTGCATTTGTTTTTCCTCCCTATGAGAACCAAGGAGGGATAACAGAAAACTTCAAATTGTAGGATGGACATTTGGTAAGCAGCATACAACCTGACAAATAAGCAGTCGCGGACCAACAGCAGCATTGTTAGAAGAGGAGTAGACCTCTTTAAAAATCCTGACTTCAACTGACCCAGTTGATAGACCTCAGCAAGGGTCCCACTCCAGGGATACGGAGGAGCTGCGTCTGTACTCATGTTAGAGTCGGCAGCAAAGGCGTCTGCTTCCATGTTAGGAACGGCCTCAAACTACAGGCAAAGTCAGACTTTCACCAAAGTGTGCCTGGATCATGGTGCCATGATCAACGAAAGCTGCACCCCTACACCCCATTCCATGAGATCAGATGTTGATTTGCATGCTGCATCGCCCGTCGCGCAGAATAAACAGGGGCGCGTTCAGGACTTAGGTAGAGGGTTCTGTCCGATAAGTATAATACAGTCTCCACAAACTTCTAACTTTGCAGCTTCCAAGCAATTGAGCATTCTGCAGTGCAACATCAATGGATTGTGCTCAACAGCAACAAAAATAAAATTAGAAGAAATAATGGAAATAGCTGAAAAACAAAAGATACAAATTATAGCCCTACAGGAAACCAAATTAAATGAAAAGTACAATCTCAAATATAAAAACTACAATATCCTCAGAAAAGACAGAAATAAAGAAGGGGGTGGCCTTGCATTTTTAATCAAGAATTTGTACTATGAAGACATAGCCTTTAATATTCCAAACACATCAGACCTCGAAGCCCAAGGTATCAAAGTCTACCTCAATCAAAACCATCAACATATTCAATATGTATCACCCACCAAACAATAAACTTATTGACGATGGAACAATGGCTCAATTTCTTACAGACAACACTATTATTGTAGGTGACCTTAATGCCAAACATCAACTATGGGGATGTTCCACGCCAAACCCAAGAGGCAAAATACTTTCAAACTTATTTGACGACAATGCCTTCATGTGCTTAAATGATGGGAATCCTACCCACCATTCCTACAGTTATAATACCGCACAAGCCCTTGATATAAGTTTCTCCAGTCCTGACATTTTCCACAAATGCAAATGGCAAATATTAAAAAGTATTGGAAGTGATCATTTGCCTATTTTGATAGAAATTAGCACCAAGACCAAAACCAGCTCAATTAAAGAAAAATTCTGGAACTTCAAAAAGGCTAATTGGAATCTTTACCAGCAAAACACCAATGAAGACTTTAGAAAAGCACCCACTAGAATAAAAGATCTGGAACAAAATTGGATATCTTTCAAAAACACCATTATTAAAGCAGCCAAAGTTTCAATACCAAGAGGTAATATTAAGAAATGGATTCCAAATTATACACACCAGGCAAAAGATATTCAAACACTTATAACTAAAAGAAATGAACTACAAAAAAAGTGCACCCAAAACCAAACAAATTGTAGAACTGAACTGAACATTGTGAATGCAAAAATAAAAAGATTATACGTAAATATGAAAAGGGAAAAATGGAAACAAACTTGTGAAAACCTGAACCCAAAAAACCCAAATACAAAACTTTGGCATTTGGCAAAACAAATTGACAGAGCCCAGCCACAAACTGAAAACACAAATATGATTAAGAATACAGATGGTACCCCAGCAACTAATGACAAAAATGCTGCTAATCTTTTAGGTAATTCATATCAAATAAGTAGTAAAATCAAATTTGAAAAAAAAAGATAAGAAAGTTGAAAAAAAGGCCCGAAAGATTATCCATGACTGTAAAAACGTCACTAGCACTCATAATATTTTCCATGAAAAAATCAATATGAAAGAGCTAGATTATGCATTAGAAAACACTGACCTAAACAAGACTCCTGGGCCAGATGGAATCCATGGCCAAATGATATCAAACTTGGGCAAAAATGGCAAAGAAAAGCTTCTTGATATTTTCAATAACTCCTGGAAAACTGGAAAATTGCCTCAAGACTGGAAAACTGCAACAATAATTCCTATTAAAAAAACTTGACAAATCTGCTGATGACCCAAAAAACTACCGACCTATCTCCCTCACAAGTATTTGCTGCAAATTAATGGAAAAAATTATACTCAGACGACTCACCTACCACCTCGACACAGGAAATCTCTTACCAGAAGAACAATATGGATTTAGGAAAGGACATGGGACAATAGACCAACTCTTATTTTTCACACAAAAGGTAAAAGATGCACAAAACAGAAAACCAACTAACCACACCATAGCTGCTTTTTTAGACCTTACACAAGCTTTTGATAAAGAGTATGGAAAAACAAGTTAATTACAAAATTATACAAGCATTTCAAAATTGATGGAAAAGCTATCACTTGGATAAATGATTTCCTTAAAAATAGATACATCAGGGTCAAATATAATGGCACTCTATCTAAAACCTTCAAATTGTACCAAGGATTACCACAAGGATCAGTCCTTAGCCCAACTCTCTTCACCCTATTTATTGCAGGCATAGAAGAAAAAATTTCACATAAAACCAATATTGGACTTTTCGCTGATGACATTATTCTATGGAGCAGCAATACTAACTGGAAAAAAGCTGAAAGAGATTTGAACAAGACTCTTTTCCACCTAGAAAAATTTGCTAATAAACATAAATTAGAATTTAACCCCCAAAAATCTGAAACCTGTCTTTTTACTACCGATAAGAAACTATGCAAAATAAGACCAAAAATTATTCTGAAAGAACAACAATTGCAATATAATAAACATCCTAAATATCTTGGCTACACCCTGGATCCAGAAATTAACTCCAGTAAACATATTGAAGAAGTTATTAGAAAAGGAAGAGACCGACTAAAAATCCTGAAATATATTTCAGGAAGAGAGTGGGGAGCCGATGCAACCACACTAAAATTAACTTACACATCTCTAATTAGACCTATCCTGGAATATGGATATCAAATCTATGGTACAGCATCTGAAACAAATCTAAAATCACTGGAAAGGATGCAACTAAGTGCAGCTAGAATTATTACAGGTCTTCGAAATACCTGCCCTAATGATATTGTACTTTACAAGGCTGACATTATGCCCTTAAAGGATAGAAGAAGCTACAATCTGCCAAAATATATAAACAAAATCAAGAGTTATGGAAACAAACACAGAACTTCCAAGTACATACTTAATTGGGAATCCAATTTAAGACTCAAAAAAGAAGGCCCTCTACACCTGGCCAAAAGAAATGAATTTTTAAAATATAAAGTGGAAAAAAATTATTTAGCAGAAAAAATTTCTCCATGCAAACCACTACAAAATGTTATTTTTAATGCCACTTTAAATGAACCCACCAACAAACAATACCAAAATCCAGAATACTTAAAACAATTATCATTAGAAATAATTAATAACATTCCTAAAAATGCAATAACTATCTATACCGATGGTAGCAGAGACGAGCTAGGACACACTGGCAGTGGCTGTCTCATCAAAACCACAAATGGCATTGAGAAAATGAACAGAAGAAACCCAGATTTTTGCTCAGTCTTCAGATCAGAACTTATAGCCATCTATGAAGCCTTAAAATCCATCAGAAATACTAATTATCAAGATATCTGGATTCTTACTGATAGTAGAAGTGCCATACAACATTTGAGTCACACAGGGGAACTCAGAGACAAAGTAAGCAGGAACATAATTGGTTATCTCCAAAAACTCTCAAAAACCTCAAAAATTCACCTTCAATGGATACCCTCACACGTTGGCATTGAAGGCAATGAAGCTGCTGATGTGCTAGCAAAAAAAGGCACAAAAGAACCCTTGCCACAGAAAAATAAACTTACTTTTAAAGAAATAGAAACAATAGCCAAAACAAAAATAAACAAGAACTGGAGGATCCCACCTAAGCACAGTTGGTACAGTGGAGTGAACCCAGGAGGAGCTCTGAAGATCAAAAATAGACAGCATCAAACAACACTAACAAGATTTAGAACGGGCCATCTCAAGCCATTGAAGATAGAAAATAATAACAAAATTTATCCCACTTGCCCAAAATGTAGTTTGGTACCTGCAGCTCCAGAACACATTTTGGCTTGCATTAGATGCACTAAACAGGACCTTTGGGAGAGGCCGCTGCTCATCATAAAACAGCTCGAGGAGCATGAACTCATGGAATTTGTGTAATCTTTACACAAGGGGATAAGAAACAACAACAACAACAACAGCATACAACCTTACTCTATTTTATGAAGTCAACAACTACTACTGACACAGTCTAGCTCAGGGGTGGCGAACATGCGGCCTTAAGGCCGCATGTGGCCTTTTCTTGCCCAAGTTGTGGCCTTTTCATAAATTCAAAATTATAATTTTTGTTTCGCAGTTTCAATTACTTTCATTATTTTATTGAAAATATCTAATACGAATGTCATATATTATATAATATTTATATATATATATATATGTTATATTGAAATATTTTATTTAAAAATGTTATATGTTAAATGTTATTTTATTTAAAGTTATAATTTCATGGATATAAATACTCTGTATAAATCGACCGCCAGAGGTCATGCTTCCCATATAAAATACTCATTGTTGTTGTTCTTCCCCGTTGGCCGACCCAAAGCTTTGTAATTATGTAGATAATCTTTTCATTTTTTTTATTCTTACGCCTTAAGCCAGGCGGTACTTTTACAGAATTATGTTTATCCTATAGCTCAATTAAAGCAATCTTTTATCAAAACTATTTTTATTATTATTCTTTCAATTTTTATGCCACGACTGCTCAACCAGATGATCCAAAACAACAGAAATCTTATCTTTATTTTTTAAATATAATATATATATATATAATATAATAAATGTAAGTATTTAAATTTTACATTTTGTATATAAATCCCTTTAATTAAATCATACATATATTTATATATATGGATGCGGCCTTCTCAAAAATGGTAAAATGAAAATTGGCCTTCTAATATAAAAAGGTTCGCCACCCCTGGTCTAGCTAGTTTGGATTTTAATTTGCAACCCAAAAATGTTATCTTCTCTCTCCCTATGTAAGTTTATAATCTAAGGATGACACTAATGTATAATTTGTAAATAGGAATAAAATTCAGAGTGACTAAGGCCAACAAAACACTACTTGGTGTTGACCTGAGTGGAGGGCAACCTACGTGTCCAGTTGGATGAGGTTGGTGTCAACAGGAACAGAGGAGGCCTCGGCAGGGGAGGAGGGGGCTGGAGCAGGGAGGGGATCTTCAGGGGGTTTGGGGTTCATCAGGATGAAGGGCAGTTCTGCCACCAGCTCCCCTCCCAGAGGTCCCAGGCAGAGTTTCACCCTCACTTTGTACTGGACGATTATCCCCAGGTTCTCCTTCTGGAGTGGATCGCTGATTCTGCAGACACACAAAGTTAGTGAAAAATTTGTTTTATGAAATATGTAAATTTTTAACCAATGCTTTAATTCAACTAACTAGGGTAAAACCCCTCTATAGTGAACACCAATGGGACCAAACTTTTGGTTCACTATAGCCATGGTTTGGCTTTTTTTTTTTTTTTTTTACTTAAAAAAAATGTTAAATACCATAATTAAAGGACAGCCATATACACAGATAAAGGCAACTTCTTAATAAAGATTACTTTTTTAAAATTACGTAAATTGACCTATTTTCATACACAATTAATGGGCAACATCTTATGAAAATTCCTTTGATGATAGGTTCTTATCATTGGGATATACACAGTAAAACATTAAGGCACAAATGTTTCTTTTAAATATAAATCAAACTTCTACTGTCCTTACTGTGATGAAAAAATATTGGAAGGGCTTGGCTCATCATTGGTGAACTCTCCGAGTGGTTTTTCCAATTTAATCTACCAGATGGCTTCTCTTAGAGCTCTAATACTGTATTGGAGTATTCTGCTTATATAGGCTATACTGAAGGGTGAAATCTCAGAAAAGGTATTTAGGCAAATTATGGACATAAGCTTTTAGGACAGTAGAATTACATATAAATATTTGCATCGAGCAATGCTCTTCCACAAACAATAAGGACAAGGCAAGTTAGGCATTCTATATACAGTTACGAGCGTCATTCTTCATCAGTCATCTCTGTCACCGTTTGCTTTTTTTTTGTAATGGCGCCCTCCTATTGGTCAGCTACGATCACGCCACCTTTGCCCCCCCCCCCCCCACTCGCTTCTTCGTTTTTGTAACCATTGTGTTGGAGTGTCGTAACTGTCGTATTATCGATACTGTCGAATTACGGTTTGTTATTTGATAGGCCGGAGGTCGGAACATCAGAATATGGTCGAATTAAGGTAGAGTGTTGAATTTGTGTGTGTCGAATTAACGAGGTTATACTGTATGTAGCAGCGTGTGAATCAATATTTCCCTAGTGGTGTAAATATTTCATCACCACAGGGAGTAATCATCATGGGTACTTCACATTATTACAAATTGTTGGTGCAATTGGGTGAGCTTATCTGCATCAGTCCACATAGAAAGGTAGAGTTGGGGAACAACAATTCTTGCCTTGTTACAGACTAAGTTACTTAATGTGCACATTAAGTGCTCTAATGCACACCTGTGTAACAGAAATTAAATGTGCACATCATTTATTCTGCTTCTATGTCCTTATCCCATCTGTGCTTTTACAGTAGAACCTCCACGAGAGGAATACTCCTTTATACATAGGACATCTTATCAAGGATCCAAATTTCAACATAGCAATAGTTTGTTTAGTTGGTGTAAATGCTTTGACTTGATTTTAAGGGTTTGTAAATTTAGAATTCACGACTATAAAAATTGAATAAATAATTGATTGATAAAAAATTTGTAAAGAAAATCTTTATTAAGTACTTGCTGAATGACCCAGGCCTATGTGCGTATGTATATAAATGTTGTTTTTTATTCAAATACTATTCATTTTACAATTAAAATTATAACCCAGTTTTACTCAGGATCTCCCCAAGTGAATGTTTTCCTAACGAACAATGATATGGTATATAATATAAACAAAAAATTAATGTAAAGCATTTTAAAATATTAATATGGTACATTAGCGCGACAAATGTTATAAGAAATTCAAACTATTTTGACGAGTATGTTTCTTTATAAAATAAAAAAATTCTCTAATGCCCTAACTGCAATGATAAATAATTAGAGGGCCTGGCTCATCAGTGGTGAACTCTCCTATCAGTTTAATTAGAGGGCCTGGCTCATCAGTGGTGAACTCTCCTATCAGTTTAATTAGAGGGCCTGGCTCATCAGTGGTGAACTCTCCTATCAGTTTAATTAGAGGGTCTGGCTCATCAGTGGTGAACTCTCCTATCAGTTTAATTAGAGGGTCTGGCTCATCAGTGGTGAACTCTCCTATCAGTTTAATTAGAGGGTCTGGCTCATCAGTGGTGAACTCTCCTATCAGTTTAATTAGAGGGCCTGGCTCATCAGTGGTGAACTCTCCTATCAGTTTAATTAGAGGGTCTGGCTCATCAGTGGTGAACTCTCCTATCAGTTTAATTAGAGGGCCTGGCTCATCAGTGGTGAACTCTCCTATCAGTTTAATTAGAGGGTCTGGCTCATCAGTGGTGAACTCTCCTATCAGTGTAATTAGAGGGCCTGGCTCATCAGTGGTGAACTCTCCTATCAGTGTAATTAGAGGGCCTGGCTCATCAGTGGTGAACTCTCCTATCAGTTTAATTAGAGGGCCTGGCTCATCAGTGGTGAACTCTCCTATCAGTGTAATTAGAGGGCCTGGCTCATCAGTGGTGAACTCTCCTATCAGTTTAATTAGAGGGTCTGGCTCATCAGTGGTGAACTCTCCTATCAGTGTAATTAGAGGGCCTGGCTCATCAGTGGTGAACTCTCCTATCAGTTTAATTAGAGGGCCTGGCTCATCAGTGGTGAACTCTCCTATCAGTGTAATTAGAGGGCCTGGCTCATCAGTGGTGAACTCTCCTATCAGTTTAATTAGAGGGCCTGGCTCATCAGTGGTGAACTCTCCTATCAGTTTAATTAGAGGGTTTGGCTCATCAGTGGTGAACTCTCCTATCAGTTTAATTAGAGGGTCTGGCTCATCAGTGGTGAACTCTCCTATCAGTGTAATTAGAGGGCCTGGCTCATCAGTGGTGAACTCTCCTATCAGTTTAATTAGAGGGCCTGGCTCATCAGTGGTGAACTCTCCTATCAGTTTAATTAGAGGGTCTGGCTCATCAGTGGTGAACTCTCCTATCAGTTTAATTAGAGGGTTTGGCTCATCAGTGGTGAACTCTCCTATCAGTTTCGCCAGTTTAATTTACCATACCAATGTATTTTTGCACATTTTGCTGTTTTCCTTTTATGCCGATACTGAAGTTAGATTCTTGGAAAGGGTATTTTGGGGCCATAGTTCATTTAAAATACCATTCCAAGAGTCTAGCTTCAGTATCAGTACAAAAGGAAAACACCAAAATGCAATGCCACAGCGGTATGGAAGATTATACTGGCGAAACCTCTGGGATGGTTAACCACCTTTGAGCCAGGTCCTTGCATTATTTTATCATTGCAGTAAGAGCAGTAGATTTTTTTCAAAAATAAATATGTGTGTCAAAAATATAGTTCAAATTTCTTATTATAATACAGTAGAACCTCCCTGACACCTATTTGCAGAGCCAAAGTGCCCTTTACAGGGAGGTGTCCTCTTACTGAAGAGTTGCTGTTTTTTTATGTTCCAAGTGTTAAAAAAAGTTTCAATATCTAGAAAATGCCTTCTTAAGCATTGTTTAATAAAAAAAGAGGGGAAACTAGTCGAATTTAATTTTAAAAAACTTCATTTTTTGAAATGCTCTAAAATAGTGTGACCGTTGTAAACTTTTAAATAGAGTCCATCCAGCCTTTATTCAGATGCACCTTCACCAAAAAAGACCTTAGAAGAAATATATATATATTTTTTAATTTGTCCAACCACCCAGAAGAGGCATATAAATCCTTTATTTTTAGGTTCTTCGCAAATTCACAGGCTTTTTCTTGATGTATGGGTCCAGTAAGCTGCAATTGTTCTGCATGTGGATTGCAAAACCATTTCATCATTAATTCATTTAATTTGACATTTTCCCCCTCAAAATTAAGCTGTTTTTGTGCTGAGTTGGTATTTTTATTATATCGAAACTTAATATTTATTTTATCTTTTAAAATGTTAGAAATTTGCGCCATACCAACCAAAATTTCAATTGCAATCTCACGAACACTCTTCCCCTTTTTAGACATTGGAATTACATTGAATCGATCATTAAGATCAAGGTATTTTCGTGTTTGATCAGCAGACATTTTAAAAAAATGCAATTTTAAAAAAATATAGATATAAATATAGCTATTTTATATCGAAAATACAATTCTATTAAGAGAACAAGAGCAAACAAAAGGCTTAACAAAATGAGCAAAAATGAAAAAACAAAGGCAACAATTATAATAACACAAGAGTATATTTTTATTTTATACAGGATATTTATTTTAAAATATATATACAGTAGAACCCCCCAGTAAAGGACATCTAATTGCAGAGCCAAGTGTCCTTTAGGGAGAGGTGTCCTCTTACCGGAGAGTTGCTAAATAGTAAAAATGATAATTTTACAAATGAAAACTGTCCTTTGTGGAGAAATGTCCGCTAGTGGGGTGTCCACTAAAGGGAGGTTTTACTGTATATAGTAATACAATTCAGAATGCAGAAAATAGCATATATCTCTATATATATAAAAGTCAATGTCTGTCTGTTTCGCGATAAACTCAAAAACTACTGAACCAATTGGTACCAAATTTTGCATGTCGCTTTTTATAAACCTGAGGAAAATTTTGGGCTACATTTTGATTAGTATTTTTAGCTATTTTTTTTTCATTTGAAGAACTTTTTTTTTACGCGGAGTAATCCGGAATGGAATGAATACCCAAATATGGCCATTTTTTATAAGCATCGGTGGTTCAGTGGTAGAATGCTCGCATGCCACGCGGGCGGCCCGGGTTCGATTCCCGGCCGATGCATTTTTTTTTTTACAATTTTTAAAACTCATTTATATTATATATAATATAAATATATATTATTATATCAACTATATTAATTAAATCAAATACCTAAACATTAATATAATACAATTTTTGCCATCACGCACACTTTTTTCCTGTAGTTTATGTGTTACTTCTGTATTGCTATTCTATGGCACTTCTAATATTTATTATTGATGTACTTTCAGTATGAAGGAAATTGCAATCGGGGGAATTCTCGGGCGAAGCCGGGTCATACGTCTAGTATAAAATATTTTAAAATAATTGATAGTAAAATTTTATAAATCATGTACCATAAAATAATTTTATTACACTTTAAGATGTTACCTTAAAAATATAAGGTGTTTCACAACGATATTTGAAAATTTTATTATTTTTATATGGATATATATTAAATCTGATATTTTTATCAAATCGATTATCAAATCAATAAATTGAATCATTAAAATGTTTACATTTAATATTAATTCCACAAATTTCATAACTAACGCACAATATAATTTAATGTGATTCATTTATAAGAATACAATATTTCATTTAATAGCAATTTAATATTTAGTATATCATTTATATATTATTCTAATTTTATATTTAAATGATACTCATTAGTTTATTTGATTTGTTATCTATATTGTTTTAAATAATTACCTTATCTTTTTAAAATAAAGTACAATACTGAAGAAAGAAAATATGTTTCTTATACAATTGATAAGGCACAATTTGGATTATAGATTATAAACACAAGGTAATAAGACCAAAACCAAATAAATAAAGTGTGTGACATTTCGGTAACAATGCTGTTACCGAAACGTCACACACTATTTATTTAATTGGATTTGGTCTTATTACCTTGTGTTTCATATACAATCTAAAATTATAAAATAAAATTGATTTTTTAAAATAGCTAACTTCAAGGCTAGTCAACTATAAAGCACTAATATTTGAATTACTCAAAATTTTTAAAATAAAGTACAATACTTGATATCATAAGACATGCTGCAACTTCCTGCCAAAACCAAAACCTATCTCTGCCGCAGTGGGGTGCTGGTTGCGAGCAAATTTTTAGACAAATTTGTTAATAACTTCAAGGATATTTAAGAAAGATACCTGAAAATTTGACTATAATTTTCCATATTCAACTCTATATTCTGTTAAAATTTCAGCCAGATTAGTTATGTATTGAAGACGTGTATAGCCAACAAACATATATATATATTGTCAAGCGGCTCAGCGGGTCCAACCACGAGAGGCCCCATGTCAATCATCCCTGGACTCCGGGGGTGGGGGCCACAGGTGTGAGGGGTTCTTGGAATCTGGTCGGCGGGGTGGCTGACGTGGCTCATTAGGATTATCTTTAACTTGGGGTAAGTTGTATTGACTCTCTCTCTCCCTATAAATACCCCTTATAATATATTAATTATTTCCAAACTTGCCCTTGTTTTATTTATCTCCATGACATATTTTGGCGGAGACGCTGGGTAACGTGACGGAACTTCGGAGAAGTCGACGTCTACAGGGACGTCAACAATTATTGAACTTTTGCCACAACGAATAAAAATGGAAGACGACCACAGACCTACTGTTAGCGGATCTTACCTCCCTTGTCAGCGCCAACGAGATCCTTCTACCTTTTCTGGAGATGAAAATATAAACCCTGGACAGTGGTTGAAAGAGTACGAGAGAGTGTCGAAGTACAACAGATGGGACGAGACCATGAAGCTTGCCAACGTCGTATTTTACTTGAACAGAACTGCTGGAAGGTGGTTTGATAATAACGAAGAATCCCTCAACTAGTGGAGAAGCTTTGAAGACGCATTCCGCGGTGTGTTCGGACTGCAAGAGGATTCTGCTCGATGCGCCGAGGAAGTTCTGAAGTCAAGAGCACAGAAGGCCGAGGAATCCAGCAAGTCATACATCCAGGAGATTCTTAGTCTCTGCCACCAGGTGAACCCTCACATGGAAGAAGGTGAGATAGTTGCTCACATTATAAAGGGAATTTCGGAGGACACATAACAGGTATTGGTGGCGAAAGACATACAGATGGTAGATGAGATCCTGAAGTTTTGCCGTCATCTGACAACCGTCAACAGAATGTTCAGCCTCAGAATGTGAAAAACTAAGTGGAGCGGCTTCTAACGGGGGTGAGGTCGCCATTGAGGAAAATTCTCCAGGGTATATCACCGCTAAATTAAAAGAAAATTTTGTTATGGTCGAAATAAATGGACGCAAAATTAAAGCATTGGTGGATTCAGGAGCCGACTTTTCAGTTATTTCGGACATATTTTGACGCAAACTAAAGACACCTCTCTTAGAAGAACCCGGTCCCATTCTTAAAGCAGCAAACAAAAATTTAATAGAGACCCTAGGAAAATGTGTCCTGAACATAGAAGTTAATGGTCTGAAGATATCCTTTGAATTCGTTGTTATGGTGGAATGCAGCCATGACATCATATTCGGATGGGACTTCTTCAAGGCCACCGAAGCCGTCATTGATTGTGGCAGAAATGAACTCCATCTCGGGGAAACCTCCGTCCTGGAATCTCGAGAGGAGGAAAACCAGAGATTGTTTGCTTCCGACGACTTCGTCATCCCGCCTAAATCAATAAAGAAGATCAGTGTGATAAACGAAGAAATATGCGGTGTTAGAGATGTTTTAGTCTCAACTTCTAAGGACTTATTATTAAGAAAGGAAGTTCTTATACCAAACTCATTGGTTACATTTTGACACGGCCGAGGTAGCATTTGGGTGGCGAATGGAGCGTCTTGGCCGCAACTGATTCCATCAGGAATGAATATGTGCACCATGGAAAGTTATGAGAATGGGAATATCTGCAGTCTTATTGAATCCAGCGATAGGTTACAAGAAACGCAGCTAAAGTTACGTGAATGGTCACAGATCATGCCTTCTACAATCACAGGCGAAAGACCGTAGACTTTACGACCAGAAACACACTCCAGTCTATTACCAGAAGGATGATCTTGTGTGGGTTTTTACTCCCATCCGAAAATTAGGACTATCAGAAAAGCTACTGAAGAGATACTTCGGTCCCTACAAGGTGACCAAGAAGCTTTCAGAAGTTACGTATGAAGTAAAGACCGTGGACCCGTCTCCCTCATCACGGAAAGCCAAGGATATCGTCCATGTCATTAGGATGAAGCCATACCTGGACCCTGAAGAATAACATTCTATTCTGCTATGGAACACCAGCCGTGATAGATTTCCTTCCAGAACAAGGGCTGAGACAAGCTAATCAGCGGGTCGCTGTTTTCTCTAAAGTGGGAGTAATGTCAAGCAGCTCAGCGGCTCCAACCACGAGAGGCCCCATGTCAATCATCCCTGTACTCCGGGGGTGGGGGCCACGGGTGTGAGAGGTTCTTGGAATCTGGTCGGCGGGGTGGCTGACGTGGCTCATTAGGATTATCTTTAACTTGGGGTAAGTTGTATTGACTCTCTCTCTCCCTATAAATACCCCTTATAATAAATTAATTATTTCCAAACTTGCCCTTACTTTATTTATCTCCGCGACAATATATATATATACTATGACTCTGCCATCTAAAAAGTTCATGTGAACGTGGTCAGGATATGCCTCTTTTGATTTTAATATATATATATATAAATACAGTAGAACATCCATGAGAGGCACTCATGCTAAAGAACAGTTTTCATTTGCAAAATCACCATTTTTACTATTTAGCAACTCTCTGGTAAGAGGACACCTGTCCCTAAAGGACACTTTAGCTCTGTAATTAGGTGTCTTTTACAGGGAGCTTCTACTGTATATACATACACTGACTTATATATATTGTTGCGTATAAGGCCTGAAACTGCCTCTCACCTCCGCCAATAGATGGCGCTTTCGCCTGTTTCCGATGTGAAACTGGTGTGGGAATCGCCGACTGCTGTGGTCCTGTTTTCTGGGGAAAATGTATGTAAATAGATGTTCATATTGGCCCCGGGATGTGGCGTAATGTAAATACTGATTACTATTCCAGTTATATGTAATGTTTAGCAGTAAATGACAATAAAAAAAGTAGTGTTTGAAGTCCTGGTGCCACTTGCTGTTGTTCCTCTCGCCATCGCCACATTGCGGCTGCTACTCTTCTGGTAAGTCTCTCGTGTCCCCCCACCAGTGGTAGAGATACTGCCAGAGGAAAGGAGTTCCACTTGAGCAGTGGTTCTCGGACATCCTTGGGTGCTCTGCAGGGTCCAGCTGCAGAGGGAGAGCAATGGGAGCCCGGGTAGGTGATCCACGAAGGAAGAAGCGTCGTCGTTGCGAAGAACCGGAGTGACCAGCCGCGACAATATATATGATGCACTAAAAAGGATAAAATAAATATTTAAGCTACTGCAATTGAATAATTAGACAATAACCATAAATTTTAATTATTTAAAATTATGGTGGTAAGTGATAAGCAAGTTTCACTAAATTTTTACCTCTTTACTCAATATAGGATCATCCCCATATAAATCCAAATTTTCAATGCTGGTAGCCAAAAGAATTATCATCCTATTTAGTGCAATTTTGATGAAGGCTTCTATAAATTTCTATTAATTCTATCAATTGTAAATAGTTATAAAACGAAGAGAAAATTTTTTTAATATACATGGGCTACAAGCTTTCGGGCTTCACGCCCTTCGAAGGGCGTGAAGCCCGAAAGCTTGTAGCCCATGTATATTAAAAAAAATTTTCTCTTCGCTTTATAACTATTTACAATTCTATAAGAGAAATTTTCATGATTCATGTTATAATTCTATCAATTATCACTGTTTAGCTGCTCTCTGGTAAGAGAACACCTCTCTAAAGTACACTTTTGTTCTGCACCTTGAGAGTTAGTGCTACTGTGTTGTAATCCCTTAAAGCTGAGAAGGGAGTGAGAGAGAAACATGTTGAGATATTGTAGAGAGAATTTGACCACAAAAATGATCAAATTAATGATGGGACCATTTTTACCATTTCAAAGTCATAAACTAACTAAAAGAGGAACTAAAAAGGATTTGAAATCCAATTTAAAACTTAACAACTCTGGTGGTTTTTGCAGCAGTTACTTTTTATATATCTCTAAATACAATGGTGTTAGATTTTTACACAAGAGAAAGAGAGAGAGTGTCAACACCAGTCCTAACATGGAAGACATCCCCCACCCACTTGGGAAATAGTGTCATTGTGATAAGGGGTTCACAAGGGAAAAAATGAGGGTTGAAAAAAAGTTATCAAAATGAAAAATGGCCCTGTCAATTTGTATCTTGAAACCTTTTGGTTTTAAATCAGGAAGAGTGGAGGAAATGATAAATCCTTAATGTTAGAGACATTTGAAGGCACAGCTAAGGGCAATCTATAATGCCATCAAGTGATAAAATGATAGAGGAGTCACACACACTATAAAGATGTTGAAATAGATAGTCAAGTGGGGAAAAGTCACAAAGATGTTTTTCATAAAATAATCCCTGTTTATAACAATAAAATGTATATATTACTCCTTATCTTATTGTCCTAATTTCAAACATTACAAATAGGTCTAGAAACTAGGGTTTTCAGTCTTTCAAGTGTTTGCTATCCTGGGTTAGGTTGCCTCACTCAGCAAAAGTTGAGTGAAAATATTCCCTAGAATGAAATTACAAGAACAACAAAGATCACTCACATGGTGGAGGAGGCCAGATTAGTGTCTTCATGCTTGAGCTGTCCATCCAGGGCCAGGCCCCGCTTGTCCTTGTTGTTGGCCAACAGGGGTCGCAGGTAGAACACCTTGGAGAGGGTGAAGCCTGGTCCCACTGGACACCCCTCGTCACTGTCCACCTCTGCCACTGTGCATTTGTACTGAGCTGTGGAGAAGAGGCAGATGTCTGCAAACTGCCGGACTGCCACCTTGATTCGTTTCACTGTGCGGTTGGAATTGTTGGCCACATGCACATTCACGGCTATGTCCTCCCCGTGGTGGTAGAGCTGCACACAGTCCTAAGATTCAACACCGAGGAAAGATGGCTGCTAGCACCTACCTCTTTGTCCAGGGAGGCCTCCAGATGGAGTTTGTTGGGTGACATCATGAACTCCTTGCTAACTTCTACACTGGGCTGCTCTCCTTGTCTACTGGGAGCGTACATAATCTTGCGGATGGCCAGGCGCACTGCATTGCGCTTGTGAGGCTTGTCTTCTGGGCCAGCGGCCACATAAGCCTTTAGTTCATAGTCTACCCCACAGGGCTTGCCTGTGTCCCCGGGGGCAGGCTGGAGGGTAACTGAGGCTGGACAGTGGGGCGGAAGCTCAAAGTAGAAGGGGTGGGCATTGGGTCCCAGCTTCTTGATGAGTCTCTCCTGGAGGCGGGAAGGGGGGCGGGGAGGGGGGTCCCCAGAGTCCTGGGCAGGTGGGGGATAGATCTGCTCTGAGGCCAGGTAAAGGTCTTTGCGGAATGTGAGACCCAGAACATCCAGGTCCTCCCTCCCATAGCGGAATGCTGCCAGGACATGGCCAAACACTTTCTGGTCACCTACAAAGTCTGGGTCCACTAGAACTACTCCATCTGGAACACAGTCATTACTTGTATCAATCTACCTGACCTCTAGAGAGAAGTGCTGAAACATAGCTCTCAACACCTCATTTAAATTACAAACACAACTCCACCTTCCACATGGAGGGGAAAAAATCATAATTTTGATAATTTTAAAATGATCTATCAGAATTTTATCTCTAAATGTTCTCATAGAGGCAGTTCAACGTGTGCAAGAAGTGAAGAAATATTAATTTATCTCTCTCTCTCATTATCAAAAATATATATATTTTTTTTTTTTTGAAAAGAAGAAAATTCAAATTGGAAAGTTGTGCTCCAAGCAAAACATGTCTCTACCTTCTATGTTTCTATGTAACATAAGGTACCAAAGACAATATTTCTGTTGTTGTTGTTTCTTATCCCTTTGTGTAAAGATTACATCTTCTTCTTCTTCTTTCTTATCTCCACTCAATCACACTAAGGTATCAAGCTTGTAAAGCTTGAGATTTTTTTATGGTGTCTGCCGGGGAAGAGTAGAGCTCATCAATGGATGAGTCAATACAGTCAATAATATGTCTTGGGGTTGCAGGCTGAGAATTGCACTTAGTACATAGTGGGAAAACCTTGCAACCATTCTGTAAACCCATTACCCAATCATGATATTACCATCATGATTACATGAATTCCATGAGTCATGATCTCATGGAATGGGGTGTAAGGGTGCAGCTTTCATTGATCATGGCACCATAATCAAGGCACACTTTGGTGAAAGTCTGACTTTGCCTGTAGTTTGAGGCCGTTCCTAGCATGGAAGCAGACGCCTTTGCTGCCGACTCTAACATGAGCACAGACATAGCTCCTCCGTATCTCTGGAGAGGGCCTTGCTGAGGTCTTTGCTTAAAGTGTTATATAAAAGAACCAAACACATAAAAAAAGACAATGTTTCTAATCTCTTCAATCCAATTTGTACCATATCATTATGTCTCGTGTTTAAATAATGCACAAGTAAAATGACTTGATCCAACATCTTTAACTAAGTATGAATCACCAAGTGTAGATGTACATTTCCAACACTCTCCATCGAGTTACACCACAAAAAAGGGTGTTGCATAAAATGACAATTAAAAAATTGTTGTTGAATCCCACATTTAACTCTTATTTTCTCAAAAATGACTAAATGGCACAAAGATGAGTGCATCTAATAAAATGTGGCACCTTGGAAGAGCAAAGTTGAAATGCATCATCAGATGGTGAGAGCACTTAGAGCAAATTCAAGTGCAAAACTCTATCCGCCATGATTATGTATATCAATGTATATTTCAAAAAGGTACCAATGCACACAATTGGTACTCACCAATGGGGTCAACATGAGAGATATGGTCCACAAAGTCCCGCTTGCCCAGGTACACCGTTATCTGTGCCACAGCCCAAGGTCATAGAGAGTGGGGGCCAGGTGCAACAACAACCTACCTTTCCATTGGGAGAGCTCTTCTTGAAGACTCTGCAGCACAAATCCCACATGGAACTCCCACCAAATATAAACCTGCCTGTGTGTGTTTATTAGCGGAGCTATTCTAGTACCCCCTCCCTCCCCCTGGTGGTGGATAGATAGCTCCCCCTACTGGTGCAACTTTTAGATGTGAGGTTGTCTTGAAATATGTGACTAATAGAACAAACTACTTTGTTTAAGGTTAACCAGACTTCTCAAAAACATTTTTTAAGAAAATTTTCTGGCATTCAACATTTATTTCACATTCAGCAAAGCTTTTTAACTTCAATTAATTACAGTAAAACCCCTCTATAGTGAACCCCAATGGGACAGAGCTTTTGGTTCACTATAGCCACAGTTTGGCTGTTTTTTTTTTTTACTTTTCAAAATGTTTAGACTGTATAATTAAAGTACAGCCATACACACTGGAAGAGGCTGCCTCTTAATAGTGGTCACTTTGTTTTAATTTCCATAATTGACCAATTTCTTTATATTAATACTGAATAATAAAAGAAATTATTTGATGATAGGTTCTTCTTATCATTATCAAACATGTACCTCTATGTCTAATTTAAAAATCAAGACAAATTCAAGGCAGTTTTATTAATTATATATTCAAAGTTATAAAATGATTTTAAAACATCTTTATCACATTATGTAATACAATGTTTACTTGAAAAAATGGCTCTAATACCTTGTTGCTTCACTCTTCAAGCATTGCACCTTTCAAATAAGGTTAATGTGTTTTTCTTCTATTTCATGTTTTCACATATTCTTCTTAAGTCTAGATTTCCTTTTGTTTTGAACCTGTCATGAAAACCATCGCTAGCTTCAAAATTGCCATAGTTCATGGCATAAAAAATAAATTTTGTTACATCACGTATAATCGCGGCAAAAGTTGAGGTTGATTCCTCTTTTTAAACAATTTTAACCTGGCATTGCATGCGCCGGGTGAAAATTACCCATGGCAACATTTGAGTGGAGAATCAACCAATAAAAAATCGGTTGGCGGAGCCGTGGTTTAGTTTAGCTTTCTGACTCATCATCTAGTCTAAAGTTTTGGTTCCACATTTTGACAGCTGCCACTGAAATTCCATCTATTGTCACTGTCGGGTAAAAATCACCCGGTGCGCACACTCACGTAAGTTTTTTGTCGCATTTTTCTTTGATAATTTTTTTTGAGAGTGAGAAATAATTGGAATTAATGATTTAAAAAAATAGCTATAATAGGTTGATATACAGTAAAACCCCTCTAGAGTGAACCCCAATGGGACAGAGCTTTTGGTTCACTATAGCCACGGTTTGGCCATTTTTTTTACTTTTCTACATTTTTAGACCGTATAATTAAAAAAACAGCCATACAAACATGAAAAGGCAGCCACTTAATAATGGTCCTTTGTTTTAATTCCCTAAATTGACCTATTTCTTTACAGTAATGCTGAATATCAAAAGAAGTCATTTGTTAATAGCTTCTTCTTATCATTAGCATACATGTTTACATATAAACCTCTATATTATTTAAAAATTTAGCTCAATCCCCTAGGTAAAACATTATTAATTATATATTTAAAAGGTATAAGAGTATTTTAGAACATCTTTCTCAAATAATATAATACTATATTTATTTGAAAAAATGCCTCTAATACCTTGATGTTTGAAAGTGAAAAGTGAAATTTGGAAATCAGAATTGTCTTATAAATATGGTTATTTCCATCAAAGGAATAAAGCTCCATGTATTCTGAATCAATTGAAGATGATTCAAAATAATCCAATTCAGAAAAATCGGACGCGAAACATGTTGATACGATAGCGCGATCGGTAAAATTGCGAATAAAAATGCCAATTTGCAAACACAAAATCGGTGGTAAAACGGCCAGCCAGGGGGAATATACGCGAACCCTGAATGAGTCATATACCTAAAAAAATTCCATTCTAAAAATAGAACTGTAGTGGTAGTTTTTGAGAAATTATAAGTCCATTTGTTTGTGGCTAATTAACACGGGGAACTTGGGGGAACTGTTTTTTTTTTTTTTCCTTCTTCTTCCAATTCTAGTTTCCACATTTTGTTTTTAACCTGTTATTCAAACCATTTCTGGCTTTAAAATTATTTGGAATTATTTTTTAGCCTAGGTTAAACTTGATATAGAACGCTTCTAAAAGGGCATGCTGCCACAGTTTTTTTTTAGAACGCCACTCTTTGTTTCTTTTCTTTATTTTGGAAGTCATTTGTATTTTTCTTCTATTTCAAAATTGTCGAATGCAAGGATATTCTATTAAATAAAAGTATAATGTGTAAAAATTTATACAACATACAGCAAAAATAGAATGGAAATGAAAACAAACAATGCCGCTAATTTTTTGTTTTGAAATCGCGATCCGTGAGCCGAAACATGCTCAAAATTTTGTTGTTTTGAAATTTTTTTAAATCACAATTTTAAGTTTGTTATAAGCATAGTATTTTTAATAGATTTTATCATTTTGGGACCGAAAATAGGTTTGTTATAGGGGTAGTTCATTATTTTAAAAATCGCAAAGTTCGTTATAACGATGGTATTTTCAATGGAATGGAATTGGGATTCGCCGTGGGTCAGTTATAAGGGAAGGTTCGCTATATCCAGGGTTCGTATTAGCGGGGTTTTACTGTATTTATCAGCCTATAATTCTATATAAAATGGAGGGAAGAAGGTCATATTTATTAGATCAAGAAGGGACTATTGTAGAAAGTGATGTTGAAGATCATCTAAGTGAACATTTTTCTGGAAGTGACACTGGAATATATTCAGATATGGGAATTTTGTGGGACAAGGGAATTATCCCAAAAACGCATTTTTATATAGGCAGAGCCTCGAAAACCAAATGGTCCAAAAATTGTCCTTCACAAACAGTAAAACTGAGAACGCCTAATGTCAATATACATTTACTAGGCTTGAAAGGTGAAGAAGCAAAAAATTAAAATACACCTTTAGAAGCTCTTTAGAAGAAAATTCTTGAAATGTTTGGCCCTTGAACTCATCAAAGAGCAACTAAATCAAAGAAAAAGCATTACTTCACTGCCTAGAGGACTAAGTAAAAAAAATTCTTTTTTTTACAGATAAGTTAATTGAAATCATAAATGTATACCCTACATATTTATTTCAATTCATTTTTAGAAGGCACTTCAAGCCATCAAGAAGGAACCACAAGCTAAAGCTTCCTACCAGATGTAGAGTGTGTCTCTCCAGTGAGGACAGGAAGACCTCGACTTTGTGCCATAAATGTGCAAAGCCAATTTATAAAGGACATACAATTGCAGTTTGCAATGATTGCATATAGTTTGTTTTAATTTTCCTCGTGGAATTTTATATTTTTAATATTGGAAAGGAGCAATAGATTCTTATTTTATATACCACTACTAATTTTGAACATTATTCAAGAATAATTTTTTTTTTATGTTTAATCGGTGTAAAAAATATAAATATTTTATTAATAATTGCCTTTTTTGAAAATTAAAATGCTGTTACTTTGAAATAGAAAAGGTTTTGTTCTTCCTCAGACAATATATAATGTTGAAAATATGTAATTATAATATCGGGTATCTTTCACCCAGCGCGCGCAAGTACGTTACATTTTTAGCGTGCGCGCTCGAGGGTTAATAACCTATTTTATCTCTTATAATAGAAAAGTTATATTTTCCTATTTTACATGTTCCGAAATTTTGCCTGTGTTGTTTCACTTTGAAATGTTTGAAAATGGCCTTTTTTTTTTTTTAAGTAATAAAGATTTTATTTTTAGAATTCCTTTATTTTTTTTTTTTTTTTTGAAGCCATTTGCATTTTTTCTATTTTTCAAAATTGATGGTTGCAAAGATATTCTATTTAATAAAAAGTATAATGTGTAAAAATTTATACAACATACAGCAAAAATAGAATGTAAATGAAAACAATGCCACTAAATTTATTGTTTTTAAATTGCGATCCGCAAGCTGAAACATGCTCACAATTTTTTTTTTTTTAATTACAATTCTAAGTTCATTATAAGCATAGTATTTTAAATAGATTTTATTATTTTAGGACCTAAAATAGGTTCGTTATAAGGGTAGTTTGTTATATTCAAATTCGCAAAGTTTGTTATAACGATAATATTTTCAATGGAATGGAATCGGGAATCACCTTAGGTTAGTTATATCCGGGGTTCATATTAGCAGGGTTTTACTGTGTATATCCAATTACTTACTATAATCTAACACCCCTTAAGGTATTATATTTTAAAATGTTCATCTATATCATTGTGTTGGTCTTGAGAAAAATAAATATATTTTCATAAATGTTCCGGAAATAGCATTGTATATAAAAGAGACAAATTATAAAAGTACTCGTAAATGTACCCGGCTTCGCCCAGTTTTTACCCTAGCAAAAGTTTGCCTAACGAACATTTGTTAAAATGTTTCTATCAAACATCCAATCCCTACTGAATCTATACTTGTCAAGATAACTTTATGCTTGCTACTCTGCTCCACTTAGATGTACCCATTCACACGTTGCTGTGTTTGAACAAAAAGGCAGTTTTGATACCTCAAACAAAATTTATTAAAGATCTAATGTATACAGTACATCAAAATGAAAATTAACAATAAAATTATCTCTACATACATGTAATTTGAATATAACATATGTACAAAACATAGATATACATAGTTGATGGTAGAATAAACATGCTTCTTCACTTGTGATATTAAACAATATTGCAAACGAATTTCAATTGAATAATAATTTTGTATATTATTAAATATCATCATGAAATGAATGATATTTGATGATTGATGGTGAACTTTATCTTAGTAGTGCTAGAACCCCAACTCTGATTTAAAAAAAAAAAAAAAATTTCAAAAACCTTCCCGGGAATATACCTAATAATTTCCCAAAGTTTTACAGCGATTGGATGTATGGTTTTTGAAACTATCGAGTACAGACAGACATTCATTTTTATATATTTAATAAGCAGCCTACCAGAGATATGAAATATGCTCCTTCACTTAAAACCAGCTCATCTCTCAGA
>CP092865.1:158759575-158784576 GCA_030710605.1 Cordylochernes scorpioides | reverse complement strand
GAACAACAATTGTTACAGACTAAGTTACTTAATGTGCACATTAAGTGCTCTAATGCACACCTGTGTAACAGAAATTAAATGTGCACATCATTTATTCTGCTTCTACGTCCTTATCCCATCTGTGCTTTTACAGTAGAACCTCCACGAGAGGAATACTCCTTTATACATAGGACATCTTATCAAGGATCCAAATTTCAACATAGCAATAGTTTGTTTAGGTGTGTAAATGTTTTGACTTGATTTTAAGGGTTTGTAAATTTAGAATTCACGACTATAAAAATTGAATAATAATTGATTGATAAAAAATTTGTAAAGAAAATCTTTATTAAGTACTTGCTGAATGACCCAGGCGTATGTGCGTATGTATATAAATGTTGTTTTTTATTCAAATACTATTCATTACAATTAAAATTATAACCCAGCTTTACTCAGGATCTCCCCAAGTGAATGTTTTCCTAACGAACAATGATATGTTATATAATATAAACAAAAAATTAATGTGAAGCATATTAAAATATTAATATGGTACATTAGCGTGTCATATGTTATAAGAAATTCGAACTATTTTGACGAGTATGTTTCTTTATAAAATAAAATAAAAATCTCTAATGCCCTAACTGCAATGATAAATAATTAGAGGTGAACTCATCAGTGGTGAACTCTCCTATCAGTTTAATTAGAGGGTCTGGCTCATCAGTGGTGAACTCTCCTATCAGTTTAATTAGAGGGTCTGGCTCATCAGTGGTGAACTCTCCTATCAGTTTAATTAGAGGGTCTGGCTCATCAGTGGTGAACTCTCCTATCAGTTTAATTAGAGGGTCTGGCTCATCAGTGGTGAACTCTCCTATCAGTTTAATTAGAGGGTCTGGCTCATCAGTGGTGAACTCTCCTATCAGTTTAATTAGAGGGTCTGGCTCATCAGTGGTGAACTCTCCTATCAGTTTAATTAGAGGGTCTGGCTCATCAGTGGTGAACTCTCCTATCAGTTTAATTAGAGGGCCTGGCTCATCAGTGGTGAACTCTCCTATCAGTTTAATTAGAGGGTCTGGCTCATCAGTGGTGAACTCTCCTATCAGTTTCGCCAGTTTAATTTACCATACCCATGTATTTTTGCACTTTTTCCTTTTATGCCGATACTGAAGTTAGATTCTTGGAAAGGGTATTTTGGGGCCATAGTTCATTTAAAATACCATTCCAAGAGTCTAGCTTCAGTATCAGTACAAAAGGAAAACAGCAAAATGCAATGCCACAGTGGAATGGTAGATTAAATTGGCGAAACCTCTGGGATGGTTAACCACATATGAGCCAGGTCCTTGCATTATTTTATCATTGCAGCAAGAGCAGTAGATTTCTTTTCTTTTCAAAAATAAATATATGTGTCAAAAATATAGTTAAAATTTCTTATTATAATACAGTAGAACCTCCCTGTAAAGGACACCTAGTTGCAGAGCCAAAGTGCCCTTTACAGGGAGGTGTCCTCTTACTGAAGAGTTGCTGTTTTTTTATGTTCCGAGTGTTAAAAAAAGTTTCAATATCTAGAAAATGTCTTCTTAAGCATTGAAACATATGGCCTTGTTTAATAAAAAAAGAGGGAACTAGTCGAATTTTATTTTAAAAAACTTCATTTTTTGAAATACTCTTACCGTTGTAAACTTTTACATAGAATCCATCCAGCCTTTATTCAGATGCACCTTCACCAAAAAAGTCCTTAGAAGAAATATATATATATGTCATAATTTGTATAGTTAATGACAAGAGATATAATTTATTTTCGTCAAACTAAGTATTTAAATATGTTACGCTTGTGTTAAAATGTAAATATGTAAATTCATCCATGTATAAAAGCTGGACAAAAAATAAAGGTGGCAGACATCGCGGGTGCGCTGTTCGCTAGGCATAACGACTGCGCCTCTTCATTTAGCTACGACATATATATATTTTTTAATTTGTCCAACCACCCAGAAGAGGCATATAAATCCTTTATTTTTAGGTTCTTCGCAAATTCACAGGCTTTTTCTTGATGTATGGGTCCAGTAAGCTGCAATTGTTCTGCACGTGAATTGCAAAACCATTTCATCATTAATTCCTTTAATTTGACATTTTCCCCCTTAAAATTAAGCTGTTTTTGTGCTGAGTTGGTATTTTTATTATATTTAAACTTAATATTTATTTTATCTTTTAAAATGTTAGAAATTTGCGCCATACCAACCAAAATTTCAATTGCAATCCCACGAACACTCTTCCCCTTTTTAGACATTGGAATTACATTGAATCGATCATTAAGATCAAGGTATTTTCGTGTTTGATCAGCAGACATTTTAAAAAAATGCAATTTAAAAAAAATATAGATATAAATATAGCTATTTTATATCAAAAATACAGTTCTATTAAGAGAACAAGAGCAAACAAAAGGCTTAACAAAATGAGCAAAAATGAAAAAACAAAGGCAACAATTATAATAACACAAGAGTATATTTTTATTTTATACAGGATATTTATTTAAAATATATATAGTAGAACCCCCCAGTAAAGGACATCTAATTGCAGAGCCAAGTATCCTTTAGGGAGAGGTGTCCACTTACCGGAGAGTTGCTAAATTGTGAAAATGGTAATTTTGCAAATGAAAACTGTCCTTGGTGGAGAAATGTCCGCTAGTGGGGTGTCCACTAAAGGGAGGTTCTACTGTATATAGTATTACAATTCAGAATGCAGAAAATAGCATATATCTCTATATATATAAAAGTCAATGTCTGTCTGTTTCGCGATAAACTCAAAAACTACTGAACCAATTGGTACCAAATTTTGCATGTCGCTTTTTATAAACCTGAGGAAAATTTTGGGCTACATTTTGATTAGTATTTTTAGCTATTTTTTTTTCATTTGAAGAACTTTTTTTTTACGCGGAGTAATCCGGAATGGAATGAATACCCAAATATGGCCATTTTTTATAAGCATCGGTGGTTCAGTGGTAGAATGCTCGCATGCCACGCGGGCGGCCCGGGTTCGATTCCCGGCCGATGCATTTTTTTTTTTACAATTTTTAAAACTCATTTATATTATATATAATATAAATATATATTATTATATCAACTATATTAATTAAATCAAATACCTAAACATTAATATAATACAATTTTTGCCATCACACACACTTTTTTCCTGTAGTTTATGTGTTAATTCTGTATTGCTATTCTATGGCACTTCTAATATTTATTATTGATGTACTTTCAGTATGAAGGAAATTGCAATCGGGGGAATTCTCGGGCGAAGCCGGGTCATACGTCTAGTATAAAATATTTTTAAATAATTGATAGTAAAATTTTATAAATCATGTACCATAAAAAATAATTTTATTACACTTTAAGATGTTACCTTAAAAATATAAGGTGTTTCACAACGATATTTGAAAATTTTATTATTTTTATATGGATATATATTAAATCTGATATTTTTATCAAATCGATTATCAAATCAATAAATTGAATCATTAAAATGTTTACATTTAATATTAATTCCACAAATTTCATAACTAACGCACAATATAATTTAATGTGATTCATTTATAAGAATACAATATTTCATTTAATAGCAATTTAATATTTAGTATATCATTTATATATAATTCTAATTTTATATTTAAACGATACTCATTAGTTTATTTGATTTGTTATCTATATTGTTTTAAATAATTACCTTATCTTTTTAAAATAAAGTACAATACTGAAGAAAGAAAATATGTTTCTTATACAATTGATAAGGCACAATTTGGATTATAGATTATAAACACAAGGTAATAAGACCAAAACCAAATAAATAAAGTGTGTGACATTTCGGTAACAATGCTGTTACCGAAACGTCACACACTATTTATTTAATTGGATTTGGTCTTATTACCTTGTGTTTCATATACAATCTAAAATTATAAAATAAAATTGATTTTTTAAAATAGCTAACTTCAAGGCTAGTCAACTATAAAGCACTAATATTTGAATTACTCAAAATTTTTAAAATAAAGTACAATACTTGATATCATAAGACATGCTGCAACTTCCTGCCAAAACCAAAACCTATCTCTGCCGCAGTGGGGTGCTGGTTGCGAGCAAATTTTTAGACAAATTTGTTAATAACTTCAAGGATATTTAAGAAAGATACCTGAAAATTTGACTATAATTTTCCAGATTCAACTCTATATTCTGTTAAAATTTCAGCCAGATTAGTTATGTATTGAAGGCGTGTATAGCCAACAAACATATATATATATATTGTCAAGCGGCTCAGCGGCTCCAACCACGAGAGGCCCCATGTCAATCATCCCTGGACTCCGGGGGTGGGGGCCACGGGTGTGAGGGGTTCTCGGAATCTGGTCGGCGGGGTGGCTGACGTGGCTCATTAGGATTATCTTTAACTTGGGGTAAGTTGTATTGACTCTCTCTCTCCCTATAAATACCCCTTATAATATATTAATTATTCCCAAACTTGCCCTTGTTTTATTTATCTCCACGACATATTTTGGCGGAGACGCTGGGTAACGTGACGGAACTTCGGAGAAGTCGACGTCTACAGGGACGTCAACAATTATGAACTTTTGCCACAACGAATAAAAATGGAAGATGACCACAGACCTACTGTTAGCGGATCTTACCTCCCTTGTCAGCGCCAACGAGATCCTTCTACCTTTTCTGGAGATGAAAATATAAACCCTGGACAGTGGTTGAAAGAGTACGAGAGAGTGTCGAAGTACAACAGATGGGACGAGACCATGAAGCTTGCCAACGTCGTATTTTACTTGAACAGAACTGCTGGAAGGTGGTTTGATAATAACGAAGAATCCCTCAACTAGTGGAGAAGCTTTGAAGACGCATTCCGCGGTGTGTTCGGACTGCAAGAGGATTCTGCTCGACGCGCCAAGGAAGTTCTGAAGTCAAGAGCACAGAAGGCCGAGGAATCCAGCGAGTCATACATCCAGGAGATTCTTAGTCTCTGCCACCAGGTGAACCCTCGCATGGAAGAAGGTGAGATAGTTGCTCACATTATAAAGGGAATTTCGGAGGACACATACCAGGTATTGGTGGCGAAAGACATACAGATAGTAGATGAGATCCTGAAGTTTTGCCGTCATCTGACAAACCGTCAACAGAATGTTCAGCCTCAGAATGTGAAAAACTAAGTGGAGCGGCTTCTAACGGGGGTGAGGTCGCCATTGAGGAAAATCCTCCAGGGTATATCACCGCTAAATTAAAAGAAAATTTTGTTATGGTCGAAATAAATGGACGCAAAATTAAAGCATTGGTGGATTCAGGAGCCGACTTTTCTGTTATTTCGGACATATTTCGACGCAAACTAAAGACACCTCTCTTAGAAGAACCCGGTCCCATTCTTAAAGCAGCAAACAAAAATTTAATAGAGACCCTAGGAAAATGTGTCCTGAACATAGAAGTTAATGGTCTGAAGATATCCTTTGAATTCGTTGTTATGGTGGAATGCAGCCATGACATCATATTCGAATGGGACTTCTTCAAGGGCCACCGAAGCCGTCATTGATTGTAGCAGAAATGAACTCCATCTCGGGGAAACCTCCGTCCTGGAATCTCGAGAGGAGGAAAACCAGAGATTGTTTGCTTCCGACGACTTTGTCATCCCGCCTAAATCAATAAAGAAGATCAGTGTGATAAACGAAGAAATATGCGGTGTTAGAGATGTTTTAGTCTCAACTTCTAAGGACTTATTATTAAGAAAGGAAGTTCTTATACCAAACTCATTGGTTACATTTCGACACGGCCGAGGTAGCATTTGGGTGGCGAATGGAGAGTCTTGGCCGCAACTGATTCCATCAGGAATGAATATGTACCATGGAAAGTTATGAGAATGGGAATATCTGCAGTCTTATTGAATCCAGCGATAAGTTACAAGAAACGCAGCTAAAGTTACGTGAATGGTCACAGATCACGCCTTCTACAATCACAGGCGAAAGACCGTAGACTTTACGACCAGAAAACATACTCCAGTCTATTACCAGAAGGATGATCTTGTGTGGGTTTTTACTCCCATCCGAAAATTAGGACTATCAGAAAAGCTACTGAAGAGATACTTCGGTCCCTACAAGGTGACCAAGAAGCTTTCAGAAGTTACGTATGAAATAAAGACCGTGGACCCGTCTCCCTCATCACGGAAAGCCAAGGATATCGTCCATGTCATTAGGATGAAGCCCTACCTGGACCCTGAAGAATAACATTCTATTCTGCTATGGAACACCAGCCGTGTTAGATTTCCTTCCAGAACAAGGGCTGAGACAAGCTAATCAGCGGGTCGCTGTTTTCTCTAAAGTGGGGGTAATGTCAAGTGGCTCAGCGGCTCCAACCACGAGAGGCCCCATGTCAATCATCCCTGGACTCCGGGGGTGGGGGCCACGGGTTGTGAGGGGGTTCTCGGAATCTGGTCGGCGGGGTGGCTGACGTGGCTCATTAGGATTATCTTTAACTTGGGGTAAGTTGTATTGACTCTCTCTCTCCCTATAAATACCCCTTATAATAAATTAAATATTTCCAAACTTGCCCTTACTTTATTTATCTCCGCGACAATATATATATACTATGACTCTCTGCCATCTAAAAAGTTCATGTGAACGTGGTCAGGATATGCCTCTTTTGATTTTAATATATATATACAGTAGAACATCCATGAGAGGCACTCATGCTAAAGAACAGTTTTCATTTGCAAAATCACCATTTTTACTATTTAGCAACTCTGGTAAGAGGACACCTGTCCCTAAAGGACACTTTAGCTCTGTAATTAGGTGTCTTTTACAGGGAGCTTCTACTGTATATACATACACTGACTTATATATATTGTTGCGTATAAGGCCTGAAACTGCCTCTCACCTCCGCCAATAGATGGCGCTTTCGCCTGTTTCCGATGTGAAACTGGTGTGGGAATCGCCGACTGCTGTGGTCCTGTTTTCTGGGGAAAATGTATGTAAATAGATGTTTATATTGGCCCCGGGATGTGGCGTAATGTAAATACTGATTACTATTCCAGTTATATGTAATGTTTAGCAGTAAATGACAATAAAAAAGTAGTGTTTGAAGTCCTAGTGCCGCTTGCTGTTGTTCCTCTCGCCATCGCCACATTGCGGCTGCTACTCTTCTGGTAAGTCTCTCGTGTCCCCCCACCAGTGGTAAGGCCGAGAGATACTGCCAGAGGAAAGGAGTTCCACTTGAGCAGTGGTTCTCAGACATCCTTGGGTGCTCTGCAGGGTCCAGCTGCAGAGGGAGAGCAATGGGAGCCCGGGGTAGGTGATCCACGAAGGAAGAAGCGTCGTCGTTGCGAAGAACCGGAGTGACCAGCCGCGACAATATATATGATGCACTAAAAAGGATAAAATAAATATTTAAGCTACTGCAATTGAATAATTAGACAATAACCCTAAATTTTAATTATTTAAAATTATGGAGGTAAGTGATAAGCAAGTTTCACTAATTTTTTTACCTCTTTACTCAATATAGGATCATCCCCATATAAATCCAAATTTTCAATGCTGGTAGCAGCTATAATCCTATTTAGTGCAATTTTGATGAAGGCTTCTTTAAATTTCTATTAATTCCATCAATTATCACTGTTCAGCTGCTCTCTGGTCACCTCTCTCTAAAGTACACTTTGGTTCTGCACCTAGTGCTACTGTGTTGTGATTCCTTAAAGCTGAGAAGGGAGTGGGAGAGAGAAACCTGTTGAGATATTGTAGAGAGAATTTGACCACAAAAATGATCAAATTAATGATGGGACCATTTGTAGCATTTCAAAGTCATAAACTAACTGAAAGAGGAACTAAAAAGGATTTGAAATCTAATTTAAAACTTAACAACTCTGGTGGTTTTTGCAGCCGTTACTTTTTTTTTATCTCTAAATACAATGGTGTTAGATTTTTACACAAGAGAAAGAGAGAGGGATAGAGTGTCAACACCAGTCCTAACATGGAAGACATCCCCCACCCACTTGGGAAATAGTGTCAATGTGATAAGGGGTTCACAAGGGAAAAATGAGGGTTGAAAAAAAGTTATCAAAATGAAAAATGGCCCTGTCAATTTGTATCTTAAAACCTTTTGGTTTTAAATCAGGAAGAGTGGAGGAAATGATAAATCCTTAATGTTAGAGACATTTGAAGGCACAGCTAAGGGCAATCTATAATGCCATCAAGTGATAAAATGATAGAGGAGCCACACACACTATAAAGATGTTGAAATAGATAGTCAAGTGGGGAAAAGTCACAAAGATGTTTTTCATAAAATAATCCCTGTTTATAACAATAAAATGTATGCATTACTCCTTATCTTATTGTCCTAAGTTCAAACATGACAAATAGGTCTAGAAACTAGGGTTTTCAGTCTTTCAAGTGTTTGCTATCCTGGGTTAGGTTGCCTCACTCAGCAAAAGTTGAGTGAAAATATTTCCTAGAATGAAATTACAAGAACAACAAAGATCACTCACATGGTGGAGGAGGCCAGATTAGTGTCATCATGCTTGAGCTGTCCATCCAGGGCCAGGCCCCGCTTGTCCTTGTTGTTGGCCAACAGGGGGTCGCAGGTAGAACACCTTGGAGAGGGTGAAGCCTGGTCCCACTGGACACCCCTCGTCACTGTCCCACCTCTGCCACTGTGCATTTGTACTGAGCTGTGGAGAAGAGGCAGATGTCTGCAAACTGCCGGACTGCCACCTTGATTCGTTTCACTGTGCGGTTGGAATTGTTGGCCACATGCACATTCACGGCCTATGTCCTCCCCGTGGTGGTAGAGCTGCACACAGTCCTAAGATTCAACACCGAGGAAAGATGGCTGCTAGCACCTACCTCTTTGTCCAGGGAGGCCTCCAGATGGAGTTTGTTGGGTGACATCATGAACTCCTTGCTAACTTCTACACTGGGCTGCTCTCCTTGTCTACTGGGAGCGTACATAATCTTGCGGATGGCCAGGCGCACTGCAATTGCGCTTGTGAGGCTTGTCTTCTGGGCCAGCGGCCACATAAGCCTTTAGTTCATAGTCTACTACCCCACAGGGCTTGCCTGTGTCCCCGGGGGCAGGCTGGAGGGTAACTGAGGCTGGACAGTGGGGCGGAAGCTCAAAGTAGAAGGGGTGGGCATTGGGTCCCAGCTTCTTGATGAGGTCTCTCCTGGAGCGGGGAAGGGGGGGCGGGGAGGGGGGTCCCCAGAGTCCTGGGCAGGTGGGGGATAGATCTGCTCTGAGGCCAGGTAAAGGTCTTTGCGGAATGTGAGACCCAGAACATCCAGGTCCTCCCTCCCATAGCGGAATGCTGCCAGGACATGGCCAAACACTTTCTGGTCACCTACAAAGTCTGGGTCCACTAGAACTACTCCATCTGGAACACAGTCATTACTTGTATCAATCTACCTGACACTAGAGAGAAGTGCTGGAACATAGCTCTCACTCTCAACACCTCATTTAAATTACAAACACAACTCCACCTTCCACATGGAGGGGAAAAAATCTTAATTTTGATAATTTTAAAATGATCTATCGGAATTTTATCTCTAAATGTTCTCATAGAGACAGTTCAACATGTGCAAGAAGTGAAGAAATATTAATTTATCTCTCTCTCCTCTCATTATCAAAAAATTTTTTTTTTTTTTTTTTTTTGAAAAGAAGAAAATTCAAATTGGAAAGTTGTGCTCCAAGCAAAACATGTCTCTATGTAACATAAGGTACCAAAGACAATATTTATGTTGTTGTTGTTTCTTATCCCTTTGTGTAAAGATCACATCTTCTTTCTTATCTCCACTCAATCACACTAAGGTATCAAGCTTGTAAAGCTTGAGATTTTTGATGGTGTCTGCCTGGGAAGAGTAGAGCTCATCAATGGATGAGTCAATACAGTCAATAATATGTCTTGGGGTTGCAGGCTGAGAATTGCACTTAGTACATAGTGGGAAAACCTTGCAACCATTTTGTAAACCCATTACCCCAATCATGATATTGCCATCATGATTACATGAATTCCATGAGTTCATGATCTCATGGAATGGGGTGTGTAAGGGTGCAGCTTTCATTGATCATGGCACCATAATCCAGGCACACTTTGGTGAAAGTCTGACTTTGCCTGTAGTTTGAGGCCGTTCCTAGCATGGAAGCAGACGCCTTTGCTGCCGACTCTAACATGAGCACAGACATAGCTCCTCCGTATCTCTGGAGAGGGCCTTGCTGAGGTCTTTGCTTAAAGTGTTATATAAAAGAACCAAACACATAAAAAAAGACAATGTTTCTAATCTCTTTAATCCAATTTGTACCATATCATTATGTCTCGTGTTTAAATAATGCACAAGTAAAATGACTTGATCCAACATCTTTAACTAAGTATGAATCACCAAGTGTAGATGTACATTTCCAACACTCTCCATCGAGTTACACCACAAAAAAGGGTGTTGCATAAAATGACAATTAAAAAATTGTTGAATCCCACATTTAACTCTTATTTTCTCAAAAAATGACTAAATGGCACAAATATGAGTGCATCTAATAAAATGTGACACCTTGAAGAGCAAAGTTGAAATGCATCATCAGATGGTGAGAGCACTTAGAGCAAATTCAAGTGCAAAACTCTATCCGCCATGTATATCAATGTATATTTTCCACACAATTGGTGCTCACCAATGGGGTCAACATGAGAGATATGGTCCACAAAGTCCCGCTTGCCCAGGTACACCGTTATCTGTGCCACAGCCCAAGGTCATAGAGAGTGGGGGCCAGGTGCAACAACAACCTACCTTTCCATTGGGAGAGCTCTTCTTGAAGACTCTGCAGCACAAATCCCACATGGAACTCCCACCAAATATAAACCTTGCCTGTGTGTGTGTTTATTAGCGGAGCTATTCTAGTACCCCCTCCCTCCCCCTGGTGGTGGATAGATAGCTCCCCCTACTGGTGCAACTTTTAGATGTGAGGGTTTGTCTTGAAATATGTGACTAATAGATCAAACTACTTTGTATAAGGTTAACCAGACTTCTCAAAAACATTTTTTTAAGAAATTTTCTGGCATTCAACATTTATTTCACATTCAGCAAAGCTTTTTTAACTTCAATTAATTACAGTAAAACCCCTCTATAGTGAACCCCAATGGGACAGAGCTTTTGGTTCACTATAGCCACAGTTTGGCTTTTTTTTTTTTTTACTTTTCAAAATGTTTAGACTGTATAATTAAAGTACAGCCATACACACTGGAAGAGACAGCCTCTTAATAGTGGTCACTTTGTTTTAATTTCCATAATTGACCAATTTCTTTATATTAATACTGAATAATAAAAGAAATATTTGATGATAGGTTCTTCTTATCATTATCAAACATGTACCTCTTATGTCTAATTTAAAAATCAAGACAAATTCAAGGCAGTTTTATTAATTATATATTCAAAGATATAAAATGATTTTTTAAAACATCTTTATCACATTATGTAATACAATGTTTACTTGAAAAAATGGCTCTAATACCTTGTTGCTTCACTCTTCAAGCATTGCACCTTTCAAATAAGGTTAATGTGTTTTTCTTCTATTTCATGTTTTCACATATTCTTCTTAAGTCTAGATTTCCTTTTGTTTTGAACCTGTCATGAAAACCATCGCTAGCTTCAAAATTGCCATAGTTCATGGCATAAAAAATAAATTTTGTTACATCACGGGCCCGTTTATTTGGATGTTTTTTTTTTTAGCCCTAACACGTATAATCGCGGCAAAAGTTGAGGTTGATTCCTCTTTTTAAACAATTTTAACCTGGCATTGCATGCGCCGGGTGAAAATTACCCATGGCAACATTTGTGTGGAGAATCAACCAATAAAAAATCGGTTGGCGGAGCCGTGGTTTAGTTTAGCTTTCTGACTCATCATCTAGTCTAAAGTTTTGGTTCCACATTTTGACAGCTGCCACTGAAATTCCATCTATTGTCACTGTCGGGTAAAAATCACCCGGTGCGCACACTCACGTAAGTTTTTTGTCGCATTTTTCTTTGATAACTTTTTTTGAGAGTGAGAAATAATTGGAATTAATGATTTAAAAAAATAGCTATAATAGGTTGATATACAGTAAAACCCCTCTAGAGTGAACCCCAATGGGACAGAGCTTTTGGTTCACTATAGCCACGGTTTTGGCCATTTTTTTTACTTTTCTACATTTTAGACCGTATAATTAAAAAAACAGCCATACAAACATGAAAAGGCAGCCACTTAATAATGGTCCTTTGTTTTAATTCCCTAAATTGACCTATTTCTTTACAGTAATGCTGAATATCAAAAGAAGTCATTTGTTAATAGCTTCTTCTTATCATTAGCATACATGTTTATATATAAACCTATGTATTATTTAAAAATTTAGCTCAATCCCCTAGGTAAAACATTATTAATTATATATTTAAAAGGTATAAGAGTATTTTAGAACATCTTTCTCAAATAATATAATACTATATTTATTTGAAAAAATGCCTCTAATACCTTGATGTTTGAAAGTGAAAAGTGAAATTTGGAAATCAGAATTGTCTTATAAATATGGTTATTTCCATCAAAGGAATAAAGCTCCATGTATTCTGAATCAATTGAAGATGATTCAAAATAATCCAATTCAGAAAAATCGGACGCGAAACATGTTGATACGATAGCGCGATCGGTAAAATTGCGAATAAAAATGCCAATTTGCAAACACAAAATCGGTGGTAAAAACGGCCAGCCAGGGGGAATATACGCGAACCCTGAATGAGTCATATACCTAAAAAAAATTCCATTCTAAAAATAGAACTGTAGTGGTAGTTTTTGAGAAATTATAAGTCCATTTGTTTGTGGCTAATTAGACACGGGGAACTTGGGGGAACTGTTTTTTTTTTTTTTCCTTCTTCTTCCAATTCTAGTTTCCACATTTTGTTTTTAACCTGTTATTCAAACCATTTCTGGCTTTAAAATTATTTGGAATTATTTTTTAGCCTAGGTTAAACTTGATATAGAACGCTTCTAAAAGGGCATGCTGCCACAGTTTTTTTTTAGAACGCACTCTTTGTTTTCTTTTCTTTATTTTGGAAGTCATTTGTATTTTTCTTCTATTTCAAAATTGTCGAATGCAAGGATATTCTATTAAATAAAAGTATAATGTGTAAAAATTTATACAACATACAGCAAAAATAGAATGGAAATGAAAACAAACAATGCCGCTAATTTTTTGTTTTGAAATCGCGATCCGTGAGCCGAAACATGCTCAAAATTTTGTTGTTTTGAAATTTTTTTAAATCACAATTTTAAGTTTGTTATAAGCATAGTATTTTTAATAGATTTTATCATTTTGGGACCGAAAATAGGTTTGTTATAGGGGTAGTTCATTATTTTAAAAATCGCAAAGTTCGTTATAACGATGGTATTTTCAATGGAATGGAATTGGGATTCGCCGTGGGTCAGTTATAAGGGAAGGTTCGCTATATCCAGGGTTCGTATTAGCGGGGTTTTACTGTATTTATCAGCCTATAATTCTATATAAAATGGAGGGAAGAAGGTCATATTTATTAGATCAAGAAGGGACTATTGTAGAAAGTGATGTTGAAGATCATCTAAGTGAACATTTTTCTGGAAGTGACACTGGAATATATTCAGATATGGGAATTTTGTGGGACAAGGGAATTATCCCAAAAACGCATTTTTATATAGGGAGAGCCTCGAAAACCAAATGGTCCAAAAATTGTCCTTCACAAACAGTAAAACTGAGAACGCCTAATGTCAATATACATTTACTAGGCTTGAAAGGTGAAGAAGCAAAAAATTAAAATACACCTTTAGAAGTTCTTTAGAAGAAAATTCTTGAAATGTTTGGCCCTTGAACTCATCAAAGAGCAACTAAATCAAAGAAAAAGCATTACTTCACTGCCTAGAGGACTAAGTAAAAAAAAATTCTTTTTTTTACAGATAAGTTAATTGAAATCATAAATGTATACCCTACATATTTATTTCAATTCATTTTTAGAAGGCACTTCAAGCCATCAAGAAGGAACCACAAGATAAAGCTTCCTACCAGATGTAGAGTGTGTCTCTCCAGTGAGGACAGGAAGACCTCGACTTTGTGCCATAAATGTGCAAAGCCAATTTATAAAGGACATACAATTGCAGTTTGCAATGATTGCATATAGTTTGTTTTTAATTTTCCTCGTGGAATTTTATATTTTTAATATTGGAAAGGAGCAATAGATTCTTATTTTATATACCACTACTAATTTTGAACATTATTCAAGAATAATTTTTTTTTTATGTTTAATCGGTGTAAAAAATATAAATATTTTATTAATAATTGCCTTTTTTGAAAATTAAAATGCTGTTACTTTGAAATAGAAAAGGTTTTGTTCTTCCTCAGACAATATATAATGTTGAAAATATGTAATTATAATATCGGGTATCTTTCACCCAGCGCGCGCAAGTACGCCTACATTTTTAGCGTGCGCGCTCGAGGGTTAATAACCTATTTTATCTCTTATAATAGAAAAGTTATATTTTCCTATTTTACATGTTCCGAAATTTTGCCTGTGTTGTTTCACTTTGAAATGTTTGAAAATGGCCTTTTTTTTTTTTTAAAGTAATAAAGATTTTATTTTTAGAATTCCTTTATTATTTTTTTATTTTTTGAAGCCATTTGCATTTTTTCTATTTTTCAAAATTGATGGTTGCAAAGATATTCTATTTAATAAAAAGTATAATGTGTAAAAATTTATACAACATACAGCAAAAATAGAATGTAAATGAAAACAATGCCACTAAATTTATTGTTTTTAAATTGCGATCCGCAAGCTGAAACATGCTCACATTTTTTTTTTTTTAAATTACAATTCTAAGTTCATTATAAGCATAGTATTTTAAATAGATTTTATTATTTTAGGACCTAAAATAGGTTCGTTATAAGGGTAGTTTGTTATATTCAAATTCGCAAAGTTTGTTATAACGATAATATTTTCAATGGAATGGAATCGGGAATCACCTTAGGTTAGTTATAAGGGAAGGTTTGCTATATCCGGGGTTCATATTAGCAGGGTTTTACTGTGTATATCCAATTACTTACTATAATCTAACACCCCTTAAGGTATTATATTTTAAAATGTTCATCTATATCATTGTGTTGGTCTTGAGAAAAATAAATATATTTTCATAAATGTTCCGGAAATAGCATTGTATATAAAAGAGGACAAATTATAAAAGTACTCGTAAATGTACCCGGCTTCGCCCAGTTTTTACCCTAGCAAAAGTTTGCCTAACGAACATTTGTTAAAATGTTTCTATCAAACATCCAATCCCTACTGAATCTATACTTGTCAAGATAACTTTATGCTTGCTACTCTGCTCCACTTAGATGTACCCATTCACACGTTTGCTGTGTTTGAACAAAAAGGCAGTTTTGATACCTCAAACAAAATTTATTAAAGATCTAATGTATACAGTACATCAAAATGAAAATTAACAATAAAATTATCTCTACATACATGTAATTTGAATATAACATATGTACAAAACATAGATATACATAGTTGATGGTAGAATAAACATGCTTCTTCACTTGTGATATTAAACAATATTGCAAACGAATTTCAATTGAATAATAATTTTGTATATTATTAAATATCATCATGAAATGAATGATATTTGATGATTGATGGTGAACTTTATCTTAGTAGTGCTAGAACCCCAACTCTGATTTAAAAAAAAAAAAAAAAATTTCAAAAACCTTCCCGGGAATATACCTAATAATTTCCCAAAGTTTTACAGCGATTGGATGTATGGTTTTGAAACTATCGAGTACAGACAGACATTCATTTTTATATATTTAATAAGCAGGCCTACCAGAGATATGAAATATGCTCCTTCACTTAAAACCAGCTCATCTCTCAGACTTAAGAAAAACTAAACATTAAAGAGAGACACAAAGCCTAACTTATCTCCCACAGAAAAAAAAAAATGTCACCAAAACAAGATTGTTGGCCAAGTCAGCCAGGGAGGCATTGTCTCCTGAGGTCTTAATGAATGAAGACAATTGGAGATAATGGAGATACAATGAAGATTTCCCCTCAATGACCTTGATGGAGATTGTTTGAATAAGGCAGTTATTGAGATCGGAATCTTTGTCAACAAAAACTTACCTCAGGGAATGTTCAGTTTTTCCGGCGACTCTGAGTGGCCTGCAAGATCTCCTGATTTAATGTTCTGAAGCTACACTCAATTAAAGAGGTAAATATTTTGAAGAAGATGAAATATGAAAAAGTAGAAATAGGAATACACTTAAATTTTTGAAAAACTGATGTAGACAAATAAGGAAAGGAAAAAGGCAAATGACTTCAATTAAAGAGTGCAGTAGGAGCACAAATGATTTCATTTAAAGAATGGAATAGGTGCACAAATGACCTCAATGAAAGAATGGAATAGGGGGAACAAATAACTTCAAAGAATGAAATAGGTGCACAAATGACCTCAATGAAAGAATGGAATAGGGGGAACAAATAACTTCAAAGAATGAAATAGGTGCACGAATGACTTCATTTAAAGAATGAAATACAGTAGAGTTTCCCAAGAAAGACCACCCAAAAAAACATGGCAAATTCTGTCTCTCATCAGAGACTCGGTCAATGATAAGTCAGTGATGATAAGTTATGGTAGATTCTTACAATGCAAAATTGGTGTTTTACTTATCATTTATGTAACCTGTACATTCCCACATAAAGGGATAACATTGAAATTTGACCAGAAGATAAACTGCTCCTGTGTAGTTCAAACATAAATAAACAGTTAAAAGAGATGGAAAGGCAATGTTCCTACCTCTTAACACCTTTGAGTCAGAACATTTTTGGCAACACTCTCTTAACCCTTTGGGTGCGGGAAACAATGATAGTCGCTTCAAAGATTTAGTCAGTAGGGTCGGGAAGTGACTTTAGTCCACATGCTAAAAAAATTAAATCCTTTCAGTGCAGCAGTGTGACACTATTTTCCCCATTAAAATATGACACTGCTGACTCATTTCTCCCTGGTCCTGCTTTGGAAATACATCTTTTGTTTGCTCTAGTAACATTTTCCCCATTTTTAGTTTAAAGGAATTTAGACAAGAAGTCATTAATGAACTTTTAAAAGATTATAAAAGCAAACTTTCCACAAGCAAGCGGAAAAGAAGCTTGCTGGTTCAAACTGAGCATCGCTTAGAAGAGAGACACTTCTATCCATTGATCAATTTGAAGATAAAAAAATTCAAACATTATTATGTTGTATGCAGCATTCTTCCTAGTAAATGTAAAAAGTGTGTGGGAAAAGTTGCTTTTGAAAGAAATCAAAAATTTTACTGCCAAGACTGCCCCAATATGCCAGCATTGTGCGTCAGTGTTGTAATAATCTATATATTTATCATTATAGTTAAGATAAATATCTATTGTTTCTAATAGCTACAAGGTAATAAGATCAAATCCAAATAAATTAATATATTATATAATTAATAAAATTATTTTGATTTAGTCCTTATATTACCTTGTAGTTCTAATATATAATTCCAAATTGTATCTTATTATTTTTTCTATATTTACCAAATTATTAAATAAAAATGAATCAATTTTAGAAAAATTAAAAAATTTTTATTTTTTGGAAAAAAATATGACTAAGCGACAAAATGACACCAGCATTCAAAGAATTAAATAGAATGTTCCATTAGTTTGCCTATATCAAAATCCATGCATCCATGCATCTATAGCCGCTGTGCCCCAGGTGCCATTGTATTTTTAGCAATAAATTGTATTTAAATAAGAATTACCTAATGTTGCCAAAATTTGATTTTTAAAAAATCAGCCGAATTATCAATGTGTCAAATTGTCATTTGTTCGAATTAACATTTGGTATTTGAAAGGCTGGAGGTCAGGACATTTAAGTGTCAAATTAAGAAGGTTATACTGTATAAGAAATAAGACCATATCAGTTTTAAGATCAGTGATTTCTGGTGTATTGGCTTAACTCTCAAGAATTAACCAAGGTATGAAATAAACTATAAAAACTCCAAGTAATACAAAATTGGCAATCTCTCTGGAGAAGCAGCATCCAGTGTTAGTCTAAAGCATACATTGAACAACAAGCCATGTGGACTCACCTTGTCCCCGGGCGCCTGGTGTCCTCCGTCTCCATTACAGCATCCTTCCTGCACACAACCAATTAGGCCTAACAAGCTGGCCGTAAACCTAAATGATGGCTGTCAAATCTCTTTGGAGGATCATTACCTCAAAGTGATTAGGGGACAAAATCTTCCATGCCTTTGTTGGAAAGCTCTTACCTTATTTTTAATTTTTAAATACAATATCTAATTTATTTCACATAAAATATATCTTCTTCATCACTTCCATGTCAATGAAACCATTTTTGACAACAAAAAACACTGGAAATTTCATATTGAAATTGAAGGGACTGACAAATTTTAATTTTGAGTGAATTGAAAATAACTAAAATATTTTGGATATTGGGAGGATTTTCATTATAAAAAGTTTTGATGAAGTTTAAAAACCTAATTAGCAATCTGGGGAGATTGGCGAAAATCTCTGAATTAGTAAGGTTTCTAGATGGGAAAGAGAAGTGATAGCTTTTTGACAATAATGGCTTTATATAAGTATTTATTCTATTACAGTAGAACTTCTCTGTAAAGTATAACATCTAGTTGCAGAGCCAAAGTACCCTTTAGGGAGGTCCTCTTACCAGAGAGTTGCAAAATAGTAAAAATGGTAACTTGGCAATTGGGGGGTGGGGGATTGTCCTTAATAGAAAGGTGTCCTCTAGCAGAAGTGCCCTCTCATGGAGGTTCTATTGAATAAATTTGATATTTTTAATTTTTATATAGGTGGAAAAGTTAATAGGAAAAAATTAAAACTTGATTATATATGTCATTTTTTAGGCCAAACTAGCTGTCTAAAGTGATGGCTTGGAATTAGAAGATAGAGAATTGCAGATGAAATAGTGTTTCATGACCTCCACACCAGATTGGACACTACATGATGATGAATTGGTGGAACTAGAAGATAGAGAATTGCAGATGAAATAGTGTTTCATGACCTCCACACCAGGATACATGATGATGATGTGTGGAACCTTACCAACCATCATATATCCAACCCCCATGTATTCCCGACTCCATGATAAATATTAATATAGCAAAAACCAATCCTTTTACGTAGGATTATGTTTGTGTAAAACTGTATTAAAAATGCTGTAATTGTATGGAGAAACAATTATCATCTCTTGTGCAACTCTACAAGTTATACAAAATGCCTTTTTATACCTGGATGTGCAAATTAAACTATTTATTAAATGACATGTTTTCAATTTTTAGCAGTGTAAATTCTTCAAAGTTTTCAAATGAACTCGTAAGTTTTGTTGTTATTGCTGACCCCCCCCCTGTTTTATGTTGGTAAACCAATTTAATTTTCAATATCTCTTCAATGAAATTCTGCAGTCTACACTTTCATTGGCTCTAGCTTTATGACAAGGCTAAGAGAATTTTCAACATCATAAACGATTTTAGGGCTAACATGCAATATTGTATTTCCCAAGGTATGCCTTCAATGGTTACTCCCTGGAATACCTTCTCACAACAGCACTAATTCATTCAAACAAGCTGTGATTTACTATAAAGCAAAGCAAGGGCAGCGATAGGTGCTATCTGGGAGATAGTGACCAAATCAAGGATGAACTCTTTCCATTAGTAACGAAACTGTTGGATACAATAGTTCTGTCAACTTTACGCCACACCAATTTCTGGCAAATGAACAGTGCACGATTCTAGACAAGTCCCAAGATATTTTCTCCGCAGATACTTAAATCTCCCAAAAATATATTCCTAGCTATATCCTCAGACTGAAACTGCAAGAGTTCCACTTGCGGTTACATCAATGGAATTAAATTTAAAATTTGTGTTTAGAATATTAAAAATAGATTAATCAAGGTTACCATTTAACTGATTAAGACAACTGTGGGAAATATCTACTCGGACAGAACAAAAAATAGGTTTTCCGGAAAGCATAACAAAAATTTAAATTATACAGGATTTCTCTTGGCTTATATTAACTGTTCGGATTATTATATCCTTGAAAGCTATTCCTCAAATTATAGGTCTGCTACTGACCCAGGCTCACAAAAAGAATCTACAAGAATAGTGAATTCAAAATTTCATTCTCACTATAAAAATCACTTCCTTCATAATACATCAAAACAATATTTTGAATAATATCTCCCATTACCAGTCAAAAGATATATCGCACAAATAAGAATAATCATTTCACTGTTAAAGAAAACCACGCTAAAAATATTTAGCTCACTCACTGAATATTTCCTGTTTGGCTATAAGTTGACATAGATGATATAAAAATTGAAGGAAGTAGTCAATTATCCCACAACATCTGCCGATTGAAATGGATAGATTAGAATCACCGCGGAGTCGACGCGAACAACAGGCAAGTGCTAAGCTCCTTTAATTTAGACTAATGGGGGAGGAGGATGGACTCCCCCTGGGCAGCACAGTGATTGGCTGGCCGTGACAAGTGGTGAGTAAGTCCTCCCCGCAGAAGTAGGCTTATTTCAACGTCTTCAATTCCATTATGTAATTTTAAAAAAATCAAATCGGAACTGGATCACCATATGTTTTACTGTTTAAAGTTAATAATGAAAGGGAACTTATTTTGCATTAAATTGGATCAAATCATATTACTCTAGAGGCTCTGTGGTCTAGGATGACAAAGAATAAATCTTATGCATATTGTCCATGTACAAGTTTTACAGGATGTGCAAGAGAAGAAATATTGAGAAAAGAGAACTGTGTGTAAATGGATATGTAAATGAACAATCACCTGCAAATAACTAACTCATCTTTTCTAAGCAATTATGCACATGGGCAAATCCTGTGTAGGACAAAGGACCCCAATTAAAAAGCTTGTTGTTGTTGTGTTTCCCAAGTTGGGTTCTTTGGTTATTTCCTTTTTTTATATTTTTGTAGAAGAATAATTAAAAATAATATATTATAAAATACAAACACAAGGTAATAAGATCAAATCCAAATAAATAAATAGTGTGTGACATTTCGGTAACAACGCTGTTACCAAAATGTCACACACTATTTATTTATTTGGATTTGGTGTTATTACCTTGTGTTTATAATCTATAATCCAAATTGTGCCTTATCATTATAAAATACAGTTGTAATATATTTTTATAAATAAGTGAATTGATACCATTGGAACTTTTTTCTGAAAGAGTCGGTGGACGAGTGGGTAAAACCCTCGATTCCCGAATTTAGAAAACAAAGAAAAGTCTAAAGAATTTATTTTACTCTTAAAGACACCATGAAAGTAAACAATCGCGTGCAACATTGTCGCCAATATTTGCGATGCATTGTAACACTTTTAAACATACTAATTATGGTCATTGTATTTTTGGCAATAAAAATGTATTTTAATGAGAATTATCTGATGTTGTCGGAATTTGATTTTAAAAATCCGTCAAATTATTAATAGTGTCGGATTATTGTTTGTTGAATTGATGTTTGTTATTTGATAGGCTGGAGGTCGGGACATGAAAAATGGTCGAATTACCACAAGTGTCGAATTAACAAGGTTATACTGTGTATGGGGCTATTTTACTGTATTTAGTTAACTTATAAAATACTAGCCGAATGACCCGGGCAATGCCCGGGTTTTACCCGATTAAATGTTTTTATTCAAATACTATTTGTTACAATTATAAATTGGCGCCGTGGAAGTCACTCTTGTGAAACGTCCCGCTCCAAACTTTGTGTCTGAGAAGCGATATTTTTATAGAAAGATGATTTGGCTTTTGTTTTCTGCTCGAATGAATGTTTTTCTGTTAGAATTTTGTTCCTGCATACAAAATAATGAACTGGTTTCACCCGTGGTCTCAGCTTTTTGGAATTTTTCCCGATATCATTTTGTATCTGATAATCAAACATGATACAGCAATATCGTCATCATCATTTTCTGACTAAAAAATATATAGTTTTAATAATTGATTTATATATATTTATTAAATAGCCTATCGTCTTCCCCATATTTTTTTACCCATGTATGGAAATTTTGGTTTGAATTAGTGAACTACTGCGAATTTGTATACCGGACATACAAACCAACAAACCAACAAACAGACAAACATCAAACATTCATTTTTTATATATAGAGATATAAATTATATAAAGTATTGGAAAAGGGCAAGTTTTCCAAGATCAAATGAATTCAAACTAACCCATATGAAAAATATACAGAAAGAAATACAACACAGGTCCATATTATATATATATATATATATATAGATAATTTTGATGATTCAGATAAAGAACGGGGTGGGCCTAGGCCAGTCAGGATGTGATAAAAGGCTGATTTATCATCTCAAGAGGACCTTGATGGAACCAGAGATAATGGCCGCACTTGGGGGCGGCTACTGGACAGTCACATAGCACTACATGGACTCCTTATCAAAAAGATGGGGGAACAGACAAAAACTTCAATTAAATATCTATTGGACATGAATTATGAAAAGTGATATTTTATATTACTGAGCATTTGTAGAATATATGCAAATAATTTTTATATGGGCTTGACAATATCATTATCAACAATCCTTCTACCCACCTAGTTTAGTGGGTCTTCTTATGGCTCTTGTGTTGACTTATTCCCACAACAACATTACCTCACAACCGCTGGATAACTCTCCCTCCCTATAGATCTTTTTAGAAGCCAGGATACAATTAAGGAGATGTTAAGGAATGATGACGACGCTATTGTCTTTGCCTGTGAACTTTAAATGACCAATCTTAAATTCAAATATCCCATATATCTTAAATAGTGATGCCCACTTTCATAGAAAATATATCTGAGATACCTATTATTCAATAAAGGGCAGTTTTGAGGAAACCAACAAGAAATTCTCTAGAGAATTCTGTGCGTCAGTATTCAGACAAGCATTATTTATTATGGCCGAGACCAAACTACATGGTTTTCTTTGTTTCTCTTTCTCTTGTAAATAGAAGCAGCTTAAATTCTAATTGGCTCTGTTTATGAAAAGCCAGCTCTAAGAGAGAAGGCTGGGGTTCTCAAAAAAAAAATAAAAATTTTCATTTGTAGACATGAAGAATGGATATACATGATGTATTGCGGCAGTCACCATAAATACATACGGGGGGGGTGTTCAAATTCAACTAAATATTTGTATACTTTCTATTAAAAGATATTTTTTATCTCTCATCAACAATTTTTCATTTATATATAGTAAAACTTACAACACCGTTAGTACACCTAGAAATTTCAATGAATATCTTAGAAACATATAAGTATGTAGATATTAGATGAACATTTTTACAGCAATTTTTCAGTGATCCCATCAACATGGTGCATTTTGTCATTGGAACTCATTTCATTCAAACAAATAATTAAAATTTAACATATATATATACAATATAATATTTTCAAAATTCTTTAGCTGAACTTTATTGATATACAGTATAACCTCGTTAATTCGACACACCCCAATTCGACACTCGGCGATAATTCGACCATGTTCCGATGTCCCGACCTTCGGCCTATCAAATAACAAACCGTAATTCGACAGTATCGATAATACGACAGTTCCGATAGTTCGACCATTTTAAAATTCGAATTTCGACAGTTGAATGTTATTTTACATGCAACTTTACCGCTAAACGGTATTACGGCGGCGACGATCGGCATCGGCGGGTGCCGATACGATCGCGCCTGCGCACTTTTGGTTTCTGGTTAGTTTAAGTTTCACTTTGCAGTGCCGTTGCGCAATTTCGCGGATGTTGTTGTTGTTTTTTTACGCGGGAATTTCGGCATCATGCGCTAACTAATAATAATTTTTATTTTTAAACATTGAAATATTTTAGCTATTTTTAAAATTTATAAATAATTTTTTTAAATAAATAAATATTTATAAAATGTAGCCACAATGATTATGATAACATTTTATTTCAATATTCCATTTCTGTGTTATTATAAAAGATTTAAACACAAAATCAATAACACCTGCAGCAGCAGTGGATGACTTTAATACATTAAAATTTATTTATTAAAAGACATTTCAGAAGAAGAAAGACATGCATGTTTTTTCAAAATGACCATCTGGAATAAATACTAAATAGGATTTCAGTGCAAAAACAGACATCTATAAAGGAATTTTTTAAAAGATCTCTTCAAGATAATTTTTAAATAATATTTTAAAATTTTCTTTTTATATTTACCATATTTATTTCCTTTCAACTGCTATATTTTTCAATTAGAATAAAATATTATTTAATATATATTTAATATTCTAATGTCTGTAGAGTTAATATTTGATTATATTACTGAAAAGAAACACATTGCCAGTAAATTTATTTGTTACAATTATTTATGTTTCTAAAATTTGTATTAATGCCATTTTGTCCCTGATACTAAAAGTTAATCATGAAAATAAAATAAAAACACACAATGGTTTCAATTAATATCATTAATTTATATTACAAGGCTATTTTTTTTAAAATATTATTTTAGCGAGTTAGATGATTACCTAATCATCTCGCCTTAATTCAACACTTCCTTTAATTCAACCGAAAGCTCTGATCCCTTGGGGTGTTGAATTAAAGAGGTTCGAATGTATTTATAAAATGTCAACATTTAAGTTTCTAATAAATACACTTAAATAATTGCATGTTTTTAACTTGGGCATGATTTAGAAAGAACACATATTTAAACTATATTAAATCTATAAAAGGTAATAAGACCAAATCCAAATAAATAATTGTGCGTGACGTTTTGGTAACAGCATTGTTACCATCATCAGACAAAAGTAATGAAGTAGAAAAATCACAGCATGCTTTTAAATAGTTACTGTTATCAAGTGTGTAATCAAGAGAGCAGATAAGAATAAACTAGTTTTCTAAGAAAACCTAAAGTATTATTCTTAGAAAAAGAAGTGGGGAAA
>CP092865.1:158606978-158759475 GCA_030710605.1 Cordylochernes scorpioides | reverse complement strand
CTTAAGAAAACTAAACATTAAAGAGAGACACAAAGCCTAACTTATCTCCCACAGAAAAAAAAAATGTCACCAAAACAAGATTGTTGGCCAAGTCAGCCAGGGAGGCATTGTCTCCCTGAGGTCTTAATGAATGAAGACAATTGGAGATAATGGAGATACAATGAAGATTTCCCCTCAATGACCTTGATGGAGATTGTTTGAATAAGGCAGTTATTGAGATCGGAATCTTTGTCAACAAAAACTTACCTCAGGGAATGTTCAGTTTTTCCGGCGACTCTGAGTGGCCTGCAAGATCTCCTGATTTAATGTTCTGAAGCTACACTCAATTAAAGAGGTAAATATTTTGAAGAAGATGAAATATGAAAAAGTAGAAATAGGAATACACTTAAATTTTTGAAAAACTGATGTAGACAAATAAGGAAAGGAAAAAGGCAAATGACTTCAATTAAAGAGTGCAGTAGGAGCACAAATGATTTCATTTAAAGAATGGAATAGGTGCACAAATGACCTCAATGAAAGAATGGAATAGGGGGAACAAATAACTTCAAAGAATGAAATAGGTGCACGAATGATTTCATTTAAAGAATGGAATAGGTGCACAAATGACCTCAATGAAAGAATGGAATAGGGGGAACAAATAACTTCAAAGAATGAAATAGGTGCACGAATGACTTCATTTAAAGAATGAAATACAGTAGAGTTTCCCAAGAAAGACCACCCAAAAAACATGGCAAATTCTGTCTCTCATCAGAGACTCGGTCATGATAAGTCAGTGATGATAAGTTATGGTAGATTCTTACAATGCAAAAATTGGTGTTTTACTTATCATTTATGTAACCTGTACATTCCCACATAAAGGGATAACATTGAAATTTGACCAGAAGATAAACTGCCCCTGTGTAGTTCAAACATAAATAAACAGTTCAAAGAGATGGAAAGGCAATGTTCCTACCTCTTAACACCTTTGAGTCAGAACATTTTTGGCAACACTCTCTTAACCCTTTGGGTGCGGGAAACAATGATAGTCGCTTCAAAGATTTAGTCAGTAGGGTCGGGAAGTGACTTTAGTCCACATGCTAAAAAAATTAAATCCTTTCAGTGCAGCAGTTGACACTATTTTCCCCATTAAAATATGACACTGCTGACTCATTTCTCCCTGGTCCTGCTTTGGAAATACATCTTTGTTTGCTCTAGTAACATTTTCCCCATTTTTAGTTTAAAGGAATTTAGACAAGAAGTCATTAATGAACTTTTAAAAGATTATAAAAGCAAACTTTCCACAAGCAAGCGGAAAAGAAGCTTGCTGGTTCAAACTGAGCATCGCTTAGAAGAGAGACACTTCTATCCATTGATCAATTTGAAGATAAAAAAATTCAAACATTATTATGTTGTATGCAGCATTCTTCCTAGTAAATGTAAAAAAGTGTGTGGGAAAAGTTGCTTTTGAAAGAAATCAAAAATTTTACTGCCAAGACTGCCCCAATATGCCAGCATTGTGCGTCAGTGTTGTAATAATCTATATATTTATCATTAATAGTTAAGATAAATATATATTTGTTTCTAATAGCTACAAGGTAATAAGATCAAATCCAAATAAATTAATATATTATATAATTAATAAATTATTTCGATTTAGTCTTATATTACCTTGTAGTTCTAATATATAATCCAAATTGTATCTTATTATTTTTTCTATATTTACCAAATTATTAAATAAAAATGAATCAATTTTAGAAAAATTAAAAAATTTTATTATTTTTGGAAAAAATATGACTAAGCGACAAAATGACACCAGCATTCAAAGAATTAAATAGAATGTTCCATTAGTTGCCTATATCAAAATCCATGCATCCATGCATCTATAGCCGCTGTGCCCCAGGTGCCATTGTATTTTTAGCAATAAATTTGTATTTAAATAAGAATTACCTAATGTTGCCAAAATTTGATTTTTAAAAAATCAGCCGAATTATCAATGGTGTCAAATTGTCATTTGTTCGAATTAACATTTGGTATTTGAAAGGCTGGAGGTCAGGACATTTAAGTGTCAAATTAAGAAGGTTATACTGTATAAGAAATAAGACCATATCAGTTTTAAGATCAGTGATTTCTGGTGTATTGGCTTAACTCTCAAGAATTAACCAAGGTATGAAATAAACTATAAAAACTCCAAGTAATACAAAATTGGCAATCTCTCTGGAGAAGCAGCATCCAGTGTTAGTCTAAAGAATACATTGAACAACAAGCCATGTGGACTCACCTTGTCCCCGGGCGCCTGGTGTCCTCCGTCTCCATTACAGCATCCTTCCTGCACACAACCAATTAGGCCTAACAAGCTGGCCGTAAACCTAAATGATGGCTGTCAAATCTCTTTGGAGGATCATTACCTCAAGTGATTAGGGGACAAAATCTTCCATGCCTTTGTTGGAAGCTCTTACCTTTTTTTTATTTTAAATACAATATCTAAATTTATTTCACATTAAATATATCTTCTTCATCACTTCCATGTCAATGAAACCATTTTTGACAACAAAAAAACACTGGAAATTTCATATTGAAATTGAAGGGACTGACAAATTTTTAATTTGAGTGAATTGAAAATAACTAAAATATTTTGGATATTGGGAGGATTTTCATTATAAAAAGTTTTGATGAAGTTTAAAAACTTAATTAGCAATCTGGGAGATTGGCGAAAATCTCTGAATTAGTAAGGTTTCTAGATGGGAAAGAGAGGTGATAGCTTTTTGACATAATGCTTTATATAATTATTTTATATTTATTCTATTACAGTAGAACTTCTCTGTAAAGTATAACATCTAGTTGCAGAGCCAAAGTACCCTTTAGGGAGGTGTCCTCTTACCAGAGAGTTGCAAAATAGTAAAAATGGTAATCTTGGCAATTGGGGGATTGTCCTTAATAGAAAGGTGTCCTCTAGCAGAAGTGCCCTCTCATGGAGGTTCTATTGTATATAATTTGATATCTTTTAATTTTAAAATAGGTGGAAAAGTTAATAGGAAAAATTAAAACTTGATTATATATGTACATTTTTTAGGCCAAACTAGAGCTGTCTAAAGTGATGGCTTGGAATTAGAAGATAGAGAATTGCAGATGAAATAGTGTTTCATGACCTCCACACCAGGATTGACACTACATGATGATGAATGTGGTGGAACTAGAAGATAGAGAATTGCAGATGAAATAGTGTTTCATGACCTCCACACCAGGATTGACACTACATGATGATGAATGTGGTGAAACTAGAAGATAGAGAATTGCAGATGAAATAGTGTTTCATGACCTCCACACCAGGATACATGATGATGAATGTGGTGCAACTAGAAGATAGAGAGAGAGAATTGCAGATGAAATAGTGTTTCATGACCTCCACACCAGGATACATGATGATGAATGTGGTGGAACCTTACCAACCATCATATAGTCCAACCCCCATGTATTCCCGACTCCATGAAAATATTGAATATAGCAAAAACCAATCCTTTTTACGTAGGATTATGTTGTGTAAAACTGTATTAAAATGCTGTATTGTATGGAGAAACAATTATCATCTCTTGTGCAACTCTACAAGTTATACAAATGCCTTTTTATATACTGGATGTGCAAATTAAACTTTATTTTTAAATGACATGTTTTCAACTTTTGCAGTGTAAATTCTTCAAATGTTTTCAAATGAACTCGTAAGTTTTGTTGTTATTGCTGACCCCCCCTGTGTGCTTGTTGGTAAACCTAATTTAATTTTCAATATCTCTTCAATGAAATTCTGCAGTCTACACTTTAATTGGCTCTAGCTTTATGACAAGGCTAAGAGATTTTCAACATCATAAACGATTTTAGGGCTAACATGCAATATTGTATTTCCCAAGGTATGCCTTCAATGGTTACTCCCTGGGATACCTTCTCACAACAGCACTAATTCATTCAAACAAGCTGTGATTTACTATAAAGGCAAAGCAAGGGCAGCGATAGGTGCTATCTGGGAGATAGTGGCCAAATCAAGGATGAACTCTTTCCAGTTAGTAACGAAACTGTTGGATACAATAGTTCTGTCAACTTTACGCCACACCAATTTCGGCAAATGAACAGTGCACGATTCTAGACAAGTCCCAAGATATTTTTCTCCGCAGATACTTATATCTCCCAAAAATATATTCTTAGCTATATCCTCAGGACTGAAACTGCAAGAGTTCCACTTGCGGTTACATCAATGGAATTAAATTTAAAATTTGTGTTTAGAATATTAAAAATAGATGAATCAAGGTTACCATTTAACTGATTAAGACAACTGTGGGAAATATCTACTCGGACAGAACAAAAATAGGTTTCCCGGGAAAGCATAACAAAAATTTTAAATTATACAGGATTCTCATGGCTTATATTAACTGTTCGGACTATTAAATCCTTGAAAAAGCGATTCCTCAAATTATTAGGTCTGCTACTGACCAGGCTCACAAAAAGAATCTACAAGAATAGTGAATTCAAAATTTCATTCTCACTATAAAAATCTACTTCCTTCTATAACAGCAAAACAATATTTGATATGATATCTCCCATTACCAGTCAAAAGATGTATCGCACAAATAAGAATAATCATTTCACTGTTTAAAGAAAACCACGCTAAAATATTTAGCTCAACTCACTGAATATTTCCTGTTGGGCTATAAGTTGACTAGATGATATAATAATGGAAGGAAGTAGTCAATTATCCCACTACATCTGCCGATTGAAATGGATAGATTAGAAGCACGCGGAGTCGACGCGAACAACAGGCAAGTGCTAAGCTCCTTTATTTAGACTAATGGGGGAGGGAGGATGGACTGCCCCCTGGGCAGCACAGTGATTGGCTGGCCGTGACGTAGTGGTGAGTAAGTCCTCCCCGGCAGAAGTAGGCTTATTCAACGTCTTCATTTCCATTATGTAATTTTTAAAAATCAAATCGGAACTGGATCACCACATGTTTTACTGTTTAAAGTTAATAAGTAAAAGGGAACTTATTTTGCATTAAATTGGATCAAATCATATTACTCTAGAGCAGTGTCGGGCAACCGGTGTGCCGTGGCACACTGGTGTGCCGCGAAGAATTCTAGGTGTGCCGCGAACATTTTTGTAGGTATTTAGAACTTTTGGTTAAATTTAAAAATAATGTTTCAAAAAATATTTTTTATAATTTTTATTCAATTTTAATAATTTTTTTCAAAAATTTTCATATAAAAAATGAAATTAAAAAAAATCAAATTTCATTTTATATAAAACTTATTTTGGTATTATAATTACAACAGTTTGCATAATTTTATATTTCATATAACGTATGTACATAATCTTGACGTACATAACTGGCACGTGCCATTATTAAAAAATAAAAATGCAAATAGGTACGTACCTATTTAAAATCATAAGTTAAAAAAAAACAATCCGCGAAAACAACTTTATTTAATAAAGTTGAATACATACTGCGGGAAAATACCTAATTTTTAAAATAATATTATCAAACTTAACCGTCATTTACAATCTTTGTCACAGCTGTTTATAAATAGAGACTCGAAGCTACAAAGCTTTAAAAAAAGAAAACAAAAAAAAATTATAAATTTATTTTAAAAATTTATTCAGAGTTTTCGTCAAAGTATTGCTGTAGTAATTCTTCTTTTTTTTTTTTGCATGTTGTAAAACACACACACATTCACACAATAAGTTTTGTACACCGTAAAATCTGTTGGTTAAAAAACATTGATTATGTTAATTTAATATTGAAAATTAATAAAATGTGATATATATGTTTAAATTTTTACTAGTATTTATTGTTGTATTTTAATTACCTACGAGGAAATTTATAGTGAGAACCACAGGTGCGCCGCGAAAAAAAGAAATTAAGCTTAGTGCGCCGCAACTCGAAAAAGGTTGCCCGACACTGCTCTAGAGGCTCTGTGGTCTAGGATGACAAAGAATAAATCTTATGCATATTGTCCATGTACAAGTTTTACAGAGATGTGCAAGAGAAGAAATATTGAGAAAAGAGAACTGTGTGTAAATGGATATGTAAATGAACAATCACCTGCAAATAACTAACTCATCTTTTCTAAGCAATTATGCACATGGGCAAATCCTGTGTAGGACAAAGGACCCCAATTAAAAAGCTTGTTGTTGTTGTGTTTCCCAAGTTGGGTTCTTTTGGTTATTTCCTTTTTTTAATTTTTGTAGAAGAATAATTAAAATAATAATATTATAAAATACAAACACAAGGTAATAAGATCAAATCCAAATAAATAAATAGTGTGTGACATTTCGGTAACAACGCTGTTACCAAAATGTCACACACTATTTATTTATTTGGATTTGGTGTTATTACCTTGTGTTTATAATCTATAATCCAAATTGTGCCTTATCATTATAAAATACAGTTGTAATATATTTTTATAAATAAAGTGAATTGATACCATTGGAACTTTTTTTCTGAAAGAGTCGGTGGACGAGTGGGTAAAACCCTCGATTCCCGAATTTAGAAAACAAAGAAAAGTCTAAAGAATTTATTTTACTCTTAAAGACACCATGAAAGTAAACAATCGCGTGCAACATTGTCGCCAATATTTGCGATGCATTGTAACACTTTTAAACATACTAATTATGGTCATTGTATTTTTGGCAATAAAAATGTATTTTAATGAGAATTATCTGATGTTGTCGGAATTTGATTTTAAAAATCCGTCAAATTATTAATAGTGTCGGATTATTGTTTGTTTGAATTGATGTTTGTTATTTGATAGGCTGGAGGTCGGGACATGAAAAATGGTCGAATTACCACAAGTGTCGAATTAACAAGGTTATACTGTGTATGGGGCTATTTTACTGTATTTAGTTAACTTATAAAATACTAGCCGAATGACCCGGGCAATGCCCGGGTTTTACCCGATTAAATGTTTTTATTCAAATACTATTTGTTACAATTATAAATTGGCGCCGTGGAAGTCACTCTTGTGAAACGTCCCGCTCCAAACTTTGTGTCTGAGAAGCGATATTTTTATAGAAAGATGATTTGGCTTTTGTTTTCTGCTCGAATGAATGTTTTTCTGTTAGAATTTTGTTCCTGCATACAAAATAATGAACTGGTTTCACCCGTGGTCTCAGCTTTTTGGAATTTTTCCCGATATCATTTTGTATCTGATAATCAAACATGATACAGCAATATCGTCATCATCATTTTCTGACTAAAAATATATAGTTTTAATAATTGATTTATATATATTTTTAAATAGCCTATCGTCTTCCCCATATTTTTTTACCCATGTATGGAAATTTTGGTTTGAATTAGTGAACTACTGCGAATTTGTATACCGGACATACAAACCAACAAACCAACAAACAGACAAACATTCATTTTTATATATATAGAGATATAAATTATATAAAGTATTGGAAAAGGGCAAGTTTTCCAGAGATCAAATGAATTCAAACTAACCCATATGAAAAATATACAGAAAGAAATACAACACAGGTCCATATTATATATATATATATATATATAAACATAAATTAGATAATTTTGATGATTCAGATAAAGAACGGGGTGGGCCTAGGCCAGTCAGGATGTGATAAAAGGCTGATTTATCATCTCAAGAGGACCTTGATGGAACCAGAGATAATGGCCGCACTTGGGGGCGGCTACTGGACAGTCACATAGCACTACATGGACTCCTTATCAAAAAGATGGGGGAACAGACAAAAACTTCAATTAAATATCTATTGGACATGAATTATGAAAAGTGATATTTTATATTACTGAGCATTTGTAGAATATATGCAAATAATTTTTATATGGGCTTGACAATATCATTATCAACAATCCTTCTACCCACCTAGTTTAGTGGGTCTTCTTATGGCTCTTGTGTTGACTTATTCCCACAACAACATTACCTCACAACCGCTGGATAACTCTCCCTCCCTATAGATCTTTTTAGAAGCCAGGATACAATTAAGGAGATGTTAAGGAATGATGACGACGCTATTGTCTTTGCCTGTGAACTTTAAATGACCAATCTTAAATTCAAATATCCCATATATCTTAAATAGTGATGCCCACTTTCATAGAAAATATATCTGAGATACCTATTATTCAATAAAGGGCAGTTTTGAGGAAACCAACAAGAAATTCTCTAGAGAATTCTGTGCGTCAGTATTCAGACAAGCATTATTTATTATGGCCGAGACCAAACTACATGGTTTTCTTTGTTTCTCTTTCTCTTGTAAATAGAAGCAGCTTAAATTCTAATTGGCTCTGTTTATGAAAAGCCAGCTCTAAGAGAGAAGGCTGGGGTTCTCAAAAGAAAAAAATAAAAATTTTCATTTGTAGACATGAAGAATGGATATACATGATGTATTGCGGCAGTCACCATAAATACATACGGGGGGGGGGTGTTCAAATTCAACTAAATATTTGTATACTTTCTATTAAAAGATATTTTTTATCTCTCATCAACAATTTATTCATATGCTAATATAGTAAAACTTACAACACCGTTAGTACACCTAGAAATTTCAATGAATATCTTAGAAACATATAAGTATGTAGATATTAGATGAACATTTTTACAGCAATTTTTCAGTGATCCCATCAACATGGTGCATTTTGTCATTGGAACTCATTTCATTCAAACAAATAATTAAAATTTAACATATATATATACAATATAATATTTTCAAAATTCTTTAGCTGAACTTTATTGATATACAGTATAACCTCGTTAATTCGACACACCCCAATTCGACACTCGGCGATAATTCGACCATGTTCCGATGTCCCGACCTTCGGCCTATCAAATAACAAACCGTAATTCGACAGTATCGATAATACGACAGTTCCGATAGTTCGACCATTTTAAAATTCGAATTTCGACAGTTGAATGTTATTTTACATGCAACTTTACCGCTAAACGGTATTACGGCGGCGACGATCGGCATCGGCGGGTGCCGATACGATCGCGCCTGCGCACTTTTGGTTTCTGGTTAGTTTAAGTTTCACTTTGCAGTGCCGTTGCGCAATTTCGCGGATGTTGTTGTTGTTTTTTTACGCGGGAATTTCGGCATCATGCGCTAACTAATAATAATTTTTATTTTTAACATTGAAATATTTTAGCTATTTTAAAATTTATAAATAATTTTTTTTAAATAAATAAATATTTATAAAATGTAGCCACAATGATTATGATAACATTTTATTTCAATATTCCATTTCTGTGTTATTATAAAAGATTTAAACACAAAATCAATAACACCTGCAGCAGCAGTGGATGACTTTAATACATTAAAATTTATTTATTAAAAGACATTTCAGAAGAAGAAAGACATGCATGTTTTTTCAAAATGACCATCTGGAATAAATACTAAATAGGATTTCAGTGCAAAAACAGACATCTATAAAGGAATTTTTTAAAAGATCTCTTCAAGATAATTTTTAAATAATATTTTAAAATTTTCTTTTTATATTTACCATATTTATTTCCTTTCAACTGCTATATTTTTCAATTAGAATAAAATATTATTTAATATATTATATTTAATATTCTAATGTCTGTAGAGTTAATATTTGATTATATTACTGAAAAGAAACACATTGCCAGTAAATTTATTTGTTACAATTATTTATGTTTCTAAAATTTGTATTAATGCCATTTTGTCCCTGATACTAAAAGTTAATCATGAAAATAAAATAAAAACACACAATGGTTTCAATTAATATCATTAATTTATATTACAAGGCTATTTTTTTTAAAATATTATTTTAGCGAGTTAGATGATTACCTAATCATCTCGCCTTAATTCAACACTTCCTTTAATTCAACCGAAAGCTCTGATCCCTTGGGGTGTTGAATTAAAGAGGTTCGAATGTATTTATAAAATGTCAACATTTAAGTTTCTAATAAATACACTTAAATAATTGCATGTTTTTAACTTGGGCATGATTTAGAAAGAACACATATTTAAACTATATTAAATCTATAAAAGGTAATAAGACCAAATCCAAATAAATAATTGTGCGTGACGTTTTGGTAACAGCATTGTTACCATCATCAGACAAAAGTAATGAAGTAGAAAAATATCACAGCATGCTTTTAAATAGTTACTGTTATCAAGTGTGTAATCAAGAGAGCAGATAAGAATAAACTAGTTTTCTAAGAAAACCTAAAGTATTATTCTTAGAAAAAGAAGTGGGGAAAACCCCCCTTTTTTTAAAGATATAATTAGAAGCGTATATGTAATTTTCATTGAAATTTACAATTTCTTCCATTCTGTTAAATGTAGCACATTTCTTTTTTTGAATGATAAAGGTTTCTTTAAATTGTCTCTAAAAAGTTTTTTTTTTTTTTTTTTTTTACAATCTAGTCTATCTTTATTTCTTTTAGATTTTTTCGTTATTCTATAAGTTAGCAATTCTCAATTTTATCCAAATTTTGTAGCATATTAATGGTTTTCCTACTTTTTTTTAACGTTCTGGATGTTTGCCTTACATAGCATTGGTCACATTTTTCACATTTCACTTCATAAATTAAACCTACTCTTTTAGATAATTGAATGGTCTTGTGGTTGTTGATGTATTGAGAAATAGGACTACATGGCTCCCATGCAATTTTTTTCCTACTTTTTTAATATTAGTAAAATTCCTTGCAAACTTTTGGTTTATAAATGGCAATGTGATGAATTTGGCTTACTGATTTTTGCACTCTAGATTTTGAATCAAATAATTCTTCTCATATTTTTTATTCATGTGTCTTCTATTATTCTATCTATCGATTTAATTAGAAAATCTTTATTGATTAGTTCTTTTTAATGTTATTTCTTTTATCAGTTTCACTAATAAGTGTAAAAGTTCTATAAATAAGAGCTTTGACTAATCCTACTTTTTGGGTGAAATGATGCTGTTCACATAAGTTTCTGTATGTGTCAGTTTTTTTTTTGTATATAATGGTGGTGATAATGTTATTACTGTAATCTCAAGTTCATGTCCAGGAAATTGATTGATTTGTTGTTATTTACTTCCATGGAGTAATTGATATCAAGACATAGATTGTTGAAATTATTCAAAATTTTTTGTTCACTTCCCAGGATGTGGAGTCATCCATATATCTATAGAAATAATTAACATAATTTGTAAGTGAATTTAGAACTTAGATTTTTAATTGACCTATAGTGATATAAGCTGGATTTGGACTTCCCATTGTTGCACTTTTCATTTGGAGATTTATTTGGTCATCATAAAAACATTCTATTCCAATTAAAATTTCAGATTTTAAAACATTATTTATTTTTGTATTTTTCATTAAATGGTTTAATGCATCCATAACTATGGGTATAGTAGTATATGAGAATAATACTTTGATCCAATAATTCTAAAAAGATCTAAAAAATTTTGATTGATTTCTCATTAAGTCTTTTGGCTGATGATGGTAACATTAAACACTGTTACTAAAACATCACACAATTTTTAAAATTTTACTTCTAATCTATAATATAAATTGTGCACCTTATCAAATATTAAATCAGTGTTAAAAATTAGTTTATAAACACCTACAACATCATTTTGCACCTACATGTGGGCTTGAGAGACTTATCTTGGTATAAAAGATGATGACTTTTAGAAAAATTGTGTAAGGCAAAACTAAGTTTCTGCCAATAAATCTCCTTTTTCTCTAAAATATTGTTGAGTGGAAGCCTGGAAGTCACAGGGCCGTACTATGGGATGTAACTTTTTATTGGTGCCAGGGTTGGGGCTGGTCCGGGGATGCATCTTGTCTGTAGCTTCTTGGCACTCGGGTCGGTCCTCTGTAGGGTCGGTCGGTGCGGGTCGGGCGGTCTTCATTTTTCGTTGATCCAAAAAATGGGTCTTAAGTCAAAAAAAAAAAATAATAATAAAGAAAGCACGCAAGAAAGTTGGTCTGTGGTCAAAGTGCAATTTCTCGCTGAACTCTGTTGTTCGATGACTCACAGAGAGAGTTTAAAATTAATAAAAAAAAAAAAAATTAATTATAATAAAAAAAAAAATTCAAAATGGTGAGCCTTGCTAGTTAAGATAGCGGGCGTGTGTTAGTTGCGCCCACGTGTCCGGCGTTCAGGGTCGCGCCGTGGTTATACAACACCTCCCCCCCTTAAGGGCTGTCCTGGTCCTCTGGGATTCCACCGTCTCTCGAAACAAACTCCTTTAGGCGAGACACGTATGCCAACATATTTCTTTGGCGTGTATTAACATTACGTTTGCTATTGGCGGGTTGGAGCTTATACGTCGTTTCCTTGATTCGATCCGTTATTACGTACGGCCCTACGTATTTCGGCAGGAATTTCTCCGTTTTCCCTGGTTTCCTGCGAGACGACTCCAGTAGTACCAGATCGCCCACTTCAAACTTCCGGAAGCGGTCACGGTTCGCAATGTCATGCTGACATTTTGTCATCATTGTCCGGTCTCTGTAGTTTTCATCTGCGATTTTTTTTTGTCTCTCGTTTTCCAAGATGCTGTTGGTCACGTATTCGTCGTATGTTTTACTGGCTCGTCGACAGTTGGTAGTCCTACGTCTAGGGTTGTCCTGTTCTATGCCAAATACCAACTTATGCGGTGTCACCTGTGTCGATGACTGAATGGACGAAATATACGCAAAATTCGCCGTTTTTACGAATCTCGGCCATTCGGCATGGTCGTCCTCGAGATAAACTCTGATGCCATTTTTTATGATGCCGTTGAGTTTTTCGCATAAGCCATTTGTTTGCGGTTGTGCCACGGAAGCCATAACATGTTTAATACCGTACAATCGTATAAAGTCTCTAAAAGTACTCGAATCGAACGATTTACCTTGATCGGATATTATGCCTTTCGGAGTACCAAAAACGTAGAGCAGATTGTCTAAGAGTGCGTTGCATGTGGTTTCCGCCTTCGTGTCTTTTACCGGGATTGCGAGTGCGTATTTGCTAAAATGGTCAACGATCGTTAAGATGTGTTCGTAGCCTTCTGCTGATTTTTTAAAAGGACCTTGGTGGTCTATTCCCACTCGTTCCCAGATGTCTGTTGCTGGTGGTAACGGTTCTAGCGGGGCTGTGGGTTTGAACCTCTGAGGTTTGAAGGCCTGGCATACTTTGCACGACCGAACGTATTTTCGCATGTCTTCTTCAAGACCTTTCCAGTAAAAGCGTTGCTTAATACGGTGGACCGTCTTTGCTACCCCCATGTGTCCTGTCTTGGGTATATCGTGCGCTGTTTTCATTATTTCGAGTACGCTTTGTATTGGTGCTACGACCAACCATTGGTTACCTTGTGTTGCATGATTCTTTTTATAAAGAATTCCGTTAATTTTTTTATATTCGTCCCGTGTTTTAGCGTCTGATAATTTTTCGGTAATATCGCGGCAAAACGTGTCTTCATATTGTCCGTTCTCATCAATCCGTACTGTGCATGCCGTTAAATTATTAAAGTTGTCTTCGACGTTCGTATCGTTTTTGTGGAATGAGTTGCGTGAGAGTGTGTCCGGTGCAACGTTCTTCCTCCCTGCGCAGTGGACTATTTCAAAGTCGTACTCTATGAGTTTTAACCCCCATCTCGTAAGTCTTGAGCACGGGTCAAGTACGTTCGCTAGCCACGTTAACGCGCTGTGGTCGGTTACGACTTTGAATTCTCTCCCGAAGATGTACGGCCGTAACTTTTGTAGTGCCCAGACTATTGCTAAGCACTCTAGTTCTGAGATACCATATTTACTCTCGTGTTTCGATGTCGTTCTCGATAAGTAGTGGACCGGGTGCAAAAACCCGTCGTTGTCCGGTTGCATTAGCACCGCGCCTAATCCTACGATTGATGCGTCCGTGTGTATCTCTATTCTAACGTCTGGGTTGAAGTGTGCCAGTATTGGGTCTTCGGTGAGTTTTCTTTTTAGTGTCTCGAACGCCTCTATTTCAGCTGGTCCCGTTGCAATTTTCTTATTTTTCTCCGTTAAACACGTCAGCGGTATGCTAATTTTGGCAAAGTTTTTGATGAATCTCCGGTAATAACCACAAAGGCCGAGGAATGAGCGTACTTGTTTTACATTTTTCGGTATTGGGAATTCTTTAACGGCCTCGACTTTGTCTGTTGAAGGTTCGATGCCATCGCTTGATACCACGTGGCCGAGGATGGGTAACTTCCGGTACGTGAAACGGCATTTTGATGGTTTAAGCGATAGCCCTGCCATGCGGAAACACTGTAAGACCTTGCTCAAGCGTTCATTGTGTTCGCGTAGGTCTTTCCAGAATATGATGACGTCATCCAAGTAAACTATGCACTCGGACCATTTTAATTCGACCAGTAGCGTGTCCATAATCCTTTCAAAGTGGCCTGGTGCCCCCGCGAGTCCGAACGGTAATACCTCAAATTTGTATAACCAGTTGCCGGTCGTAAATGCCGTGATCGGTTTACTATTTTCTTCCAACGGACACTGCCAATATCCACTCACAAAGTCGGCGTGGGAAAAATATTTCATTCCTGCTAAACGGTTCAGGCAATCGTTTATATCTGGCAACGGGTAGGAAAACTTCTCGGTTACGTTATTGACTTTTCTATAGTCGACGGTCGGGCCGTCTTCATTTTTCGTTGATCCAAAAAATGGAACTTAAGTAAAAAAAAATAATAATAAAGAGAGCAAGCAAGAAAGTTGGTCCGTGGTCAAAGTGCAATTTCTCGCCAAACTCTGTTGTTCGATGACTCACAGAGAGAGTTTAAAATTAATTAAAATTTAAAAAAAAATTATAATTAAAATTAAAAAAAAAAAAATTTAAATTGTGAGCCTTGCTAGTTAAGATAGCGGGCGTGTGTTAGTCGCGCCCACGTGTCCGGCGTTCAGGGTCGCGCCAGGGTTACACAACAATATATTTCTAATAAAGAAAACTGCAAGCTGACAGCATTTTGTAAAAAAAAAGGGGGGAACAGAGATGCAGTGTTTACACTCACTGAAAATAGCATCCCCACACATTTATCACAGGGTCATTTTTAGCTTTATGGGTGAGAAAAATAAACCTGTTCTGGCCAAGATTGTGAATCCAGAGTTTGTTATAATAGCAGTGCTGTCTACAGAGTTGATAAATGACACTACAGTAGAACCTCCATGAGAGAACACTCGCGCTAGAGGACACCTCTCTACAAAGGACAGTTTTCATTTGCAAAATTACCATTTTTATTATTTAGTAGCTCTCCAGTAAGAGAACACCTCTCCCTAAAGAATACTTTGTCTCTGAAATTAGGTGTATTCACAGGGAGTTTTTACTGTATGTGAAAAAATTCTGGCAGCCTACAACAACTTGATTTTTATCAAACCATTTTTCTAACAAGTTCATCTGGTAAAAATTGAAAAAAAAACAAAATTTATTATTATAACAAGTACACATTATAATATATCTTGTAAAATGTATATATTATTGTTTTGTATACTTTTTGGATGATTTAGGAGATATAAAAGAAGAAGAAAAAGGAGAAAGAGGTAAATTGAAGAGAGGAGTTTTGCTTTTTTAAAAATTATTTTCTTTTTTAATTTAGTTAAAAAAGGAAATTAACGCATGTTATCCCTGCTATAAAACCTACTTAAACTGTACACAAAAAGAACGACTCAAAAGATCTTCAACACTTCAATACGATAAAAATATTAAAAAGCACAAAATATATGAAACACAAGGACTTTCCAAAACAAGAAGAACCCACATTCCCTACTTCATTGCCCTCAAATGTACTCATCAAATCTAATCTGAATGAACCTTGAAATAAAAAAAGAGAGCAAAAGTATACTTAGAAAGAAAGGACTTGAGACAATTGATATATACAATCAGAGGAATTATTTAATAGCCTATACAGCTGGATCATCAGACCCTACCCTGAGTAATGGAGGGGCCGGAATTAATATAATACTACAAGTTGATGAGGCACAATTTGGATTGTAGATTATAAACACAAGGTAATAAGACCAAATCCAAATAAATAAATAGTGTGTGACGTTTCGGTAACAGCGTTGTTACCATCTTCAGACAAAAGTACTGATTTGGATTTGGTCTTATTACCTTGTGTTTATAATACTACAAGATGAAACATACATCAAAGTCAAAGAAGGAGCAGGAAAGATTTCGTCAAACTTCACTTATGAACTGACAGCAATCTGGAAAACCCTGGAAGGCCCTTAATCAACCATCCCTGTATAAAGCGCAGAAGCTGTTGTAATATACAGTATAACCTCGTTAATTCAACACATGCAAATTCGACACTCTACCTTAATTCGACCATATTCTGATGACCCGACCTCCGGCCTATCAAATAACAAACCGTAATTCGACAGTATCAATAATGCAACAGTTCCGATAGTTCGACCATTTTAAAATTCGACTGCTGAATGTTTTTTTACATACAACTTTACCGCTAAAAAGGTATTACGGCGGCGGCAACGGAGATGATGGCGGGCACCGATTGAATCGCGCCTGCGCACTTTTGGTTTCTGTTAGTTTAAGTTTCACTTTGCAGTGCCGTTGCGCAATGTTGTGAGTGTTATTATTTTTTACATGGGAATTTAGGAATCGCGCGCTAATTAGAGATCTGCAATAGAATCAATTCAGAAGGGCAATACAAAAATCATGCAAAACATACATCATTACTAAACCAACTATTGGAGAAGAACTACATTCTATAATGGATTCCTGTCCATGTTGGAATCTGGGATAATGAGATGGCGGATGAGCTAGCAAAGGAAGCAAATATGATAATTCAAAGGAAAGAACAAATGTCAGTATTTCATGCTGATGCTTTGGCAAAATCCAAGATAATCCAACAAAAAACAAGGAAAGGTCAAATAAGTGACATGAACAGTGAGAAAAGAATCATTAAAAACAATCACAAGACTTGGAACAAAGCATTACAAAGGAATGGGAATACATCCAGATGGCACAAGAACCTACAGTACATGTAACAATTGTCCTGGTGTGGAACTAACACCTACCCACATATTCTCATGTTCAGCCATGGCTGCAACCTTGCAGAAAATTGACATGCACCCAGGGCAGCAGTTTTACACACCCAAGATAAAGAACACTGTGACTGCTGTGTTAGAGATTCACACAGAGACATCTGAGGCTCTTCGTTGGACATAACAACAATATCATGCTATCCCTAAAAGCCCTAAGGAGAAGGCATTAAGCAAGAAAAAAAAAAGGCTTCAACATCAAAACCCCATGTTGTTTAAAACCAAAAAGCACTCTATCAAAAGCTTTATATGCAATGTATGCACATGCCTTAGAGGCCTACTTTTAGGAAGGTAGATATGACAAAATTACAGACAAGTGATGCTGGTGCCAAATGATGATGATAACACCACAGATCATGTCACTAAGATCTCCTAAAATGACCAAGGAGTGCTGTAGTCTTCTGAAAGAATTGAGATTAGAGGAATTAAGAATGGTTAACAGCACTACTGGAGGGAGGAATGGAATTCATGGACAGTTTTGGGAGGAGAGGATTCTACAATGCCATCAAAAGTCAGGTGTGGGAGGACAAGAACCAGCCAACTACAAGAAGTTCTACCTCCTATAAAGAATATAGAGATAACCTGGCACACAACACAACATCACCTATCTGTGGTTTTATCAGTGTTGAACACTGCATTGGTGGCAGATCACCATCATTTTAAAAAGAAATATTGGTGAAAGTATTTCATGAATCTCAATATGTTTTTGTGACCATGAAAATATACAGTAGGTAAGTCTCATAAATATGGACATAATAAAATTTTAATTTTTATGATTTTTTTTCTGGTCATCTCCCTTCCCCCACCCAAAAAAGGGTTTGTAGAATACTGTCCATTTATATTTGTCAACAGTCCATATACATGAGTTCCATATCAATAAGATATTGTCTAAATATTTACTAAATGTATTGGGCATTACTCTGTTCAGCTTCAAAATATTTTGGTCCAAATCTAGCATGCCATATAGGCTGATCTTGGAAGACTGACCTGGGATAACTAGTTAGGGGCAATCTGATAGCCAGCCTATAGATGATGCATTTCATCATCTAGTTCACAGAAGACTTTACTTCAAGATCCTATAAAAAATCTATATTCTTTATTTAAAAAGATGTGTCACAATACAGGATAAATTCCTGAACCGATCTCCCCACTCTACCCTGTGGTGTGACAATCCTAACAGAATTTTACTCTCCAACAACTGGAAGAGAGTTTTAAACAACCTAGAAAGTCTCACAGAAAGTATTTCTTATAAAACTATGAAGAGTATTTACATATTCACTGTTTCAAAGAGATATGACATTAGAGAGAGAGAGAGCAGCAGACATACCACACGGGGGGATTCCTGGTAGGTGCAGAAAAGGAAGAAGGAAACGATCACCAATTATGAAGGGGAATATTAATTAGAAGAAAGTTTTTCCTGGAAGAGGGGTAAAAAAACAATGGTGGAGAGAGTGGCGGCGGCGGCGGCACCATTGACCCAGCAGGATGCACGACATCCTGTCATCATTACATCTTCCTCACAGTCCTTCTTCCCATCCCACTTGGCTGAGTATAATAGGACCTCTGGATCTAGCGGCTCTACTGCTGATAGGATCTGAGAGATGGACAGATAGATCAAAATACTATTCTAGTGGTTCTTAGAATCAAACAGAAAAAAAGGTATTTTCAGGGTCAGCAAATTTTGCCAAAAAAAAAATAAAGTTGTTCAGAAAAATCATATTCTATAAACTAATATCAGCGAATAAATAGAAATAAAAGAAAGGGTTGGTGGGGGAAAAAAAATGTAAAATAACCCTTAGACTCCAAATCCATTCGAAGTCGTATATTGTTTACTTTGGTTGGTTATGTGTGGATCTGAGCAGTGCGGCATGTTCCAATATTTAGTATTTAGTGAATTCCTCCACTCTCAGGTATACGCACCACTTGTAAAACACTTATCTGGTCTGGTAGTGGTGGCTACTATATTGTACCATAAATACAAAACTGCCAGAATAATTTTTTTAAACCCATCTTAATTAATTGGATTTACAAAAATTAAAAGTTACTTCTTCTTTTAAAATCGACACAAAAAATGTACACCTCTAGTGGTTGTTACTTAGAATCTAGCGGAAAACACCAGCTTTATCCTGTATATATATATCACATAGTGGGGGTTTGAAATTATAGAAATATACCCCCCTTAATTGGACGTTGATGTATTATTACCACACTTTTAGCTTCTTCCCATCTTACACTTCAGTTCTATTCTATAAAAAAATATATTCTAGCCATTAAAAAAAGGGGGGGAGGAAGGGGGCAAGGCAAAAATTTAATTATTGATATTTTGATTAAGAATGTACCTATCTTCTTCAAGGATCAAAATCTGTTTTGAATTTATAAATTGAAAAAAGTTTAAAAGACTTTAACAAGTTTAGTATTTAGTTTGAGCATCCTTGAATTTGTTTTGTATGTGCTGTGATGTAATTTTAAATAGGGCGGGGAACAGTGGGCAAGAATGGAATTTAAAGAAATGGGCTTTTCTTACATAGGACTATGGTGGCCTTGGTGGCTGGAGACAATTTCTAAGGAGGTTCTTTCCTACTTCCTCATATTCACCCACAATAACATAAAAATTACTTCCAGATGACAGCAAGATTTATTCTGTGTACTGAGAGTAGTGCCACATTCCATCTGAACAAGCCCTCACAACCAACTCTATGGGCTGGAATTGCAGGAGAATGCTTGTAGTACTTTTACCAGACTCAAATAGTGTTCAAAAGGTTGGATTAAGAATGGAACATTATTTTAATGAGAATAATTTTCCCAATGCAGGATTTTATCCCAGGTGGTAGCGTTCGAAAACCAATGGTTTAGACCACTGACCTTCTTGGGGATTTATGGAAGTAAATTGTAATGCTTCTCACCCCTTTATAAAAACAATACTTAAAAACTAGATCTTTCCCTAACCAGAAGTCTTTATATAATTTGTGTATTCAATTGAGAGATCTCTTGTAGGCTAGAATTGTCTCTCTCTCTCTTAAACACAAGGTAATAAGACCAAATAAATAAATATTGTGTGATGTTTCGGTAACAGCGTTGTTACCATCTTCAGACAAAATACTGAATCTAAAAGTATTTTTACTACTTTACTAAAAGTACATTCAATACTTTTGTCTGAAGATGGTAACAACGCTGTTACCGAAAGGACACACAATATTTATTTATTTAGATTTAGTCTAATTACCTTGTGCTTATAATCTATAATCCAAATTGTGCCTTATCCATCCTCTCTATCTCTCTCTTTTTAAAACTATATAAGGTCAGAGATATACAGTATAACCTCGTTAATTCGACACACGCAAATTCGACACTCTACCTTAATTCGACCATATTCTGATGTCCCGACCTCCGACCTATCAAATAACAAACCGTAATTCGACAGTATCGATAATACGACAGCTCCGATAGTTCGACCATTTTAAAATGAGAATTTTGACAGTTGAATGTTTTTTTTACATACAACTCTACTGCTAAAAAGGTATTACGCCGGCGGCAAGCGGCGCCGATAGGATCGTGCCTGCGCACTTTTGGTTTCTGTTAGTTTAAGTTTCACTTTGCAGTGCCATTGCGCAATGTCGTGAGTGTTGTTTGTTTTTTACAGGGGAATTTTTAATTTTCAGCATTGAAATATTTTAGTTATATTAAAATTTACAAATAATTTCCTTTTAAATAAATAAATTTTCGTAAAATGTAGCCACAATGATTATGATAACATTTTATTCCAATATTCCATTTCCATGTTATTATAAAAGATTTAAACACAAAATCAATTACACCTGCAGCAGCAGTGGATGTCTTTAATACAATAAAAACTTTGTTATTTAAAACACATTCCAGAGGAAGAAAGACATGCATGTTTTTTTTAAAATAGACCATCTGGAATACATCCTGAATAGGATTTCAGTGCAAAAACAGAAACAGGAATTTTTAAAAAGATCTTCATGATTATTTTTAAATTATATTTTTAAATTTTATTTTTATTTTCCTTGTTTATTTCCTTTCAACTGCTATATTCTTCAATTAGAATAAAATATTATTTGTAAATATTTATGTTTCAAAAATAGGTATCATTGCCATTTTGTCCCTGATACTAAAAGTTAATCATGAAAATAATATAAAAAAGTACACACACAATGGTTTCAATTAATATGATCAATTTATATTACAAAGCTATTTCAAAAAAATATTATTTTAGCTAGTTAGATGATTAGCTAATCATCTGAATAACTTTAATTCAACACTTCCTTTAATTCAACCGAAAGCTCTGATCCCTTGGGGTGTTGAATTAAAGAGGTTCGAATGTATATAATTAATCTCACACAGGACATCTCCTGTGACCCACGGGTTTTGAAATAGTCCTCTTTACAATAAAACATAAACTTGTTGCATATGAGTGATGCATGGATTTGAAGAAGACTAAACTGAAAACTTGTCTCCATTTATCTTTTCTAAATAAAAATTCCTAATTAAAACAAACCATTAGAAAAAGAGCTGAAGCTGGGAAGTAGATATAAGTGGGGAGTTTTATGGAAGAAGAGAATGTGTATTATAGTGCTATATGCAATACAGCCAGGTCTATAAATAGGATGACGTAGACCCAAGGTCTGACATTATTTATGGCCATAGGCAATAGAAGAGGAGCAATATTTAAAGCTGCCGTGCATAGCAATCAATCTCCTCCTTGTGGTTCTAGGAGATTTGTTTGGAGAGTGGCCAATTACACAAAGGCTTCCTTCTATACTGGATAGATGACCTTGATTGAGAATAACATTTCTCACTCACTCATAAGAAACATTCCACCTGGTATCTAACTCCTATAGTCCACATTGAACAGAGTGATTATGTTATCAGGTATTATCTGTGATACAGCCAACAATACATTTCACCCTGTTCTTCACAATTTTTCACCTCTATGTATCGTTCAGACCTTTCTTTGAGTTTATAAAGCATACCTATCCTCTTAACCCTTTAGCACATGATCAAAAGGCATTCTCCTAATGATCTTTCAAGTTTTTGGCCTACAAATTTCTATTTCCTATTGAGGTGGTTCTAAACTGAGATTCATTTCATCTACACTAGCCTGTCTCGCATTTTTGTTTGAAATCTCCAATTAACCATTTCAAAATGAAAATAATAATTTGTAAAAATGTGTTGAGATAGAATGATATATAGAATGATTTATCTTTGCTTCCTTCTCTCACACCATTGTAGCAGTAGACTGTAGCAGAACTTTTCCTTATACATTTCAAAATTAATTTCTACCTAATGGGTGAAAACAAATGCAGCATTGGAGGTAGGACTTTCCAAAAGTCATCGGACCTTTCAAAAGATCTGTGGACCTTGTTATCACAGCTTCCCGTTGAAGATTATTTTGTCTCTCTCTCTCTCCTATCTGAGTTGTCAAATTGCCACTTGTCACACAGATCGGGGGATATAAAATGGTTGACCCAACCTGGTCAAATATTTGATTTTTCACAGTAGCACAAGACGGAGACCATCTACAAATATGTTTAAAACTGCTCCCCAGCACTATTTATTCTACCATTAGAGACACTTTCTTGCAGCTCTGGAGAAAAATATTGAAAAGGTTAAGTAGTTTAAAAAATATTAGGGCCAGTAGAAATATAAGCAAATATATAAATAAGGCATTTGTAAACAATCGTAAAAAAAGAGTTTATATTTGTGATGCTAAAAACACTGAGTTGTAACCAGGCCATAAGGACTTAATGACAAAACTTCTGGTGGTGGTGCTTATCTCCATGGTTAAACCAATTCCTGAAGTCCACTCCTCTCCAAAACTTCTACCTATATATATACATGCAGTCTAACCATTTTAATTTGACACCCCAAGGGATCAGAGCTTTTGGTTGAAGTAAAGTTAGTTTGATGATTTCATGACAACATTCACTGTTAGGGGACATTTTTTCTCTCTCTAGGATAATCAAATGTTAATTAAACTAATATTTTTATAAAATACTGTTGTAATATATTATATATTTGTTACAATTATAAATTGGTGCGTGGATGTCACTCTTTTGAAACGTCCAGCTCCAAACTTTGCATGTTTTTAAAATTTAAAATAAAAATACTATTCGTTACAATTATAAATTGGCGCGTGGATGTCACTCTTTTGAAACGTCCTGCTCCAAACTTTGTATGTTTTTAAAATTTAAAATAAAAATACTATTCGTTACAATTATAAATTGGTGCCGTGGATGTCACTTTTGTGAAACGTCCAGCTCCAAACTTTGTGTGTTTTTAAAATTTAAAAATTAAAATGTAAATTTTCACAACAATATTTGAAAATTGTATTATAATTATTTTTATATGAATATATTTTAAATCTGATATATACATAAAATAATGATAGCAAGTAATTTCTTGCCCCTATGCCAATCATTACGTCACTCAAGGTCGTCACTCTTGTGAAATGTCCTGGTCCACCAATCCCCCCTCACCCCACATGGTCCATCCTTCCTCAACTTTACTTCTCAAAGTTACCGCAGTGAGGCGCTGGTTCCGAGTGAAATAGGGAAAATTTGTTAATATTTTGTTAATAACTTTAAGGGTATTCGAGATAGAAGCCTGAAAATTGGCCTATAAGTTCTTCCAGATTCAACTCTATATACTGTTAAAATTTCAGCCAGATTAGTTACGTATTGTAGACGTGTATAGCCGACAAACATACATACATTCACTGACTTTTATATATAAAGGGATTATAATGTGAATTTGATAACCCCACCCATTGGGACTTTTTCATTTAATTTTTGGAATGTTTCATAATTACCTTTAAGTGATGGATAAAAATGTATTAATATATATATATATTTATGAACAAAGGATAAATTTAAAATATAATTTTGATCTAAGTGAATAAATGCAATGAGAATAAAAGCAAATAAATTTAGAAAATAAAGAAAAGGCTCTAAGACACCTTGTTTACATCGATTTTTACCCGTCACTAAGTTAGGCCTAAATTGTCCTTCGTTGGCGCCTACATATGTCACTCAGTCTTAATTTATTTGGATTAGGTCTTATTTTCTTGTATACATCTCAATCATTAAAATTGTCAAATGTTTACACAATAACTGTGAGAAATGAAAGTATTTAAGCATTAATGTTTCACACAGATCAACCTTCTACTGTCCTTACTGCGATGAATGGACTTGGCTCATCAGTGGAGAACCCTCTCTCCAGTTTCACCAATTTAATCTACCAGACCCCTCTTAGAGCTCTAATACTGTATTGGATGATTCTGCTTATTTACACTGTAGGATGGAATATCAGTCCTAAAAGCTTATGTCCATAGTTTGCCTGAATGCCATTTCTGAGATTCCACCTTTCAGTGTAGTATATATAAGCAGAATCGTCCAATACAGTATTAGAGCTCTAAGAAGCGGTCTAGTAGAATAAATTGGCGAAACTGCTGGGAGGGTTCACCACTCAAGCCTTCCCAATATTGCAGCAAGGACAGTAGAAGTTTGATCGATGTGTGAAAAAACGTCTTAATATTTTCTCTATATAGATGCTGCGTTATAGCTTCACTCAACCTGATAATTAGGTGAAGTATATAGTCTTCTTTAATTCAACATACACTTTATATAATTCAAACTATTTTTCAAAGTCCAGCCCTTTCAAATTACCATCTTTAATTCATTTGACTTTTATTCAACACTTTTCAACTAGATAAGGCACAATTTGGATTATAGATTGTAAACACAAGGTAATAAGACCAAATCCAAAAAAATAAATAGTGTGAGACGTTTCGGTAACAGCGTTGTTACCATCTTCAGACAAAAGTACTGAATGAGTACTTGAAAGTACATTCAGTACTTTTGTCTGAAGATGGTAACAATGCTGTTACCGAAACGTCACACACTATTTATTTTTTTGGATTTGGTCTTATTACCTTGTGTTTACTTTTCAACTATTATAATTCATCAGATTTTCAAATCCCTCTCTCCAAAGGACAACACCTAGTTGCAGAACCAAAGCATCCTTTAGAGAGGTGTCCTCTTACCAAAGCTGCTAATAGGTAAAGATGGTAATTTTGGCAATGAAAATTGTTCTTTGTACAGAGCTATTTGCTAGTCTGAGTATCTGTTCTACTAGATAAAGTAATTTTTTACCATTTGGTTATCTGCATTTTTTACCTAAATTCCCCTTTTTTTAATGAATGGCTTTCCTGTGTTAAGTTGGCTACTGGGTCAAATATTTCTGACAATAAAGGAAGAAGTGAATGTAGATAGACACACTGATTGGAATTCCCCCTCCACACCACCCAAAATATACCCCCTCCCCTCCTATCACTGTGGTACTATATTGGGTGCAGGGAGGGGATACGGAAGTGCTAAAAAGAAATAGATATTTAGAATATTTGCCACAATATAAGTTATCACTCATTTTCCAATGCACTCTGTTTCTATTTTTATTTTGATATGATATTGGTACAATTTATGTGTGTGATTATAGATTAGGTAACAAAAACTAAATCCACAACTTCAATCCACCACTTGTTACAGAAATATCAGGTATAAAATACCTACATAGATTTGATGCCTTGCAATTTTGAAGGGCTTAATAATAGATTTAAATAGAGAAAAATTGTAAAATGTAGGAATGGTTCTACAATCTTCCAGTGGAAGATATCCACTGAAATAGTATTCCATGATGGCCAGCCAACTTGTGTTTCAGAGCTGGCTACATAAAGATGTGGAGGTATCTCTAAACTTAGAGCAATTCAAATATTGTGAAGTGTGTGCCTCATTAAGATTGTTGAAGAAATAAATCGTTACTTTCTAACATTGTAGAACTATTTCTACATTTTACAATTTTTCTCTATTTTTAAAAATTATTCTATATTTATTGATGAATGAAGCGTGGACCGGCCGCTGGGCGGCGCTGCATGGAGATGACTAACCAATGGGAACGCCCCTCCTTTCCTGCCGCCGTCATCTTGTTTACAGTCTTAAGCCTCCCTTTGTTTTTACTGCTGTGTGCGGTTGCTGCTGTGTCATCATATATATCCTCATATATCCTTATATTAAATAATAATCCTATATTCATAAATCATTTCTTTTGGCTGTTCTTTTTGCATCACCGACCCACAACATTTATTAAATAGAGAAAAAGAGTAAAATGTAGAATATTTATTAATTCTTTCAATTATATATATATATGTAGGAATCGGAATAGATATAAATGGATTTATTTTTAAGAGTCTGCAATTTAAAAACAAAATTAAAAAAGAGAAAGTAAAAAGTCTTAGTCTTCAGTTGTCATCGTAAACACGTCTTCTTCCCTTCTTGATTCCGGTGTTGCCAGCTTCTTACTAATCAAATCCTACATATATATAATAGCATTAAGAAAATTTCTGAATTTATATATATTTGTTATTTAATTTAAACATAAGAGGTTTTTATTTATATATATAATAAATAGATAGCATATATAGCTCCGGCCGTTACGTATCATAGGCTGGGTAGAAAAAGGTATAGGGGAAGAGATAGGTTTGTAGAAAAGGGCAAAGACACAACCGTGATAATAATTCTCCAATTAATTAAAATTAAGTTATGATAAAGCACAATTTGGATTATAGATACAAAAAATAAGACCTAATCCAAATAAATTAATAGTGTGTGACATTTCGGTAACAGCGTTGTTACCATCATCAGACAAAAGAATATATGAGAAAAATAGCACAGCATGTTCTTTAATAGTACTGATTAGTACTACTTTTCAACTACCTGTAAAATTTATATCATGACTTATTATGGAAGATATACACAAAACTTATAAATATATTATCTAATATAACTCAAAATCAAATAAAAAAGGAATTATAGAGGTAAAAGAAAAAAACTTTAAATATTTACAGCAAAAAAAAAAAAAGCAATCCCCGTACCGTAAATTTCTATTATACCCAAAATACATTTAGAAAATCCTTTGAAATTTAGAACTATAACTTCCGGCCTGAAAATTCGAACTGAAGCAATTTAGACCTTCAACTAGCTTCAGCCTTAAAATTCATTACAAAAAAAGATCTGTAACAAAAAGAAAAATACAATTTTGTTGACTCCAACAAAAATGTATTAAATTTTATTAACAACAACCTTTCTAAACAAATCTGCTTATACTTTTGACTTTCAAGACCCATTCTCAAATCTGTATTCAGAGGATCTCAAAATCAAAGTTACTAATCTTTTTAAGAATTTTTATTACAAAAACTTTAAACTATTTTTACTACTGATTATGTGTGTGCAATTTCACACTTTTATGAAGGCGATTTTACTGATCACGCCTATCAACATGTTTTGTGCCCAATTTTTCAGTCAGATACTTTTGATTCATCTTCAATTGATTCAGAATACACGGAAATTTATATTCCTTTGATGGAAATAACGATTATTTTAACAATTCTGATTATGAAAGGGAGGATGTAATGAAAGAGAGGATGTTATGAAAGGGAGGATGATTTTACAAAATAAATGGTAGCAAATAGACTTAGTGGTGAAAGGAGTTGATTAGAAAGGAATTGATTAGATATCTTTATACCCATGAAGACACTAGTGAGCTCACTCGATGATGAAAAATGGCTAACTAACAAGCTTCATGTACCAGATATTGACCCAAAACATGATTGAAGGTATATAATAGTGTATAGTGATTTCAAAACAGGATGGTAGGAAAAACCTTTTGCCTTCTAGAACCTGTACCATAAGACCAAACGTCCCCCTTGGGAACTGTTTCGAAAAATATACTTTGCAGGCATACAATTAAAAAATATATCCGTATTGCTGCTTATTTTTAAGTAATATTTGTTAAATAAATTTTAATTGAACACTTTCAACATAAGTCTTTGCATTTTGAATAATTTCTCTAAATAGCCATGAATGCAAGATCTGTATTTACTGTATTCACTATAAAAGCTATTTACACCCATTTTTGGGCCAATATGCCTGATGTGTTCAAAGGGTTAACTTTATTTGAAAGGGGCAATGCTTGAAGAGTGCTTTCAAACAACAAGGTATTAGAGACATTTTTCAAGTAAATTTAGTATTATATAATATGATAAAGATGTTCTAAAATATTCTTATATCTTTTAATATTTGAAAAAACAATAAAAATAAAATAGGTCAGGTGTTGGTATTAAAATCAAAAAAGGCATATCCTGACCACACTCACATGGCACTCTGCCATCTAAAAAAAGCTCCTGTGAGCATGGTCACGATATGCATTTTTGATTTTAATATTATAATATATAATTAATAAAGCCTTGCTTAGGATGTGTCTCAATTTGTAAATTAGACATAGAGGTACACGTATGCTAATGATTAGAAAAACCTATTATCTAATGACTTATTTTGAAATATTCAGTATTAAAGTAAGTAAATAGGGGAATTTAGGAAATTTAAACATACTAACACTATTTAGAGGCCGCCTTTTCCTGTTTGTATGGCTATCCTTTAATTATACAGTCTAGAATTTTTGAAAATTAAAAAAATAGCCAAACATTGGCTATAGTGAAACAAAAGCTCTGTCCCATTGGGGTTCACTATAGATGGGTTTAACTGTATATAGACCTATGGTGAGGGTGGGTATACATTCAGCAATTCCCAGACACACTTGCTGAGAAAGTAAAACAATAAACTAGCCATCCTTGGAATTAACAAATATTTAACACACTCTCTTAATATTCAAATTTTGGGTATAAAAATGATTAACTTGATTTAATAGGCTTATTGGTGATAATTGGGATGCTGAAAACTTACACAACAAGTCCTCATTAAGAGATGATGGCAACCTGGGATGATGGAACAGATTGAATCCCATCAAAGGGAAGCAGTAACCTGTTTGTTTTATTAACTATCTTGATTGATTATAATTTTTACAAAAAGGCTCTTTGTGGAAGATTTTTCCCTCCCATAATTATTTGTATAGAAAAGTTGGTTAATGGGGTTCATCTAGAAGAAACTTTGATTTCCAGACTTAAGTCTGGTCATCTACGGACAATGACTTTCCAGAATGGTTGCAGAGTTTTTTTCCCACTATGTACTAAGTGCAATTCTCAGCCTGCAACCCCAAAACACATTATTGACTGTATTGACTCATCCATTGATGAGCTCTACTCTTCCCCGGCAGACATCATCAAAAGTCTCAAGCTTTACAAACTTGAAACCTTAGTGTGATTGAGTGGAGATAAGAAAGAAGAAGAAGGAATCTAGAAGAAATATGCTACTCTTAGCTGAACTACCAAATTTGCCCAAAACACAAACTATGGAACACCACAATAATTGGACAGGAATTATGATGGCAGTCTTCTGATGGGCTGAAACTAGAGGGAAATTGAAGAACATATTTGGTTGATTACATAGTGTCAACTCTCATTGATTGGAATTTGCACTATGAACTATGGTCCCCCAATTGATGAAAGGTTATGCAAATTTGTGTAAAACCTACCTATTTATTATTGTGTCCTCCCTGTGGAATCTACCAGTTGGGCAATTAAAGTGTGAAGCAACTATATTTAGAGATAAAGAAGGTCAATTTGGGGGAAAGAGAGGGGATGTTCCTTCCTTCCTAGCCCAAATTGTTGGATTAATAACATGAAAACCCAATGTAAAAATAGTTATTTTATGTGAACAGTAAGTTGTGGATAAAACTATTCAAAACTATTGTTTTTTTAATATTTAGGTAAATTTCTATGATGAGTGAATTGAAGGTTTGGCTCTTCAGCAGTGAACCTTACCAGCAATTTAACCAATATAATTGAATACTCATTCTGCTTATATAGTCTGCACTTGAATGTTGGTGATGGTTATTTAATGAAATTAGTAACAATATTGAATTCACCATCAACTGTACATGTATACGCCCAATAGGTGAGGGGATTGAATGACGGGATGTTGGATAGTGTACATCATTGAAAGATGGATCTCTTTTAAAGATGCCAATCTTCAATGCTACTGGTAGGTATCTAGGCAGGATGCCAACTTGGGAAATTCCTGGAGTGGCTGAGCTTGCAACACAGTGCTGAATGGAGCCACCCATTGTACTAGGAGCTATTTTCCTGTTGAGAGCATAGTGAACATTCATTGGCCTGTTTGGAAAGTGCCCTACTCTCTCCTAAGTCTGACCCCAGCATCAAATGACCAAACATTTTATAGTAGTTAACTTCTGGTGTGTGAATCTTACACACCCTGGGATTATCAAGGGATGAAAACTTTTGTGAATCAGCAATGGCTCAACTTGATCTACTCTTCAACTTCTGATGAACCCTAGGAATAGCCAATGTTTAGGAGTGGTCTCTCATAGGAGCTACTTGAAATGTATTTTTGGGAAGAAGAAATTCAGTCAAAAGAGGGACTTTATATTGATAGCTTTAATTTACAGGCTTTTTTTCTTTTTTTTTTTTTGAGAGAGGGAGGTGAATACAACTTCTTCAAAGTATATATCTTCCTCTTACTCTCTTTTTAAAAAGCTCATGTAACTACATCAAATGTCAATTATAGACATTACTAGAAAGAAACACTACATAACAGATTGTGTCCGCAGCCATCTGGAGGGAAGCTACATGTTAGTTCGACAAGTTGTCTAACACAGCGACCTTCAAATGTTGGTCTAGCAGACTGGCAACCACCAGTGTGACAATTTTTACCTGCTTGCATTTATATTGAAATTTTTTTTTTTTTTAATGAAAAAATGTTGTGCAATATTTTTATGTCAATACCTTAACTTCAAGATTTTTAGATCAAATATAAGAATTAGCTTATATAATTGAGTTTTCGATAAAATTCTCCCTCTCTTTAAAAAACTTTTAGGAAGTCCAGAAAGTAACCAGGTGGGTTGGCCTACTGGGATATCAGTCCAAGAAGCACAACTCCAAGACTCCATTGGTACTGTAGTTCAATACTTGTATAAAAGAGGAGCTTGATTGGCCATTAACAAAATGACGAACCCTGTTTGGTTGATTAAAATTTCTAAGGTGGAGACGCCATCAGAATTGGATTAATATCATGAAGTAACATCAGTCTGATCATATGTAAGGTGTTTTGTAGTTTTACTGAATTATTACTATTAGATTGCCACCTATAATAGTGCCAGCTTTCAAAATGCAAACTAAATAAATCCCAGTTATGGAGTTTTACTCCATTTTAGTCTGCTACCACATGTTGCTATTTCTCACCTTTGTAGCAATCTAATTTGCATGCTGTGATGAAATCTCTTATGCAATACTGAGCTGATGCGATTGATTGATAGATTGCCTAACCAACCGAGAGGTAAAAAAAAAAAACTTCATTGCAATTTACAATAGCCTCACAGAGATGATGGAGAGAGAGTTCAAACAAATCTGGGTAGAAAAGTAATCTCCTACACACACATTGTCAGTACTGTACCCCAATGTCAAAGTAGAAGTGATCAGTGAGAGTAACCAAATGGCAGCTAAGTGCTCTCTACATGTGTAGATGTGGTGACAGTAACTACCCAACATGGCCTGTACCCCAATGTCAAAGTAGAAGTGATCAGTGAGAGTAACCAGATGGGGCAGCTAAGTGCTCTCTACATGTGTAGATGTGGTGACAGTAACTACCCAACATGGCCTGTACCCCAATGTCAAAGTAGAAGTGATCAGTGAGAGTAACCAGATGGGGCAGCTAAGTGCTCTCTACATGTGTAGATGTGGTGACAGTAACTACCCAACATGGCCTGTACCCCAATGTCAAAGTAGAAGTGATCAGTGAGAGTAACCAGATGGGGCAGCTAAGTGCTCTCTACATGTGTAGATGTGGTGACAGTAACTACCCAACATGGCCTGTACCCCAATGTCAAAGTAGAAGTGATCAGTGAGAGTAACCAGATGGGGCAGCTAAGTGCTCTCTACATGTGTAGATGTGGTGACAGTAACTACCCAACATGGCCTGTACCCCAATGTCAAAGTAGAAGTGATCAGTGAAAGTAACCAGATGGCAGCTAAGTGCTGTCTACATGTGTAGATGTGGTGACAGTAACTACCCAACATGGCCTGTACCCCAATGTCAAAGTAGAAGTGATCAGTGAGAGTAACCAGATGGGGCAGCTAAGTGCTCTCTACATGTGTAGATGTGGTGACAGTAACTACCCAACATGGCCTGTACCCCAATGTCAAAGTAGAAGTGATCAGTGAGAGTAACCAGATGGGGCAGCTAAGTGCTCTCTACATGTGTAGATGTGGTGACAGTAACTACCCAACATGGCCTGTACCCCAATGTCAAAGTAGAAGTGATCAGTGAGAGTAACCAGATGGGGCAGCTAAGTGCTCTCTACATGTGTAGATGTGGTGACAGTAACTACCCAACATGGCCTGTACCCCAATGTCAAAGTAGAAGTGATTAGTGAGAGTAACCAGATGGCAGCTAAGTGCTGTCTACATGTGTAGATGTGGTGACAGTAACTACCCAACATGGCCTGTACCCCAATGTCAAAGTAGAAGTGATCAGTGAGAGTAACCAGATGGGGCAGCTAAGTGCTCTCTACATGTGTAGATGTGGTGACAGTAACTACCCAACATGGCCTGTACCCCAATGTCAAAGTAGAAGTGATCAGTGAGAGTAACCAGATGGGGCAGCTAAGTGCTCTCTACATGTGTAGATGTGGTGACAGTAACTACCCAACATGGCCTGTACCCCAATGTCAAAGTAGAAGTGATTAGTGAGAGTAACCAGATGGGGCAGCTAAGTGCTCTCTACATGTGTAGATGTGGTGACAGTAACTACCCAACATGGCCTGTACCCCAATGTCAAAGTAGAAGTGATCAGTGAGAGTAACCAGATGGGGCAGCTAAGTGCTCTCTACATGTGTAGATGTGGTGACAGTAACTACCCAACATGGCCTGTACCCCAATGTCAAAGTAGAAGTGATCAGTGAGAGTAACCAGATGGCAGCTAAGTGCTGTCTACATGTGTAGATGTGGTGACAGTAACTACCCAACATGGCCTGTACCCCAATGTCAAAGTAGAAGTGATCAGTGAGAGTAACCAGATGGCAGCTAAGTGCTGTCTACATGTGTAGATGTGGTGACAGTAACTACCCAACATGGCCTGTACCCCAATGTCAAAGTAGAAGTGATTAGTGAGAGTAACCAGATGGGGCAGCTAAGTGCTGTCTACATGTGTAGATGTGGTGACAGTAACTACCCAACATGGCCTGTACCCCAATGTCAAAGTAGAAGTGATCAGTGAGAGTAACCAGATGGGGCAGCTAAGTGCTCTCTACATGTGTAGATGTGGTGACAGTAACTACCCAACATGGCCTGTACCCCAATGTCAAAGTAGAAGTGATCAGTGAGAGTAACCAGATGGGGCAGCTAAGTGCTCTCTACATGTGTAGATGTGGTGACAGTAACTACCCAACATGGCCTGTACCCCAATGTCAAAGTAGAAGTGATCAGTGAGAGTAACCAGATGGCAGCTAAGTGCTGTCTACATGTGTAGATGTGGTGACAGTAACTACCCAACATGGCCTGTACCCCAATGTCAAAGTAGAAGTGATCAGTGAGAGTAACCAGATGGGGCAGCTAAGTGCTCTCTACATGTGTAGATGTGGTGACAGTAACTACCCAACATGGCCTGTACCCCAATGTCAAAGTAGAAGTGATCAGTGAGAGTAACCAGATGGGGCAGCTAAGTGCTGTCTACATGTGTAGATGTGGTGACAGTAACTACCCAACATGGCCTGTACCCCAATGTCAAAGTAGAAGTGATCAGTGAGAGTAACCAGATGGCAGCTAAGTGCTCTCTACATGTGTAGATGTGGTGACAGTAACTACCCAACATGGCCTGTACCCCAATGTCAAAGTAGAAGTGATTAGTGAGAGTAACCAGATGGGGCAGCTAAGTGCTGTCTACATGTGTAGATGTGGTGACAGTAACTACCCAACATGGCCTGTACCCCAATGTCAAAGTAGAAGTGATCAGTGAGAGTAACCAGATGGGGCAGCTAAGTGCTGTCTACATGTGTAGATGTGGTGACAGTAACTACCCAACATGGCCTGTACCCCAATGTCAAAGTAGAAGTGATTAGTGAGAGTAACCAGATGGGGCAGCTAAGTGCTCTCTACATGTGTAGATGTGGTGACAGTAACTACCCAACATGGCCTGTACCCCAATGTCAAAGTAGAAGTGATCAGTGAGAGTAACCAGATGGCAGCTAAGTGCTGTCTACATGTGTAGATGTGGTGACAGTAACTACCCAACATGGCCTGTACCCCAATGTCAAAGTAGAAGTGATCATTGAGAGTAACCAGATGGCAGCTAAGTGCTGTCTACATGTGTAGATGTGGTGACAGTAACTACCCAACATGGCCTGTACCCCAATGTCAAAGTAGAAGTGATCAGTGAGAGTAACCAGATGGTGCAGCTAAGTGCTGTCTACATGTGTAGATGTGGTGACAGTAACTACCCAACATGGCCTGTACCCCAATGTCAAAGTAGAAGTGATCAGTGAGAGTAACCAGATGGGGCAGCTAAGTGCTGTCTACATGTGTAGATGTGGTGACAGTAACTACCCAACATGGCCTGTACCCCAATGTCAAAGTAGAAGTGATCAGTGAGAGTAACCAGATGGGGCAGCTAAGTGCTCTCTACATGTGTAGATGTGGTGACAGTAACTACCCAACATGGCCTGTACCCCAATGTCAAAGTAGAAGTGATTAGTGAGAGTAACCAGATGGGGCAGCTAAGTGCTGTCTACATGTGTAGATGTGGTGACAGTAACTACCCAACATGGCCTGTACCCCAATGTCAAAGTATAAGTGATCAGTGAGAGTAACCAGATGGGGCAGCTAAGTGCTGTCTACATGTGTAGATGTGGTGACAGTAACTACCCAACATGGCCTGTACCCCAATGTCAAAGTAGAAGTGATCAGTGAGAGTAACCAGATGGGGCAGCTAAGTGCTCTCTACATGTGTAGATGTGGTGACAGTAACTACCCAACATGGCCTGTACCCCAATGTCAAAGTAGAAGTGATTAGTGAGAGTAACCAGATGGGGCAGCTAAGTGCTGTCTACATGTGTAGATGTGGTGACAGTAACTACCCAACATGGCCTGTACCCCAATGTCAAAGTAGAAGTGATCAGTGAGAGTAACCAGATGGGGCAGCTAAGTGCTGTCTACATGTGTAGATGTGGTGACAGTAACTACCCAACATGGCCTGTACCCCAATGTCAAAGTAGAAGTGATCAGTGAGAGTAACCAGATGGGGCAGCTAAGTGCTCTCTACATGTGTAGATGTGGTGACAGTAACTACCCAACATGGCCTGTACCCCAATGTCAAAGTAGAAGTGATTAGTGAGAGTAACCAGATGGGGCAGCTAAGTGCTGTCTACATGTGTAGATGTGGTGACAGTAACTACCCAACATGGCTGTACCCCCATGTCAAAGTAGAAGTGATCAGTGAGAGTAACCAGATGGGGCAGCTAAGTGCTCTCTACATGTGTAGATGTGGTGACAGTAACTACCCAACATGGCCTGTACCCCAATGTCAAAGTAGAAGTGATCAGTGAGAGTAACCAGATGGCAGCTAAGTGCTGTCTACATGTGTAGATGTGGTGACAGTAACTACCCAACATGGCCTGTACCCCAATGTCAAAGTAGAAGTGATTAGTGAGAGTAACCAGATGGGGCAGCTAAGTGCTCTCTACATGTGTAGATGTGGTGACAGTAACTACCCAACATGGCCTGTACCCCAATGTCAAAGTAGAAGTGATCAGTGAGAGTAACCAGATGGGGCAGCTAAGTGCTGTCTACATGTGTAGATGTGGTGACAGTAACTACCCAACATGGCCTGTACCCCAATGTCAAAGTAGAAGTGATTAGTGAGAGTAACCAGATGGCAGCTAAGTGCTGTCTCCATGTGTAGATGTGGTGACAGTAACTACCCAACATGGCCTGTACCCCAATGTCAAAGTAGAAGTGATCAGTGAGAGTAACCAGATGGCAGCTAAGTGCTGTCTACATGTGTAGATGTGGTGACAGTAACTACCCAACATGGCCTGTACCCCAATGTCAAAGTAGAAGTGATCAGTGAGAGTAACCAGATGGCAGCTAAGTGCTGTCTACATGTGTAGATGTGGTGACAGTAACTACCCAACATGGCCTGTACCCCAATGTCAAAGTAGAAGTGATTAGTGAGAGTAACCAGATGGGGCAGCTAAGTGCTCTCTACATGTGTAGATGTGGTGACAGTAACTACCCAACATGGCCTGTACCCCAATGTCAAAGTAGAAGTGATCAGTGAGAGTAACCAGATGGGGCAGCTAAGTGCTCTCTACATGTGTAGATGTGGTGACAGTAACTACCCAACATGGCCTGTACCCCAATGTCAAAGTAGAAGTGATCAGTGAGAGTAACCAGATGGGGCAGCTAAGTGCTCTCTACATGTGTAGATGTGGTGACAGTAACTACCCAACATGGCCTGTACCCCAATGTCAAAGTAGAAGTGATCAGTGAGAGTAACCAGATGGGGCAGCTAAGTGCTCTCTACATGTGTAGATGTGGTGACAGTAACTACCCAACATGGCCTGTACCCCAATGTCAAAGTAGAAGTGATCAGTGAGAGTAACCAGATGGGGCAGCTAAGTGCTCTCTACATGTGTAGATGTGGTGACAGTAACTACCCAACATGGCCTGTACCCCAATGTCAAAGTAGAAGTGATCAGTGAGAGTAACCAGATGGGGCAGCTAAGTGCTCTCTACATGTGTAGATGTGGTGACAGTAACTACCCAACATGGCCTGTACCCCAATGTCAAAGTAGAAGTGATCAGTGAGAGTAACCAGATGGGGCAGCTAAGTGCTCTCTACATGTGTAGATGTGGTGACAGTAACTACCCAACATGGCCTGTACCCCAATGTCAAAGTAGAAGTGATCAGTGAGAGTAACCAGATGGGGCAGCTAAGTGCTGTCTACATGTGTAGATGTGGTGACAGTAACTACCCAACATGGCCTGTACCCCAATGTCAAAGTAGAAGTGATTAGTGAGAGTAACCAGATGGGGCAGCTAAGTGCTGTCTACATGTGTAGATGTGGTGACAGTAACTACCCAACATGGCCTGTACCCCAATGTCAAAGTAGAAGTGATTAGTGAGAGTAACCAGATGGGGCAGCTAAGTGCTGTCTACATGTGTAGATGTGGTGACAGTATCTACCCAACATGGCCTGTACCCCAATGTCAAAGTAGAAGTGATCAGTGAGAGTAACCAGATGGGGCAGCTAAGTGCTCTCTACATGTGTAGATGTGGTGACAGTAACTACCCAACATGGCCTGTACCCCAATGTCAAAGTAGAAGTGATCAGTGAGAGTAACCAGATGGGGCAGCTAAGTGCTGTCTACATGTGTAGATGTGGTGACAGTAACTACCCAACATGGCCTGTACCCCAATGTCAAAGTAGAAGTGATCAGTGAGAGTAACCAGATGGCAGCTAAGTGCTCTCTACATGTGTAGATGTGGTGACAGTAACTACCCAACATGGCCTGTACCCCAATGTCAAAGTAGAAGTGATCAGTGAGAGTAACCAGATGGGGCAGCTAAGTGCTGTCTACATGTGTAGATGTGGTGACAGTAACTACCCAACATGGCCTGTACCCCAATGTCAAAGTAGAAGTGATCAGTGAGAGTAACCAGATGGGGCAGCTAAGTGCTGTCTACATGTGTAGATGTGGTGACAGTAACTACCCAACATGGCCTGTACCCCAATGTCAAAGTAGAAGTGATTAGTGAGAGTAACCAGATGGGGCAGCTAAGTGCTGTCTACATGTGTAGATGTGGTGACAGTAACTACCCAACATGGCCTGTACCCCAATGTCAAAGTAGAAGTGATCAGTGAGAGTAACCAGATGGGGCAGCTAAGTGCTCTCTACATGTGTAGATGTGGTGACAGTAACTACCCAACATGGCCTTTATCCCCAATGTCAAAGTAGAAGTGATTAGTGAGAGTAACCAGATGGGGCAGCTAAGTGCTCTCTACATGTGTAGATGTGGTGACAGTAACTACCCAACATGGCCTGTACCCCAATGTCAAAGTAGAAGTGATCAGTGAGAGTAACCAGATGGGGCAGCTAAGTGCTCTCTACATGTGTAGATGTGGTGACAGTAACTACCCAACATGGCCTGTACCCCAATGTCAAAGTAGAAGTGATCAGTGAGAGTAACCAGATGGGGCAGCTAAGTGCTCTCTACATGTGTAGATGTGGTGACAGTAACTACCCAACATGGCCTGTACCCCAATGTCAAAGTAGAAGTGATCAGTGAGAGTAACCAGATGGGCAGCTAAGTGCTGTCTACATGTGTAGATGTGGTGACAGTAACTACCCAACATGGCCTGTACCCCAATGTCAAAGTAGAAGTGATCAGTGAGAGTAACCAGATGGGGCAGCTAAGTGCTCTCTACATGTGTAGATGTGGTGACAGTAACTACCCAACATGGCCTGTACCCCAATGTCAAAGTAGAAGTGATCAGTGAGAGTAACCAGATGGGCAGCTAAGTGCTGTCTACATGTGTAGATGTGGTGACAGTAACTACCCAACATGGCCTGTACCCCAATGTCAAAGTAGAAGTGATTAGTGAGAGTAACCAGATGGGGCAGCTAAGTGCTCTCTACATGTGTAGATGTGGTGACAGTAACTACCCAACATGGCCTGTACCCCAATGTCAAAGTAGAAGTGATCAGTGAGAGTAACCAGATGGGGCAGCTAAGTGCTGTCTACATGTGTAGATGTGGTGACAGTAACTACCCAACATGGCCTGTACCCCAATGTCAAAGTAGAAGTGATCAGTGAGAGTAACCAGATGGGGCAGCTAAGTGCTGTCTACATGTGTAGATGTGGTGACAGTAACTACCCAACATGGCCTGTACCCCAATGTCAAAGTAGAAGTGATCAGTGAGAGTAACCAGATGGGGCAGCTAAGTGCTCTCTACATGTGTAGATGTGGTGACAGTAACTACCCAACATGGCCTGTACCCCAATGTCAAAGTAGAAGTGATCAGTGAGAGTAACCAGATGGGGCAGCTAAGTGCTCTCTACATGTGTAGATGTGGTGACAGTAACTACCCAACATGGCCTGTACCCCAATGTCAAAGTAGAAGTGATTAGTGAGAGTAACCAGATGGGGCAGCTAAGTGCTGTCTACATGTGTAGATGTGGTGACAGTAACTACCCAACATGGCCTGTACCCCAATGTCAAAGTAGAAGTGATCAGTGAGAGTAACCAGATGGGGCAGCTAAGTGCTGTCTACATGTGTAGATGTGGTGACAGTAACTACCCAACATGGCCTGTACCCCAATGTCAAAGTAGAAGTGATCAGTGAGAGTAACCAGATGGGGCAGCTAAGTGCTCTCTACATGTGTAGATGTGGTGACAGTAACTACCCAACATGGCCTGTACCCCAATGTCAAAGTAGAAGTGATTAGTGAGAGTAACCAGATGGGGCAGCTAAGTGCTGTCTACATGTGTAGATGTGGTGACAGTAACTACCCAACATGGCCTGTACCCCAATGTCAAAGTAGAAGTGATCAGTGAGAGTAACCAGATGGGGCAGCTAAGTGCTCTCTACATGTGTAGATGTGGTGACAGTAACTACCCAACATGGCCTGTACCCCAATGTCAAAGTAGAAGTGATCAGTGAGAGTAACCAGATGGGGCAGCTAAGTGCTCTCTACATGTGTAGATGTGGTGACAGTAACTACCCAACATGGCCTGTACCCCAATGTCAAAGTAGAAGTGATTAGTGAGAGTAACCAGATGGGGCAGCTAAGTGCTGTCTACATGTGTAGATGTGGTGACAGTAACTACCCAACATGGCCTGTACCCCAATGTCAAAGTAGAAGTGATCAGTGAGAGTAACCAGATGGGGCAGCTAAGTGCTCGTCTACATGTGTAGATGTGGTGACAGTAACTACCCAACATGGCCTGTACCCCAATGTCAAAGTAGAAGTGATCAGTGAGAGTAACCAGATGGGGCAGCTAAGTGCTCTCTACATGTGTAGATGTGGTGACAGTAACTACCCAACATGGCCTGTACCCCAATGTCAAAGTAGAAGTGATTAGTGAGAGTAACCAGATGGGGCAGCTAAGTGCTGTCTACATGTGTAGATGTGGTGACAGTAACTACCCAACATGGCCTGTACCCCAATGTCAAAGTAGAAGTGATCAGTGAGAGTAACCAGATGGGGCAGCTAAGTGCTCTCTACATGTGTAGATGTGGTGACAGTAACTACCCAACATGGCCTGTACCCCAATGTCAAAGTAGAAGTGATCAGTGAGAGTAACCAGATGGCAGCTAAGTGCTCTCTACATGTGTAGATGTGGTGACAGTAACTACCCAACATGGCCTGTACCCCAATGTCAAAGTAGAAGTGATCAGTGAGAGTAACCAGATGGGGCAGCTAAGTGCTGTCTACATGTGTAGATGTGGTGACAGTAACTACCCAACATGGCCTGTACCCCAATGTCAAAGTAGAAGTGATCAGTGAGAGTAACCAGATGGCAGCTAAGTGCTGTCTACATGTGTAGATGTGGTGACAGTAACTACCCAACATGGCCTGTACCCCAATGTCAAAGTAGAAGTGATTAGTGAGAGTAACCAGATGGGGCAGCTAAGTGCTGTCTACATGTGTAGATGTGGTGACAGTAACTACCCAACATGGCCTGTACCCCAATGTCAAAGTAGAAGTGATTAGTGAGAGTAACCAGATGGGGCAGCTAAGTGCTGTCTACATGTGTAGATGTGGTGACAGTAACTACCCAACATGGCCTGTACCCCAATGTCAAAGTAGAAGTGATTAGTGAGAGTAACCAGATGGGGCAGCTAAGTGCTGTCTACATGTGTAGATGTGGTGACAGTAACTACCCAACATGGCCTGTACCCCAATGTCAAAGTAGAAGTGATCAGTGAGAGTAACCAGATGGGGCAGCTAAGTGCTGTCTACATGTGTAGATGTGGTGACAGTAACTACCCAACATGGCCTGTACCCCAATGTCAAAGTAGAAGTGATTAGTGAGAGTAACCAGATGGGGCAGCTAAGTGCTGTCTACATGTGTAGATGTGGTGACAGTAACTACCCAACATGGCCTGTACCCCAATGTCAAAGTAGAAGTGATCAGTGAGAGTAACCAGATGGGGCAGCTAAGTGCTCTCTACATGTGTAGATGTGGTGACAGTAACTACCCAACATGGCCTGTACCCCAATGTCAAAGTAGAAGTGATTAGTGAGAGTAACCAGATGGGGCAGCTAAGTGCTGTCTACATGTGTAGATGTGGTGACAGTAACTACCCAACATGGCCTGTACCCCAATGTCAAAGTAGAAGTGATCAGTGAGAGTAACCAGATGGGCAGCTAAGTGCTGTCTACATGTGTAGATGTGGTGACAGTAACTACCCAACATGGCCTGTACCCCAATGTCAAAGTAGAAGTGATCAGTGAGAGTAACCAGATGGCAGCTAAGTGCTGTCTACATGTGTAGATGTGGTGACAGTAACTACCCAACATGGCCTGTACCCCAATGTCAAAGTAGAAGTGATTAGTGAGAGTAACCAGATGGGGCAGCTAAGTGCTGTCTACATGTGTAGATGTGGTGACAGTAACTACCCAACATGGCCTGTACCCCAATGTCAAAGTAGAAGTGATTAGTGAGAGTAACCAGATGGGCAGCTAAGTGCTGTCTACATGTGTAGATGTGGTGACAGTAACTACCCAACATGGCCTGTACCCCAATGTCAAAGTAGAAGTGATTAGTGAGAGTAACCAGATGGGGCAGCTAAGTGCTGTCTACATGTGTAGATGTGGTGACAGTAACTACCCAACATGGCCTGTACCCCAATGTCAAAGTAGAAGTGATTAGTGAGAGTAACCAGATGGGGCAGCTAAGTGCTCTCTACATGTGTAGATGTGGTGACAGTAACTACCCAACATGGCCTGTACCCCAATGTCAAAGTAGAAGTGATTAGTGAGAGTAACCAGATGGCAGCTAAGTGCTGTCTACATGTGTAGATGTGGTGACAGTAACTACCCAACATGGCCTGTACCCCAATGTCAAAGTAGAAGTGATCAGTGAGAGTAACCAGATGGGCAGCTAAGTGCTGTCTACATGTGTAGATGTGGTGACAGTAACTACCCAACATGGCCTGTACCCCAATGTCAAAGTAGAAGTGATCAGTGAGAGTAACCAGATGGGCAGCTAAGTGCTGTCTACATGTGTAGATGTGGTGACAGTAACTACCCAACATGGCCTGTACCCCAATGTCAAAGTAGAAGTGATTAGTGAGAGTAACCAGATGGGGCAGCTAAGTGCTCTCTACATGTGTAGATGTGGTGACAGTAACTACCCAACATGGCCTGTACCCCAATGTCAAAGTAGAAGTGATCAGTGAGAGTAACCAGATGGGGCAGCTAAGTGCTCTCTACATGTGTAGATGTGGTGACAGTAACTACCCAACATGGCCTGTACCCCAATGTCAAAGTAGAAGTGATCAGTGAGAGTAACCAGATGGGGCAGCTAAGTGCTCTCTACATGTGTAGATGTGGTGACAGTAACTACCCAACATGGCCTGTACCCCAATGTCAAAGTAGAAGTGATCAGTGAGAGTAACCAGATGGGGCAGCTAAGTGCTCTCTACATGTGTAGATGTGATGACAGTAACTACCCAACATGGCCTGTACCCCAATGTCAAAGTAGAAGTGATCAGTGAGAGTAACCAGATGGGGCAGCTAAGTGCTCTCTACATGTGTAGATGTGATGACAGTAACTACCCAACATGGCCTGTACCCCAATGTCAAAGTAGAAGTGATCAGTGAGAGTAACCAGATGGGGCAGCTAAGTGCTCTCTACATGTGTAGATGTGGTGACAGTAACTACCCAACATGGCCTGTACCCCAATGTCAAAGTAGAAGTGATTAGTGAGAGTAACCAGATGGGGCAGCTAAGTGCTGTCTACATGTGTAGATGTGGTGACAGTATCTACCCAACATGGCCTGTACCCCAATGTCAAAGTAGAAGTGATTAGTGAGAGTAACCAGATGGGGCAGCTAAGTGCTCTCTACATGTGTAGATGTGATGACAGTAACTACCCAACATGGCCTGTACCCCAATGTCAAAGTAGAAGTGATCAGTGAGAGTAACCAGATGGGGCAGCTAAGTGCTCTCTACATGTGTAGATGTGATGACAGTAACTACCCAACATGGCCTGTACCCCAATGTCAAAGTAGAAGTGATCAGTGAGAGTAACCAGATGGGGCAGCTAAGTGCTCTCTACATGTGTAGATGTGGTGACAGTAACTACCCAACATGGCCTGTACCCCAATGTCAAAGTAGAAGTGATTAGTGAGAGTAACCAGATGGGGCAGCTAAGTGCTGTCTACATGTGTAGATGTGATGACAGTAACTACCCAACATGGCCTGTACCCCAATGTCAAAGTAGAAGTGATCAGTGAGAGTAACCAGATGGGGCAGCTAAGTGCTCTCTACATGTGTAGATGTGATGACAGTAACTACCCAACATGGCCTGTACCCCAATGTCAAAGTAGAAGTGATCAGTGAGAGTAACCAGATGGGGCAGCTAAGTGCTCTCTACATGTGTAGATGTGGTGACAGTAACTACCCAACATGGCCTGTACCCCAATGTCAAAGTAGAAGTGATTAGTGAGAGTAACCAGATGGGGCAGCTAAGTGCTGTCTACATGTGTAGATGTGGTGACAGTATCTACCCAACATGGCCTGTACCCCAATGTCAAAGTAGAAGTGATCAGTGAGAGTAACCAGATGGGGCAGCTAAGTGCTCTCTACATGTGTAGATGTGGTGACAGTAACTACCCAACATGGCCTGTACCCCAATGTCAAAGTAGAAGTGATCAGTGAGAGTAACCAGATGGGGCAGCTAAGTGCTGTCTACATGTGTAGATGTGGTGACAGTAACTACCCAACATGGCCTGTACCCCAATGTCAAAGTAGAAGTGATCAGTGAGAGTAACCAGATGGCAGCTAAGTGCTCTCTACATGTGTAGATGTGGTGACAGTAACTACCCAACATGGCCTGTACCCCAATGTCAAAGTAGAAGTGATCAGTGAGAGTAACCAGATGGGGCAGCTAAGTGCTGTCTACATGTGTAGATGTGGTGACAGTAACTACCCAACATGGCCTGTACCCCAATGTCAAAGTAGAAGTGATCAGTGAGAGTAACCAGATGGCAGCTAAGTGCTGTCTACATGTGTAGATGTGGTGACAGTAACTACCCAACATGGCCTGTACCCCAATGTCAAAGTAGAAGTGATCAGTGAGAGTAACCAGATGGGGCAGCTAAGTGCTGTCTACATGTGTAGATGTGGTGACAGTAACTACCCAACATGGCCTGTACCCCAATGTCAAAGTAGAAGTGATTAGTGAGAGTAACCAGATGGGGCAGCTAAGTGCTCTCTACATGTGTAGATGTGGTGACAGTAACTACCCAACATGGCCTGTACCCCAATGTCAAAGTAGAAGTGATCAGTGAGAGTAACCAGATGGGGCAGCTAAGTGCTGTCTACATGTGTAGATGTGGTGACAGTAACTACCCAACATGGCCTGTACCCCAATGTCAAAGTAGAAGTGATTAGTGAGAGTAACCAGATGGGGCAGCTAAGTGCTGTCTACATGTGTAGATGTGGTGACAGTAACTACCCAACATGGCCTGTACCCCAATGTCAAAGTAGAAGTGATCAGTGAGAGTAACCAGATGGGGCAGCTAAGTGCTCTCTACATGTGTAGATGTGGTGACAGTAACTACCCAACATGGCCTGTACCCCAATGTCAAAGTAGAAGTGATCAGTGAGAGTAACCAGATGGGGCAGCTAAGTGCTGTCTACATGTGTAGATGTGGTGACAGTAACTACCCAACATGGCCTGTACCCCAATGTCAAAGTAGAAGTGATTAGTGAGAGTAACCAGATGGGGCAGCTAAGTGCTGTCTACATGTGTAGATGTGGTGACAGTAACTACCCAACATGGCCTGTACCCCAATGTCAAAGTAGAAGTGATCAGTGAGAGTAACCAGATGGCAGCTAAGTGCTGTCTACATGTGTAGATGTGGTGACAGTAACTACCCAACATGGCCTGTACCCCAATGTCAAAGTAGAAGTGATCAGTGAAAGTAACCAGATGGGGCAGCTAAGTGCTGTCTACATGTGTAGATGTGGTGACAGTAACTACCCAACATGGCCTGTACCCCAATGTCAAAGTAGAAGTGATCAGTGAAAGTAACCAGATGGGGCAGCTAAGTGCTCTCTACATGTGTAGATGTGGTGACAGTAACTACCCAACATGGCCTGTACCCCAATGTCAAAGTAGAAGTGATCAGTGAGAGTAACCAGATGGGGCAGCTAAGTGCTGTCTACATGTGTAGATGTGGTGACAGTAACTACCCAACATGGCCTGTACCCCAATGTCAAAGTAGAAGTGATTAGTGAGAGTAACCAGATGGGGCAGCTAAGTGCTGTCTACATGTGTAGATGTGGTGACAGTAACTACCCAACATGGCCTGTACCCCAATGTCAAAGTAGAAGTGATCAGTGAGAGTAACCAGATGGGGCAGCTAAGTGCTGTCTACATGTGTAGATGTGGTGACAGTAACTACCCAACATGGCCTGTACCCCAATGTCAAAGTAGAAGTGATCAGTGAAAGTAACCAGATGGGGCAGCTAAGTGCTCTCTACATGTGTAGATGTGGTGACAGTAACTACCCAACATGGCCTGTACCCCAATGTCAAAGTAGAAGTGATCAGTGAAAGTAACCAAATGGCAGCTAAGTGCTGTCTACATGTGTAGATGTGGTGACAGTAACTACCCAACATGGCCTGTACCCCAATGTCAAAGTAGAAGTGATCAGTGAAAGTAACCAAATGGCAGCTAAGTGCTGTCTACATGTGTAGATGTGGTGACAGTAACTACCCAACATGGCCTGTACCCCAATGTCAAAGTAGAAGTGATCAGTGAAAGTAACCAAATGGCAGCTAAGTGCTGTCTACATGTGTAGATGTGGTGACAGTAACTACCCAACATGGCCTGTACCCCAATGTCAAAGTAGAAGTGATCAGTGAGAGTAACCAGATGGCAGCTAAGTGCTGTCTACATGTGTAGATGTGGTGACAGTAACTACCCAACATGGCCTGTACCCCAATGTCAAAGTAGAAGTGATCAGTGAAAGTAACCAAATGGCAGCTAAGTGCTGTCTACATGTGTAGATGTGGTGACAGTAACTACCCAACATGGCCTGTACCCCAATGTCAAAGTAGAAGTGATCAGTGAAAGTAACCAAATGGCAGCTAAGTGCTGTCTACATGTGTAGATGTGGTGACAGTAACTACCCAACATGGCCTGTACCCCAATGTCAAAGTAGAAGTGATCAGTGAAAGTAACCAAATGGCAGCTAAGTGCTGTCTACATGTGTAGATGTGGTGACAGTAACTACCCAACATGGCCTGTACCCCAATGTCAAAGTAGAAGTGATTAGTGAGAGTAACCAGATGGCAGCTAAGTGCTGTCTACATGTGTAGATGTGGTGACAGTAACTACCCAACATGGCCTGTACCCCAATGTCAAAGTAGAAGTGATCAGTGAAAGTAACCAGATGGGGCAGCTAAGTGCTCTCTACATGTGTAGATGTGGTGACAGTAACTACCCAACATGGCCTGTACCCCAATGTCAAAGTAGAAGTGATCAGTGAAAGTAACCAGATGGGGCAGCTAAGTGCTCTCTACATGTGTAGATGTGGTGACAGTAACTACCCAACATGGCCTGTACCCCAATGTCAAAGTAGAAGTGATCAGTGAAAGTAACCAGATGGGGCAGCTAAGTGCTCTCTACATGTGTAGATGTGGTGACAGTAACTACCCAACATGGCCTGTACCCCAATGTCAAAGTAGAAGTGATTAGTGAGAGTAACCAGATGGGGCAGCTAAGTGCTCTCTACATGTGTAGATGTGGTGACAGTAACTACCCAACATGGCCTGTACCCCAATGTCAAAGTAGAAGTGATCAGTGAGAGTAACCAGATGGGGCAGCTAAGTGCTCTCTACATGTGTAGATGTGGTGACAGTAACTACCCAACATGGCCTGTACCCCAATGTCAAAGTAGAAGTGATCAGTGAGAGTAACCAGATGGCAGCTAAGTGCTGTCTACATGTGTAGATGTGGTGACAGTAACTACCCAACATGGCCTGTACCCCAATGTCAAAGTAGAAGTGATTAGTGAGAGTAACCAGATGGGGCAGCTAAGTGCTCTCTACATGTGTAGATGTGGTGACAGTAACTACCCAACATGGCCTGTACCCCAATGTCAAAGTAGAAGTGATCAGTGAAAGTAACCAGATGGCAGCTAAGTGCTGTCTACATGTGTAGATGTGGTGACAGTAACTACCCAACATGGCCTGTACCCCAATGTCAAAGTAGAAGTGATCAGTGAAAGTAACCAGATGGGGCAGCTAAGTGCTCTCTACATGTGTAGATGTGGTGACAGTAACTACCCAACATGGCCTGTACCCCAATGTCAAAGTAGAAGTGATCAGTGAAAGTAACCAGATGGGGCAGCTAAGTGCTCTCTACATGTGTAGATGTGGTGACAGTAACTACCCAACATGGCCTGTACCCCAATGTCAAAGTAGAAGTGATCAGTGAGAGTAACCAGATGGGGCAGCTAAGTGCTCTCTACATGTGTAGATGTGGTGACAGTAACTACCCAACATGGCCTGTACCCACTAGGGACAATAAAAACAAAAATTGGGGAAAATGGGATGACAATAGGATTGATATCTGCCATTTCCAACAAAGAGGACTCAAACACTGAGAAGTTTTTTTTTATAATGAGAATTGTCTCAATGGTTCCCCCAGTTCTTGCATTAGTTCAGTCCTACCAGCGAGTGCAACTAACCAAATAGGACTCTGGCATCTTGTGAATGCAAAATTCAAAATGCTTCTACATGCGTAGCAGCTGTGTGGTCTAAGTACAGTACAAGCCTGTGTCCATCATGATTACAATGGTCATATGTACTTGGGACTCTTCTTTTTAAAAATTATCTTTAGTATCCGTGGTACAGGTCATGATAATCATGGTGGGTAGTAATTAGTGACTGCTTTTACCTTAAGTGTACTATATGTCTACACATATATTTGCACTTATTTTGGTTATTTGCACTCACTGTGGCCTTTTGTAAGAATCAGGGCCATTGAAGCAATATTTTTTAAATTAGAAAAAAGTGTCCAATGCAGGATCCCGGGTCATGGCTGTTGATGGTTTATAAGACTCCGACCCCCATTAATAACTGGATCCTAGCAGTGCTTTAAATCACATTATTTGATTATAACTATGGCACAATTATAGATTATAAACACAAGGTAATATGACCAAATCCAAATAAATGGTGTGTGACATTTCGGTAACAGCATTGTTACCATCTTCAGACAAAAGTACTGAATGCATTCATTACATCTGTACTTATTCAGTACTTTTGTCTGAAGATGGTAATAACGCTGTTACCGAAATGTCACACACTATTTATTTATTTGGATTTGGTCTTATTACCTTGTGAACTATATTAAACTATATCTGACAGTAATGTTTCCATCATTGTAGATATTATATAGTTTCATTATTTTGTTGATGTATGCCTCCTCATCCATCTAAATAAAATTCCATTTGCGCTTTTGTTGGATATACAGTCGAACCTCTTTAATTCAACACCCCAAGGGAACAGAGCTTTTGGTTGAATTAAAGGAAGTGTTGAATTATGGTTAGATGATTAGCTAATCATCTAACTCACAAAATAATATTTTTTTAAAATTGCTTTGTAATATAAATTAATGATATTAATTGACACCATTGTATGTACATTTTTGTATTTATTTTTTTATTTTCATGATTAACTTTTAGTATCAAGGACAAATGGCAATAATACATATTTTTGAAACATAAATAATTACAAATAATATTTTATTTTAATTTAAGAATATAGCAGTTGAAAGGAAATAAATATGGAAAATAAAAAGAAAATTTAAAAATAATCATGAAGATCTTTTTTAAAAATTCCTTTATAGATGTCATTTTTGCACTGAAATCCTATTCAGGATGTATTCCAGATAGTCTATTTTAAAAAAACATGCATGTATTTCTTCCTCTGAAATGTCTTTTAAATAACAAAAGAGCTTTTATTGTATTAAAGGCATCCACTGCTGCTGCAGGTGTTATTGATTTTGTGTTTAAATCTTTTATAATAACATGGAAATGGAATACAAGGTAATAAGACCAAATCCAAATAAATAAATAGTGTGTGACATTTCAGTAACAACGCTGTTACCGAAACGTCACACACTATTTATTTATTTGGATTTGGTTGCTGTTGTTGTGGTGTCCAAAGAAGAGTCTCAGATGTCTCCATGCATCTCCATCACAGCAGCAGCAATATCCACTATCTTGGGTGTGTAAAGCTGCTGCTCTGGGTCCATGTCAATTTTCTGCAAGGCTGCGGCCATTGCTGGGCATGAGAATATGTGAGTAGGTGTTAGTTTTACACCAGGACAGTTGTTGCATGTCCTATAAGTTCTTGTGCCATCTGGATGTATTGTCATTCCTTTATAGTGTTTTGTTCTAAGTCTTGTTATAGTTTTTGTCAGTTTTCTCTCAGAGTTTATTTTTATTTCATTTGGATTTGGTCTTATTACCTTGTGTTTATAATCTATAATCCAAATTGTGCCTTATCACGGAAATGGAATATTGAAATAAAATGTTATCATAATCATTATGGCTACATTTTATGAAGATTTATTTATTTAAAAGAATATTATTTGTAAATTTTAAAATAACTGAAATATTTCAATGCTGAAAATTAAAAAGAAAATAATAATATTAATTAGCGCACGATGCCTAAATTCCTGTTTAAAAAAAAACAACAACAATAACACTTGCGACATTGCGCAATGGCACTGCAAAGTGAAACTTAAACTAACAGAAACCAAAAGTGAGCAGGCACGATCCTATCGGCGCCCACTGATCGCCGCTTCCCGCCGCCGTAATACCTTTTTAGCGGCAAAGTTGTATTTTAATTATTCAAATTTTAAAATGGTCGAACTATCAGAACTGTCGTATTATCGATACTGTCGAATTAGGGTTTGTTATTTGATAGGCCGGAGGTCGGGACATCAGAATATGGTCGAATTAAGGTAGAGTGTCGAATTTGCGTGTGTCGAATTAACGAGGTTATACTGTATGTAGAAAATTCAAGCTAAAATATATTCGAAATTCTGAAAAGCATATAACCCCTTCAATTCAACACAGACCAACACTAATGCCTTTCTTCAATGCCTTCCTCTACTGAGGGTGGGCTACATGGTCTCTCCATACTTCCTCCGCCATCCTCTTCATCTCCTCGTAGGTGTGTCATTCAGTACATTGTTTTAGATTGTCTGTGTATCCCTGTTGTCTCCTTCCCCTCGATCTCTTCCCCTGAAGCTTTCCCTCCACCATGTCAGCAATGTCTCTCCTGCTGATCCGCGCATCACATGTCAAGCAAACGTCAGTTTTCATTGTTTTATGAACTTGATCAGCTGGCGTTCTGTACCCATTCGATCGAGGAATTGATTAGTTGTTACCATATCATATTACTTATAAACTATAATTCAACAGGAAGCACCTTTCTCTCAGGGTGTTGAGATGGTTGGACTATATTGAACAGAGCATTTATTTGGTCTTCTTTGAGCAGATTATGCATAGCCTAATTACCAAAAGGCCAGTTTTGTTTTGTTTACTAAATGCATTTAGTGCAAGATATAAGTGTCACAGAGTACCTTCCACCCCACTTATGTATTCTGGCCAAACACCACCCTACCAGGCTAAACACCAGTTTTTTGCAGATTCTGCCAATTTCATAACTCTTCCCATATGAGGTTGCAAAATCATAGCTGGCCCTGTACTTATAGGGCTGATAGACAAACTTGGCTTGTGTGTGTTGTGGCCTACTCAATTATCAGAACTTGGGTACTCCAAACAAATAACCTCAAATACTTCATGCATTGTTTGATGGATTCATTAAAAGGAGGAAGTGTTGTTTTACTCATAAACTAACATATTTAGAGAAGTTATTACTGAAATAGCATAAATTATTATGAAAATTGTAGTTGTTTTTTTTTTAATTACAAAAAACTAGCAGTGTTATACAATTTGTCTCAATTTCCAGAGATAAAAGGTGCTAGGATGATTATATACCAGTCTGGCCTTTTATCATAGTTTTATAATTTAAATACTTATTTTGCAAAATATTTGATTTTATTTATAAACATTATTTACTTGTCAAAATTTGAAAAGAAAATTTAAAATGCAAAGTTTCACAGTTTAGTGGCAGATATATCTACTATGATTCCTTATATTCTTCATTGACACATTGTGAGACAAATATATGAATATTTAAATGAATAAAGCTTTATTTTTTGCTTTCTATTTAAGGTGAAATGATTATTTTGTTATATTCCTTCATAATGTTTTATTTGTACCAAATAAAAAATTTTATAACTTTTGAAACAAAATGATATTTAAATGATAATTTGGCAATACTTCTCTCTCTCTCCCGCATAACCGTATAACGTATCGATGAATAAATGTCAGCTCTGAATGAGCACCTTTCAAAGTGGTTCTTTAAATTGTTATTGATTTTATACTTTTATTCTGAAAAAGTATTGTTATATTCATTAATGGGAAACATTTAACATTTGACAATGTAAGTATTTGTATCTTGTAATTGTTTATTGCTATTAAAAGTAAAAATAATTTACAAAATATATGAAAATGTCAAACCTTTGATGAAATTTATGACGTGACAGGTGAGGGTATGCAATAAAAATTTTAAAATATATACGTTATTTCGGACATTAAGCATAAAATACTTATATTAAAAAATTAAAATTATAATCATACGAAACAAAAACTATGCAAGAAGAAATTGTGGATTTTTCACACAAGAGACAGGCAAAGGAAAATCATAGCTCAAACGTTGTCGAATAAATATTGAAAATGTTCCCGACTCGGTAGTATCATTTTTTATTTTAATTGCAATTAAAAAAAAAAAAAGGGGGGGGGGGGCAGGGGATAGGTAAATAATATTTACCCATCAATATTTTTGGAAATATTTTTCATTTTCAATGTACTTTAAATAAGGAATCTAGCACTGGTTTTCAGATTTTAAAAAATATATTAATATTTAAAAATATGAGTTTGCCTTTTAGATAAAATACATTATCTAACTTAATTTGGCATGAGTTTATTTTTGAGGTTGAAATTGATTAAAATATATTCATATTTGATAATTCCTCATATCGGTTTAAAACATTTTATTTTGATCGCTTCAGGTGCCTCTTAATTTTTGAAACCACATTCGAAGCTTCAAAAGAAATTAAATTCTACCTATTTGATTGCATATTTAGGTTTTGCAATTTCAGAGGACAAAATTTTACCCTTTACAGTCTGATAAAAAAAAATAAACATGTTTATTTAAATGCGAAGAAGTGAATGGAAATTATAAACATGCCAATATTTCGAGAGGCCATCTCTCTTTTTGAAGATCTATTTCACGATTTGGATGCGCGCCTCCAAATTGCTTACAAAGAGAACTGTGAATATCCACATTCAAAACTGTAATAACAGCTCAATCATATACCATAACATTCATTAAACAAGAAAGATTGTTCATATAAAGCTGGGTCTCTTTAATCAATAAAAACAGTATAAATAGGGAAATACAGCTTCACAAAACCCGCCAACAGCACACTCCAGCAACACTGCTGAGATGTGCATCCAAATCGTGGAAAATAGCTTGAAAAGAGAAAATTCTGCCCTACTAAATATTTGGATTATTTTGTTCTCAATTAGCATGTTGCTATGATATACAAGATATATACTTTTAATTGGGGCGCGAGGAAATAATTTATTTTATTAATTAATTTAAATATTCAATGAATTATATAAATATATATTACTCTGTATTTGTAAAATCATCATAAAAATATTCCTTTGCTTGCTTGGTTCAAGATTCTCTAGCAGTAAATAGTTTTATTGATAATTGTTGACACTAGTGTACTAAGTCATCAAAAAATACTTTCACATCTTCAGATATACAAAGACTTGATTTCTACGCTACAACTGGTGGAGAAGCTGGATCGATATCCTTTCAGAAAAAAACGGAAAATTAATTCTGTTGAGCAAGAAGAAACAACCATGAACATCAAGAAAGAGGCAACAACTCAGGTATGTTCATTTTTTGTTCAACATCTACTCAGAAACCCCTAGATGTTCTCTGTTGAGGTTGTTGAAGATCCCCATAACTGGTTGAAAGAGTATGAACGTGTGGCGAAGCACAGCCAATGGGATAAAACCCTTTGTCTCGCCAACGTTTACTTTTATTTGACCTGCACTGCTCTCAAATGGTTTGAGAACAATGGGGTGAGCATCCAGACAAGGACGGAGTTCATGTCCCAGTTAGAATCAGTTTTCGGAAAAAAACTAAAACTTGAGGCTAAGAGCTGAGAAAACCCTTACAACTCGCGCACAATTAAAAGGTGAAAGCACCGAATTTTACATTCAAGACGTCCTGCGCCTCTGCAAAGAGGTAGATCCTCATATGAATGAGGAAGTTAAATACCCAATTTGATCAAAGGGATAGCTGAGGAGCTCTACCAGGCATTTCTCCCAATAGATGCACATTCCACTGAACAATTCGTCACCGAGTGTCGCCGCATTGAAGCGCTACATTCTAAGCAAGTGACCCCAACCAGGTAAGAGCGACTGCAATATGTGGCGTCTCTCAGTGATCATTATGACAAGGCATATCTGTCATCTATGATTAGATAAATTGTTCGTGAGGAGGTACAGCGGGAATTAGGCTCTCCTCGAGAGGAACCAAAAATTGCTACCATCGAAGAAATGGTAAAGGAGAAGATTGGTAGAATCCTGGCACCAATCTCAAAGTCTAGGAGAAGTCCTCCTCAGAAGGAAAGACCCCTACAGTTTTTAATAGTATATATGAGGCCCAAACAATACGACGGCACCCTGAACCGCAGTACCCAAAACAAGGAGGAAGATGCGACACAAACGAAAGGCGAACCACTGAAGGAAAGTCAATCTGTTTTTCCACTGCGGACGCCCTGGCCACGTCGTGCGCTTCTGCCGTGACAAGAGGAGAGAATATGAAGAAAAAAATTGGAATTACAAACAGAGAGATAGGCAAGAGCCTATAACATTCTATAATTCTCGGGGCAGCCAAGAGCCCAACGACGACCTGCCAAGAGAAAATATACGCCGCTACCAAAGCCCCTCCCCTTACACTGGCCGAAAAGGACAACATTCGTCTCCTGATAGAAGATCCAGCCAGTCGCCTCGCCGTTCCCGTCGGGAAAACTAGAAAATGCGTCCTATTTTGGAAGTAAGGCCGCCAAATTTAGAAATCCTCCCTTGTCAAATACATTAGTATTAAAGAAAATTACATAGACATTAAAATAGAAGGAAAAATGACGCGTGCTTTTATCGACTTAGGAGCTTCATATTCTGTCATTTCTAGAGGTTCAGACTTAACCTGAGAAAAATAATGTGTGCCACTACGAGTAGCCAACGGTAAAATTGTAAGACCAAAAGGACGCTGCACACTGAAACTGGACTTGAATGGGCTACAGGAAAGCTTTGAATTTGTTGTTAGGGAAGACTGTAGTCACGAAGTTATTCTTGGTTGGCACTTTTTGAAGTTATCTATGGTGATAATTGATTCAGCTGATGATACACTCTTCTTAGAAAAATGTCTTTTTGATGATACCCCTAAGAACAGTTCACCTCTCTACTCAGAATTGATATATAGAATCGAGCCCGCCTCTATCCAGCTAATAGAAGTAGCAAGTCGTGACATTCCTAATGACGCAATTGTGGTGGCAGAATGTCGAAAAGAGCTATTGCTGGAAAGAGAACTAACGGCTTCCTCTTCTGTCATTTCACCCACCAGTAACTGAGGTAAACTTTGGGTGGTGAATTGGAGTCCATATCTTAAACTAATCCCACAGGGGAAGCACGTAGTCAATAGTGTTGTCATCGAAGATAGTCAACAATGTACTCTAGCTGATTGTTACCTAATTGAAACAGAGATGAAACATTCTGAAGACCCAAAAATCGCAGATTTTTTAGATGATTCCCTTGATGAATTTCAAAAAGAAAAATTGTGAAATATTTTGAAGAACTATACAGTTATTTTCGAATTTATTAGAAGAAAACAATTCAAGGACGTCAATGTTAAACACGGAATTACCACCTTACCGAGTTGCACCAAGAGAAAGCCAAATTATTCAGGATGAGGTAAACAAGATGGAAAAACTTGACATCATTCAGCCCTCTGAAAGTTCGTGGGCCTCACCTGTAGTATTGGTAAGAAAATAGGATGGAAACTGGAGATTCTGCGTCGATTACCGCCGCCTGAAGAAAATAACAAAAAAGGATGTCTACGATCGACGACACTTTAGACTGATTACGGGGAGCTAGATTTTATTCTTTCATGGACCTCCAATCAGGATACTGGCAGATAAACGTAGAAGAATCGGACTGTGAGAAAACAGCGTTTATAACTCCAGATGGACTGTATGAATTCAAAGTAATGCCATTTGGGTTGTGTAATGCTCCAGCTACCTTCAAACAATGATAGATAATCTTCTGAAGGGTCTTAAGTGAACCATTTGCTTGTGTTACCTCGACGACATCATCGATTTTTCAGATGATTTTGAAAAACATCTAAGACGCCTTCAACTTGTGTTAACCCTTAACTGAACGGGTTGGGTAGATTCAACCCACTTATGTAACTTTTATGAAATAATCGCTAAATAATGACCGAAATCAATATTCAAAAAATATTTAATCAATACTGTTGTATTCCAATTTGATTACACACAGCGCTCAACGTTAATTAATATTTAATTAACTACAAGGTAAAAGGATTATATATAGATTAAATAGTAAACATGGAGAAAGAGAATAAGTCAGCGTGGCGACGCCGCTTGCAGGTTACATAAAACAGGAAGTAACGTCAGCTCCAGTGTTGCCGAAGCCAGCCGCCCGCCGTCACGGTCTAGCAATCTCCTCCCTCGAAGTGATCTCTTAGTTATGGACCACTTCGCCGCCCATAAGTCTCGAACGATGAAGTTCATGTAGGTTTCTCCCCAGTGGCTTGGTCAAAATGTCCGATAGGTTTCTTCCACTTGTAACATAGTCTAGTTGAATCACACCGTCATCCACCTTTTCTCTGACGAAGTGATATCTAATAGCGATGTGCCTGGTCTTGGATCGGCCGATGTAGCTCTTGGCGTGTGCTATAGCCGCTTGGTTATCGCACCACACCAGAGTTGGCTCAACCATATTATGTGGTATATCCAAATGGTTCTGGAACTCCCTGATCCATGTCACTTCCCTGACTGACGATGATTGGGAAATGTATTCCGCCTCCATTGTGCTGAGGGCGGTGACAGTTTGCTTTGAACTTCGCCATAGGATTGGAGCGCCTGCAAACATCACTACGTAACCCGATGTACTCTTTCTGTCTTCTAGGTTGGTTCCCCAATCTGCATCCGAATAGACACACAGTTGTTCCCCAGTCCGTCTATAGGTGATGCCTAGATGCTCTGAAGATTTTAAGTATCTTAAAATTTGTTTCGCAGCAACCCAGTGTTTTCTAGTGTACTTTGAACAATAGCGAGCCACAATTGACTTACTGCATAGGCAATGTCTGGCCTTGTCCGCTGTGAAATGTAGAGCAGTCCACCAATTAGTTCACGTTGGGGAAGGTCTTGGCAGTTTTCTTCATCTTCTTCCTCAAGAAGTTCTGGTCTGGTTTCCATCGGCGTTGAGACTTCTCTTCCTTCCTGAAGATTGAACCGTGCCAGTAGACTTTTCATATAGGCTCTTTGTGTTAGAGTTGCGCATCCACCCATTGATCGAGTGAAGTTGACACCAAGCAGGTAGGATACTGGTCCGATGTACTTTGTTTCAAAGTGACCTGTTCAATGCAGTTCAATGCACTTTTCTCTCACTTCTTGATTCTCCGTCAGAGTAAGAATATCATCCACGTATAATGATAAGATTATCATTCCTTCGTTCAGCTTGAGCTTGTAGATACAAGGGTCAACTGGATTCCTCATAAATCCCTTTTTCTTCAACCACTCATCAAGGCACTTGTTCCAACATCTGCCGCTTTGCTTCATCCGTACAGAGACCTTTTGAGTCGGCAGTAAAGATGTTCCTCACCAGGTTTAACAAAGCCTTCTGGTTGTTCCATGTAGATCACTCGGTCAAGCTTGCCGTAGAGATAAGCACTTTTCACGTCATATTGGTCTATGAACCAGTTATTTTCAACACCTATTGCTGTGAGCAATCTTGTCGTTTCAAAACTAGAAACAGGTGAGTAAATCTCATCATAATCGATTCTTTTTTGTTGAGTGAAGCCCTTTGCCACAAGTCGGGCCTTGTATCTAACTACTTGACCCTCGGCGTTGGTCTTCTTGTGTAGTACCCACTTACAAGCAATTGGGGCAGATTCTTTTGGTAGTTCTGTTAGTTCCCAAACTTTGTGCTTTCTCAAGGATTCCAGTTCTTCTTCGATTGCTTCAAGCCAATGCTCAGCTTCAGGGCCTTGGATAGCTTCTTTATAAGAAGTAGGATCTCCCTTATTTACTTCAGTACTGAGGAGTTCAATTGAGTTCTGAGCATTTCTCTGGTTCCTTAGGATCATTGGATGAGATCGAGTAGGAGAAGGCTTCACAGTATCTTCATTATGGCTGTCCTCTTCTGTAGGTATCACGTCTTCTTGATCTAATAAAGACACTGGATACTCTTCAATCTCCCGTTGAGTCCCATAGCTGTAGTGTTCAACTGATGGAAGCACCTCCCGGTTGCTGTCGTTCCTCGATACATCACTCTCTTTGAAGACACAGTCCCGAGATTCCACCACTTTCTTCATCTCAGGAATCCACACTCTGTAGCCACGTCCTCTGAGTGCATATCCAACAAGGTTACTTTGACAGCTCTCCTTTCGAGTTTGGATTTACAGACTTGTCTTGGAATATGGACAAATACTTGACAGCCAATAGCTCTTATGTGTTTAAGACTAGGCTTGTTCCCTGTCCACAGTTCATATGGCGTGCTGTCACCATTGTGATTGTTGAGAACTCTGTTTCTGACATAGGCTGCGGTGTAAGTCAGCTCCGCCCAGGAAGCCTTTGGCAGACCACTTCCAGATATAGTGCTCCTGGCAAGATCTAGGAGTGTCCTATTCATTCTTTCTGCCACACCATTCTGTTGGGGTGTATACGTCATAGTGTGTTCATGAACTATTCAAACGCTCGTGCAGAAAGTGTCCCGTTCCTTGGAACAAAATTCCAAGCCATTATCCGTACGTATTCGTTTTAGTTTCCGGCTGGTTTGTTTCTCAGATTCTTGAATCCACTCTTTGACTTTTCCCAGAGTTCCGCCTTTGTTTTTCAGGAAAAATACACTTGTATATCTCGTAGATTCTTCAATGATGGTTAAGACGTACTTGGCTCCTCCCCAGCTCAATACGACAAGTGGACCCATCAATTCCGCATCCACCAAGTCCAACGGCATGATTTCTTTTTCCTCCTTGTGTGAGTGCTGAAGGAATGGCAGACGGTAAGACTTACCGATCAAGCAGTCTTCGCACTTTTCTGGCTTTGCCGGGCTGCAAATCAAGTCCTCTTACGCTTTGGTTCTTGGCCATCTTTGCTATCGTATATGCATTTGCATGCATCAGCCTTTTGTGCCAAAGTTCCAGTGTAAGCTCTTCCTTGCATTCAGATGCAAGAGAAACACGATCATTCTGATCTATCGGAGAGGATGGAGTAGTCTGGACGTAGTAAAGTCTACCCAGCTTCTTTCCCTCTATCAAGAGTTTACCTTTCATGTCCATAATGTGGCAACCACTCTTGTTGAAGACAACCTTTCTACCGTTTTCTATCATTTGAAGTACAGACAGAACACTGTGACGCATATCTGGAACGTACAAGGTGTTCTGGGCAACCAAATTGCTGGCATCTCCCTTGTGTCCAGCAATATTGGCACTGAAAGTACCGATGCCACATGCTTCTATAGAAGAGCCATTCGCAAGTGATGGAACTCATATTGCTTGTGCACTCTTTGAGACATGTGAAGTAATCTCTATTGGGAGTCATATGGTGCGTCGCTCCAGAATCTATGATCCAGGTCTCAGCGGTAGCTCCAAACAAAGTGTTGCACATTGCCGACATATTTACGCCTTTGTTTTGGTCAAACCTCTTTGGTCTTTGTTCATTCTTTCCTTTCTTCCTGCATTCCCTTGCATAATGGCCTTTACCTCCACATTTGAAACAAACAACCTTTGCTTTAAATTGTTTTTCTGTTTCAATGGGCTTCGAAGAGGCATTAACGACCATGGCACCCACATCTTTTGGTAGATTTGACGAACGCCTTTCTGCTTCTGCCAACAGCCGTCTTTTAACTGTGGCGGTCGTGAAGTCTGAATCAGGCAAGTTACATATGGTCGAGACAACGGTGTCCCAATCCTCTGGTAATCCACCCAAAAGAACCATAGCCAAATTACCATCATCAATTTTGTCGCCAATTTGGGCCAGTTCGTTTACAATGTGGTTTATCTTCCCCATATACCCTTCCATATTGCTGTGCTGAGTCAACCTTTCGCCATATAACTGTCTTATTTGTTGTACGGCTCGATATCTACTATCCTTTGGTGCATATAATTTTTCCAGTTCCTCCCAGACCTCTTTCGGAGTATTCAAATGTTGAACATGCAATTGTTGTTCATCATTAATCCCGAGGCAAATTTTTGCAAAGGCCTTACCCTCCCGCGACAAAAAAAGTTTTGTTGCAACAAGGTCACTAGGGTCAGGCTTAATTCTCCTGGATTGATCAAACTCCACAAATCGTTTTCGATTAGAACGATTTTCATCTGGAAGCTCCAGCTGGAGTAATTAGCACCATTTAATTTTGTAATCGTCGTGTTTGCCATTTTACAAAATATTTGGTAAGTAGAAAAAGGATGGGCCAAGTAATCAAAGGAAATTTGGTTACTCACGTTTTAGGCCCTGCTCTTCTTCAGTCTGACGTTTTAGGTCTTGCGCTTCTTCAGTCTCATAATCTTTGTTGTATTCCAATTTGATTACACACAGCGCTCAACGTTAATTATTATTTAATTAACCACAAGGTAAAAGGATTATATATAGATTAAATAGTAAACATGGAGAAAGAGAATAAGTCAGCGTGGCCGCGCCGCTTGCAGGTTACATAAAACAGGAAGTGACGTCAGCTCCAGTGTTGCCGAAGCCAGCCGCCCGCCGTCACGGTCTAGCAAATACAAATGTTAATATACAGATTTTGACTTTTGAAAATTCTGAATATAATCAATTTACAGTTTTTACAAATTAATAAGAAATGTTTTTGCAAACGCTTAATTGACATACAGAGCAAAAGGTTTTTATTTTTTACCGCGTTTTTTGATGGGCATTTGTAGTACCTTTTCAGAGTATCAGATTCTTGTGGCAACGTAGATTCCCTAGATGTACTTGAACCACCATTCTTCTTGAATTGTCGTCTGCAATTCCAGCGGGAGAGAATTGAGAAGACAGGTGACGAAGTGTTCATCAATCAAGGCTCTCCCAAGATCAGCAATAAAATGACTCTCTTTTTTTTAATCCTTTTTATCAATCTGATTATCGATTTTTTAAAACATAGTAGACCAGAGATAGCAAAAATAGATTTTCCTGATTCTCTATTAGGGTGCAGTTGAAATTGTGGTGGAATCTGAGGTTTGTTCTTTCTCATCCTACCTAAATATGTAAGGCCAAGCATGTTCTTTCAACTTATCAACTAATTCTACTGAAGTGAACCAATTGTCTGCTGTAATATTTCTATTACTCTTACAAAGTGGTCGACTAATCTCTAGAACTTATATATATTTTAGGCTGGCAGGTTGACTTTTCTGATAATTCTACTTATCCAAAGAAAGAAGTGTTATTTTATGAAAGGAAGCTAAAAAATATCGGAAGATAGGGACTCAAGTATGAGCCACTAGCTAACACTGACACGAAAAATTCTCACGCTTTTTGACGGCCTGGGCGGAATCCGCCCCCACATTGAAATTTAACCCCCTCCCAAAACATAGCGATGTTTATTGCTTTCTTGAGATCTCATGGAGTGGATACGTGCCAGTTTTCGTGCTTCTTCGGCTCTTGCCCCTAGAGTTTGGTTGAAATCGTCATCTTCTGGAAATAACTTGGGATTATCACGTCCAGTGGAGTCTCGGCTTCACGCCCGTGTACAAGGAAAAATGGGGTGAACCCAGTAGAATCTTGTTTTCCTGTGTTGTATTCAAATGTAACGAATGGAAGAATCCTGTCCCAATCTTTCTGGTTGACATCCACATACATGGACAGCATGTCTGCTATGGTCTTATTCAACCTTTCCATGAGCCCGTTTGTCTGGGGGTGATTGGCGGTCGTCTTCCGATGGGTTATTCTGCACAGGTTGTTCAGATCACTTATCATTGAAGATGTGAAGTTCCTTCCTCTATCCGTGATTAATACCCTCGGCGCGCCGTGCTTTAAGATGACATTTTCAATGAAGAATTTGGCAACTTCCATGGATTCACTTGTGGGTGGGGCTTTAGTTATCGCATATTTCATTAGGTAGCCCATACATACAATAATCCAACGGTTGCCATCTTCTGATGTTGGAAATCTCCCCAGGAGATCGATTCCTACCTTTTCAAAGGCAACTTCAGAGACAGGTATAAGCTGTAAGTGCCCTGAGGGGGGTTAGGGCTTATGTTTACGTCTCTGACAATCTGAACAGTGTGCCACATTCCTTCTAACCGTTTTATACATTCCGGGCCAGAAATACTTTTTTCTTATTCGGTCATAGGTTTTAGTAAATCCGAGGTGCCCATCCGTGGGTGAATCATGGAAAATTTTTCGTAATTCCTGCCTTAAATGGCGAGGAACAACCAAAAGTCATGGTTTCCCCATTGGATCATATTTTTTTCTGTAGAGCGTGTTATCGATTTTTACAAAGACTTTATTAGGAGTACTTTGTAATTGGTCAGAGATTGTTCTAAGGGCTTGATCTTTCATATGCTCTTCGCTGAAGTTCTGCAGTCACTAGGCTTGGAATATCTTCCTCGATATCTTCACTGCATTATAATGGACATCTTGATAAGCAATCTGCGTCCTGATGTTTCCTTCCGCTCTTATACACGACAGTGACGTCTAACTCTGGCAGCCAAATTGCCCATCTTGCTAACCTCCCACATGGGTCTTTGAGGTTGGTCAGCCAGCACGTATGAGTGGTGGTCTGTAACAATAGTGAACGGCTGTCCAAAGACATATGGTCGGAATTTATTGATAGCCCAAATGATGGCAAGGAATTCTATTTCTGTAGTTGAATAATTTTTTTCTTCCTCATTTAAGGTTCTGGATACATAAGCAATGGCTCTTTCCTTTCCCTTTTGTATCAGCACTAACACTTCTCCTATTCCGTAGTTGCTTGCGTCAGTGTAGATTTCGGTTGGCGATGAGTAATCAAAATGTCAAAGAGCGGGTTCGGAAATTAACGCTGACTTGAGAGCTTCAAATGCATTCTGCTCTTTCTGGTTACAATTAAATGCTGAGTCTTTCTTCAAAAGGTCATTCAAGGCTTGGGCTACGTGGGAATAATTGGGTATGAAGCGGCGGTAGTAGAATGAAAGGCCAAGAAAACTTCTAACTTCTTTCAATGACCTTGGCGTAGCGAAGTCGCGGACTGCTCGAATCTTTTCTTTGTCGGGACGAATTCCAATTCCGAGTAGAGAAGTGAGCTGCTCTTAGGGGTATCCTCAAAAAGACATTTTTCTAAGAATAGTGTATCGTCAGCTGAATCAATTATCACCCTAGATAACTTCAAAAAGTGCCAACCAAGAATAACTTCGTGACTACAGTCTTCCCTAACAACAAATTCAAAGCTTTCCTGTAGCCCATTCAAGTCCAGTTTCAGTGTGCAGCGTCCTTTTGGTCTTACAATTTTACCGTTGGCTACTCGTAATGGCGTCAGTTTCGGCAAACATTATTTTTTCAGTTCAAGTCTGAACCTCTAGAAATGACAGAATATGAGGCTCCTGAGTCGACCAGGTCACGCGTAATTTTTCCTTTTATTTTAATGTCTATGTAATTTTCTTTAATACTAATGTATTCGACAAGGGAGGATTTCTAAATTTGGCGGCCTTACTTCCAAAATAGGACGCATCTTCTAGTTTTCCTGACGGGAACGGCGAGGCGACTGGCTGGGTCTTCTATCAGGAGACGAATGTTGTCCTTTTCGGCCAGTGTAAGGGGAGGGGCTTTGGTAGCGGCGTATATTTTCTCTTGGCAGGTCGTCGTTGGGCTCTTGGCTGCCCCGAGAATTATAGAATGTTCTAAGTTCTTGCCTATCTCTCTGTTTGTAATTCTATTTTTCCTTCATATTCTCTCCTCCTGTCACGGCAGTAGCGCACGACGTGGCCAGGGCGTCCGCAGTGGAAACAGATTGGCTTTCCTTTAGTGGTTCGCCATTCGTTCGTATCGCGTCTTCCGTTTACTTGTTTCGGGTGCTGCGGTCTAGGTTGGAAATTTCTGGGTTGGAACTCGTACCTAGGGCTTGGTAATGGCATTGGCGCTTTTTTTTTTAGGGGAACTTCTGGAAATTGGCGCAATGGTTTTTCAATTTCCTGCTTCCCCTTATGTTCAATTGTATCAATTTCTGGTTCTTCTCGAGGAGAGGCTAATGCTCGCTGTACCTCCCGCGGACAATTTGCCTTATCATTGATGACAGATCTACCCTGTCATCCTAATCACTAAGAGAGGTTTAATTAGGTAAGCGCTCGTATCTGGTTGATGTCACTCGCTTACGATGTAGAGCTTCAACACGGCGACACTCAGTGATAAATTGTTTTGTGTTGTTAATGTCCCTTGGGAGAACGCTTGATATAACTCCTCTGCAACACCTTTCATGAAGTGAGCGATTTTGTTTCTCTTCACTCATTTGTGGATCAACCTCTTTGCATAGGCTAAACACATCCTGAATGTAGGACTGGGTGCTTTCACCTTTCAAGTGTGCCCGTGTCTTGAGCTTTTTCTCGGCTTGTAGCCGTATATATATATTTCTCCAAATACATTTTTCAGCTGGGCCGTGAACTCCTCCCAGGTGTTGATTCTCTCCTCATTGTTCTCAAACCACCGGAGAGATTTTCCAACGAGGTAGAAGTAAACATTAGCAAGGCGAAGGCTTTCATCCCAATGATTATGCCTTTCTACACGTTCATACCTTTTTATCCAGCTGTGGGGATATTCACTATCCTCCCCAGAAAACTTGGAGGGGGTTCTAGGTAGGTGTTGAACAAAAAACGAATATATCTGCGTTGCTGCCTCGGTTTTGATACTCATTGTTATTTTTTCTTCACTTACTTCGCTTATTGTCCGTTTATTTCTAAGGGGGTATCTTTGTGGAACGTCCAGCTTCTCCACCAGTTGTAGCGTAGAAATCAAATATTAGTATATCTTAAGATGTAAGCGTATTTATTGATGACGTCAGCACGACTAGCCGACAATTATCAACAACTCAACAAAACTATCTCCAGCTAGCTATTTATTTAAGTAACCCAGGTTCCTGAAGTGTACAGAGGTCGCCAACTACCCGGGATGTCCTTCTGACCTAAGTCTTCTTGGATTTATATACAATGCCAGTGGAAGTCCAATTAATGAGGTGTTGCCAGGCAGATTTCTTTCTTGGGAGATTTTCTAGGGATGCTGGACATATGTTGGTGATACCTAGGAGAGTGGCTGTCTGGAATCTTTGGTATTGGAAGGTTGGGCAAGTGAAGAGGAGGTGGTCTACGGTTTGGTCTTCATCTTGGCAGTGGGGGCAAGTTGGGTCTTCTTTCGATACCGTTGCAAGGTCTGCCTGAATGTAGCCATGTCCGGTCAGGATTGTTGTGGAGGTAGATCCATGCTTGATGTTTCGAAGCATTTGAAGGAGTAGTTTCGGGGTAGAGCTAGAGAATCTTAAACAAGCAAGCAAAGAAATATTTTAAAGATGATTTTACAAATACAGAGTAATATATATTTTTAAAATCTGTTGAATATTTTAATTGAATAATATTAAATTAAATAATAAATTATGTCTTCGTCACAATATTATATATATAACAAAATAAAAATAATCAATTGAAAATATAAGCATGAAGATATATATATCGTCTTTTCTAGTCGTCTCAAAGTGACACCAGCTTGCCACCGGACACCAGGGGATCCAGGGAGGGACAAAAAAGGAGCGTTGGTCCGGATGTTGACAGTTAGTTAGGTTACAGTGGATATCTTCGGACAGGCCCGCTGAGTCTAGGTCCGTGGTCATCTCACGGCGGCCCTCGTGGCCGCCGTTTTGGCTCCTCTCTGCCCCCGCGGCATCATGCAGGACGCCGAGTTTTCCTCTGTTAATCCTCCACTTTCCCCAGTTTCTGGTGCCACTTGAGACGTACTGTAAGAGCGTCTTTTGATCCCAAACTTTGTGCTTACTCTCCCATGCGGACTTTCCACTCTGCACGCCTTGCCACTCAACCCCGACTGCTTCCAACTCACAGGATTATGATGGCGGACAGTGGACAAAGAACTATGGACGAGGACGGGGAAGACTACGTGGACGCTTCTGAGGTGCCCGCCACTTTCATCCGGCCCACCTTGGCCAACTTGGTAAATCGACTCACCAAGGCCCTCCGAAAAGTGACGGCGTCACGTGCCTATGCCTCGCCTATGGCACCTTACGACGGGACTTATCCGGCGAAAATCTTCTTCCGGAAACTGTAAGCCGTGCGGAACGACATCGTGTACAGGTCTGCGAGGCTCCACGAGCTTCTCAAAGGTGAGCCCCTGTCGCTCTTCAATGAGCTCAACTCGGCCTCCCGATCCTATTACCAGAACAAACATTTTATTTCTTTTATTATATTTTCTTTTATTTTTCATATCATTTTATTGCTTTATTTTATATCTTTAATTATCATTGTGTGTTTTACTACTTTTACATAATTTAACCCCAGTGTGAAATATTTTCCTATATTTCTTTGTTTTATTTTTCTATACCTCAACCACTCAGCCATTATAAACCATCAAAATCCCACTATTATTATAACCACATTTTATGTTACTATTATCATTAGTCATTATATCTTAGAATATTCAACCCTCATCAATCATTTATATTATTAAATTTAGAGTATTTTTCATCTCTGTCATCATATATAGATTCTAAAACTTTACAAATTTAAGCTTTTTAAACATCATTTGAGTTTTTTAATAGCATTTATATATTTTTTAAATACCTTAAGATCTTCTTATTTCTGATATCATTATTTTTATTAGATTATTATTTTTATTCATATTGACGCCTCTCTCTATCTCTAGATAGGGTTCCTGTTGCCAAACATTTTTTTTATTAATTCATTTATTGGACCATCCTTCCTCGGTATACAATTCCCGATAACGAGTTCAGGAAATCCAAAGATTCTTTCTTTTTTTTTTTATCCATCACTCGACAACATCAATCATTACATTCAACAATGTCGGGTTGTTCAATCATCAATGGCAACAGTACCCTTTACCTTCCACAATCCTCACCTTTCATATTTCCCGCAGTCAAGAGTCTTCTGCTCGCCAACCAAACTTTTATTATTATTTTTTTAATATTGATTCAAACAGCTGGCTCAACCTTCCTCGCTGTACATTTCCCAACAGTGAGCTCAGGCGACCAGTTTGAGTTTTTTCTCTCAATGCTCGGATCATCATTACAACCATCATTTTCACCATTTTATTACTATTTTTTTCAATTTTCATCCGAGCTGAATCATCATTGGCAACAGAGCAACTCTTGACTCCACCTTTCCCATTTCTCCACTTTCAACTTACTTACCTCCCCCGTCTGATCTAATGTTGATTATGGAACGTCTTGGGAGTTCGGTCAATGAAAACAATACCTCACTTACACAGGCACGTATTGCATTGCCGAACGCCATTGCAAAAATCAACTCAGACTTCCTCTCTTTTTAGCACTGCGTCACTCTAAACCTTCAGATATCCAATTATAAGTTTACTTGTAACATTTTACTACTTTTGATAAGTTCGTTTTCCTTTTTCTCTCTCTCAATGTGAGACGTCTCTGAATTTATAATTATGAAAAAATAAAACAAACCCTAATGGCATTTCAATTTATTATGCTGTATATAGTGATTCAAATCCTTACATTTATAAACGTGTGATTTTATTTGCTTATCTGCTCAAAATGTTATATTTATATCTGTGGCCGTCCGCAATGCAAACACCTTTATTCACATAAGTCCAAGTCTATTCAGCTAGAAGCCCATGTTAGAAATCTTCCTCGGATAAGTGAGAGAACGAAGAGGTCAGATATCACCCTCGCACTATTTTAACTTGCCCCCTCGTTTGACCTCGTTTTAACTTGGTGACAATTCTCGTCCTTTGATAGGATCTCTCTTCTGCGTACAACGTTCGATATTTCTAAAAAAGAATACCTTTATCTTCCCCTAATCATCTTCACAAATTTTATGCTTTCAAAAATTTTAACTTCTAAATTCTTTATTTACCACTTTTGACTTTTCCAAACATCGTCTAATTTGCGTTTATAAGCATTGCATCACGTGGGGAACACACTAACCTAAATACTTACAATATTTTTTAATCTTACTCATTTATATTTTTACGATCTTTGATGTGTGCCATTTTATATTTTAGAATCAATCCAGATATTTTTGAATATTTCTTTTACATTATGATACTTCTTTTCCTTCAATCCCTAAACAGCTAAAACCATTAGCCAACCTATACTCGTATAAACATCACCTGGAGCCTTATATTCTTCGACATCATTTTTTAAAATTTTCCATGACCTACGTCTAAGATAATTTAACTTTTAAAAATTTTGTTTTAACAGTGACGCCTTTCTACCAACTGTCCCTTCTCATATCTTAATCCTTCCAACTCTACCTTCCATACTTCTCTCTTCTCTTGATCTTTTTCCTTAGGCCTTCTATATCTTCGTTCTAACTACCCCGCGTCCATCGCAGAGTTCCTGTTCGCCGATTTTTTTTTTTTTTTGTTATTGATTTGCCCCAGTGGACTACTCCTTCCTCGCCATCCCATCCTGATGGTGTGTTCAGGAAAATCCACATGGCTTTTTTTTTTTAATTTACATCCTGGTCACCGTCCCAACATTCTTCATTTCATACTTTTTTCCTTAAACCCGGGTTCAATCAATCAATGGCAACAGTCGAACCCTGTTTTCACAATATACCTCCATCCTCTAACCCCTTCAACGTTTCCTGAGACTCCTGCTCGTCAACATTTTTTTTTTATGATTCATTGACCTGGTACTCTCTTCCTCCCCATGTTAACTCCACACGGAGAGCTTGGGTAACCAGAGAGATTTTTTTTATCACGCTCGACCCATCGCCATCATCAGTATGATGCGCCCACTCATTTTTCTTTTACTTTTATTTTTTATCTGGTTGAGCTCAATCACCGACAGCAGTGCAGCTCTTGAGCCTCCATCACTTTTTAACCTCTCTCAGCCAGCTTTTCTTTCCCTTATTCTCCCATTACGTACCTCTCCTTCGATCTTCACGCCTTTTGCCCATCTGATCTAATGCTACTTGCAGGGCATCTTGAGATATCTGATCCCTGCAAACAATACTTCGCTTCTAAGCTCGTATTGCAGGGCAAGACTCCTGAGATGTCCTTTGCAGAAAGCAATTCAGACCCTCTTCCTTTATTCTTCACTGCGTCACTGCCTATCCCAAACTTATTGCTTGAATCAATTTTATTTTATATTTTATATTACTTTTATTATCTCTACTTCTCCTCGCTCCTGTATTACATCCCTGAAACTGTTGTAAATACTCACGGCACCTTAAGTAACAAAATATTGTAAATAGTATACCTAACTTTCCCAAATATTTACCCTCGCTATTGTGTGTGTTTACTTCAAATTTATCCTTCCTATGTACTACTTTATATATATGTTTGTAGTTTTATAATATTATATCAGTGTGTAATACTACTCTCCCCTTTATCTTTATTTTTATTCTAGTATCTAATTTGTGCCCCAAATTATTTCCTTTTTAATAGGTTTGCTAGCTTTTCGCTCCATTTTATTTCACTCCCCTAATCAAACCTTACTCACCGGGGGCACATCCGTGATTTAAACAATGTGATATGTAAGTAATAAAGTATGACGTCTTTTCTAGTCGTCTCAAAGTGACACCAGCTTGCCACCGGACACCCGGAGGATCCAGGGAGGGACAAAAAAAAGGGGGGGGAGGGCGTTGGTCCGGATGTTGACAGTTAGTTGGGTTACAGTGGATATTTTCGGACAGGCCCGCTGAGTCTAGGTCCGTGGTCATCTCACGGCGGCCCTCGTGGCCGCCGTTTTGGCTCCTCTCTGCCCCTGCGGCTTCATGCAGGACGCCGAGTTTTCCTCTGTTAATCCTCCACTTTCCCCAGGTTCTGGTGCCACTTGAGACGTACTGGGAGAGCGTCTTTTGATCCCAAACTTTGTCCTTACTGTCCCGTGCGTACTTCCCACTCTGCACGCCTTGCCACTCAACCCTGAATGCTTCCAACTCACTTGTTGTCTTATCCGGGTTTGCGACATATATATATTTATTATTTTATTATATTATAATATACAATACTTATATTGTGACGTAAAATAAATAAGAACACTAAATAAAAGCTTCTCCAACAAAACTTTTCTTTATGTATCTTCTTAAATCTCTATAGAAAGACCTCACATTAGGAAACTTTCATATTTTCAAAAATCATCTTTCAATAGAATTATATTGTTAGATTTGTTTCACATCTTATATTTTAGAGAAAGAGAGAGATAGAGATTGATATTGAAACTACTTTATTACCACGTCCATATAAGGCTAAATATAATATACACTGGTGTCCAAAAAATAAGAAACTTAACCAATATTGAAATTTCTCAAAAGCTAATTTATTAACAAATATAAAATTTAGTATACAAATAGTTTAAACTATGGAGAATTGGACTAGCTATATGAAAATAAAAAAATATTTGAAATTATGAAATATGCAAATTATTACCAACATACCCAAAGCTAAGGTTCCAGATCTTTGAAGAAATAAGATATCAATAGGGAGTATGATCACCTCTAACAGCTATCAAGGTCTCACAGCGAGCCCTCATACTGTTTACCAGGCTTTGGAGGAGGTCCAGGGGTAGTAAACCCCACTCCTCCAATAGAGCAGTTCTTAGCTCAACAAGGGTTCTGGGAGAGGGGTGACGATGTCATCCGCATAGGCGACCACGCAGCCGCGGCTCAAGATCCTCTCGAGGCGGCGTAGCAGAGGTCCAATTCCGATGTTGAAGAGCGCGGCGCTGAGACGGAAGCCCTGTCTCACCCCATTGAGAAGCGGAAAGGCCTTGGTTCAGACATCTCCGACCTGGATGGAGGCTTCTGCTCTCCTGTAGAGGACATCACTCCACCCGAGGAAGGCAGATGGCAAGCCTAGCTACTTCAACAGGTTGCTCCTGCTCAGGGTGTCGAACGCCGACTTCAGGTCCAGAGAGATGACAGCCAACGGCGTGTGTCATATCTGGCTGCTCCAGCGGCTTTGTAAGACACTAGGGCGTGTTCCAGGAGGAGGTGACCTGGAACGGCGTAGGTTTGACAGTTGGGCATCTGGTCTAGCAGATCATCACGCAGATGGGCCATGAGCACGCCGCTGAGGACCCTATAGTCAGTCGTTGGTAGGCTAATTGGTCGGGTTGCCTGTATACCCGGACCACTGTGCACTTTCGGTAGCAAGATGACCTTGCCGCGATTTGAGGATGGAGGCAAGGCCCCACGGTGTCGAGAAGTCTCGAAGACTTTCCAAAGAACTCCGGCAAAGAATTATTCAAAGGCTTTGACAAACTAGCAGAGTAACCGTCCAATCCCGAGGCACGGCCGTGTGGCAGGCGGTGGATGGCTGCCTCTATCTGGTCGGGAGAGATGTCGACGAGAAAGAGCTGGTTTTACTCGTCGAACTCCAGGGGGGTCACTTCAGCTAGAAGGTCGGCGATGGCTTCTGCCGAGCTTGGAGCTTGGGTGAAGCGACTGCTTAAGTGCTCAAGAAGTAAACGCCTAAGCTGGCCGCCAGAGATAGCGTTGCTGTCGTCGTCGGTGAAGGTGGAAGGAGAGCGACGTCTGGCTCGGAGGGAACGCCCGAGGTCCTACAAGGAAGGATGGTCGGAGTGGGCAGTGTCGTTCTCCAATCTCTGCCTCAGGAAGTGGCTTGCTTTCTTAATGTATCCACCGCCGGACTCGGAGACGGTGGGTGAAAGGTGCCGTATCTCCGCGACCAAATCTGCCTTGATCCTGGCCCATTGTTACCAAAACATTGGGGTAAAAGGTTTACTAGGTCTTCCGATTTTCCAGCGATGAACGTTTCCATTCGATCGAAAATCAGGTCTGACCGTAGAAGCTTGCCGATGCATGGGAGTCTTGTAGGAGCTGGATATCCTACTGGAATAGGACGGCCTAGTGGTCCGAGTAGGCGTAGTCAACAATTTGGTATTGGGTAACGCGGTCGCAGAAGCCTGATGGAAGTAGGATTCTGTCCAGATGACGCGCCTCGATTTCGGCTTTCGATATGGCAACCCTGGTGTGCTCCAGTGCAGCATCGAATAAGGTAGCGATATCGACGAGGTCAGCTTGGGCCAGGAGCTCCGCGAAGACCTCTATTGAAGTGGATTCCATGTCCTTCATCAAATCCTCGGAGTTGTTCAGGTCACCGAGGATCCACGAACCTTTTTCATGCGCCAAAGCTGCGATGATCTGGAGTTGGCAGTATCGCTCTTAAGGAGCATAAGAGACGTGGGCGTTGACGCACGTCAAGGAGACTCCACGAATAATGAGGTCGGTGAGAGCCATCTTTCCAGGCCATAGGATATGCTGCCGATGAACAACGACCACGGCCGCGAAGACGCAGGCGAGGCATGATCCCACGATGGTCGTTGCAAGCACAACTAAGCGCTATGGCCGTGGCTGAGGTCTCTTTCGTCGTCCAGGAACATGACATTGTTCTCCTGCAGAAAGCAGATGTCAATTTCATGCTCTTTGAGAAAACAGCATAACTGAATTCCCCGGTGAAGAGCGGTGATACCGCGCGTATTCATGGTCGCTATTCGGAAGCTAATTTTGTCTCCGGGGCAGAAGTTCTGGCATGTGACAACATTCTATACAGGATGCTACTCGTGCCCCTTATAAGAGCCATCAACGTGGTGGCCAAGGTGTCAATGGCCTTCTTCTGCTCGTTATTGGATTTGGCCAGAAGCGTGTTCATCTTGCCATTGTGGTTAAAAGCCTGAAGGAGTTCTCCTCTCTCCAGGCCCAACGGCTCGACTTCTGTAATTGCTTCTTTTGTCTCTTCATTCTGTAAAAGTGCCTCCATCTGACTCTGTGCCATACTGCGCTTCTCCTGGGAAGGAGGCGATTTCTGAGACGCAGATGGACGGAGGAAGAGATATTTCAAAGTTCTTCTTGTAGGGGTGTAGACAAGGTACTTGGTTACACTTAGGACAAGAGCCTTGCACTAACTAATTTATTAAAGCATAGGTTATATAAAGATTAAAAAGGGAAAGAGAGGCAACAAAGAGGTTACATCCTCCGTAGAAGGTAAACAAAACAACAGAGTCGTTAGGCTAAACTTTACAGTCAGTAGGAGCGGGGGGGGGGCGACGTCATCCTTCCGGTCACGTGTTATACTTGAGTGGCGGCGCTGGTGTCCAACATATCCCCTCCCGGAATAACTTCAGCTGGACGTTTATTCCGATAGTCCATCAGCGCTCTACAGTACTTTTCATGCTGGCTTCTAGCAAGAGGCTTGGTAAGGAAGTCAGCAGGGTTCTCAGCACTCGGAGTGTAGAAAAGTTCGATTGCTTCTTCTGAGATCTTTTCTCGAACAAAATGGTACTTTACGGCAAAATGTCTAGTTTTCGATTTGTCGATGTAATTTTCCGCATGGGAAATTGCAGCTTGGTTGTCGCAGAATACTTTTGTTTATCCACAAATCAAACTTGACATTTTCAGCTGTTCCATCAGATTCCGTACCCATGTGATGTCCTTCACAGCTGATGACAGTGCAATGTATTCAGATTCCATAGTACTCAAAGCGGTAACTGTTTGTTTGGTGCTTCTCCAAATTATTGGTGCTCCAGCTAAAATGATGAGATGTCCAGATACTCCTTTTCGGTCTACAATGTCTGAGGCCCAACTTGCATCCGAAAAGGCAATCAAAGGTTTGCCAGTGGATCTGTAAGTTATGCCAAAGTCCTTGGTGCTCTTCAGATAACGCAGCACGCGTTTCCCAGCTTCCCAGTGTTTTCTTGTGTAGTTATCACAGTATCTGGATAGGATCCCGACTGCGTAGGCGATGTCGGGCCTGGTTCTCTGAGAAAGGTATGACAGTCCTCCGATCAGTTCACGGTATGGAAACCGCTCATTGGAATTTCCATTTTTCCTTACACGCAGGTCAAGATTGGTTTCCATTGGAGTCGAGATACCTTTTGCATCCTGTAGTCTGAAACGTTGAAGCAGTTCTTCTATGTAGTTACTTTGAGAAAGAGTCATACTTCCATCTTCTGACTTCTTGAAGGATACTCCAAGCATATGAGAAATTGGTCCTAGATACTTCACTTCAAAACTGGAATTTAAGAGTTCTCTGCATTTGTTTCTCGCTGCTTGATTCTCTGAAATGGCAAAGATGTCATCCACATAGATTGAGAGAATGATCCTTCCTTCTTCAAGTTCAACTTCGTAGATGCTCGGATCAATAGGGTTACGTTGGAATCCTATTTCGTGAAGTTGTTTGTTTAAGAATTTATTCCAGCATCTTCCGCTCTGTTTTAATCCATAGATTGATTTCTTAAGCTTGCAGAACAAGTTTTCCTCTCCTGGTTTCTTGAAGCATTCAGGTTGTTCCATGTAAATAGTCTCATTGAGTGTCCCATGAAGATAAGCACTCTCTACGTCGAATTGGTCAATGAACCAGTCCTTTTCTGTTGCTATCGCCGTTAATAGCCTTATAGTTTCAAAACTGGAAACAGAAGTAAAGACTTCGTTGTAGTCAATTCCTCTACGTTGAGTGAAGCCTTTGGCGACTAGACGTGCTTTGTATCTAGTGGTACCATCCACTGCATTGATTTTCTTATTTAGTACCCATCTACATTTTAAAGGTTTGATACCTTTCGGCAATTCCTGCAGTTGCCATACATCGTGTCTTTCGAGCGATTCCCTTTCTTCTTCAATGGCTTCAATCCAATTAACTACCTCAGGACTGTTCATGGCTTCTTCATAAGTGGGGTTATTGTCCTCTGCACTTGTGGCATTTATCTGTCCACCACTATTATCCTCTTCCGGAGATTCTGCCGTCTTTCCATGACTTCGGAGTGTCATAGGATGGCTTCTCAGGTTCTCTGGGAGAGTCTCAGATAGCTGATCTATTCCACCTGTAGTTCCAATCAGTTCTTCAGTTTCTCGGTCTACTGGTTGATCTGCATTACTTTCTTCTTGAAAGGAGGCCTCTTTCGAGGAGAAATGGACAGATGGTAGAGTATCCCTTTCTCTTTTGGGCTGTTTATAGAGGATTTCTTCTTTGAATACACAATTTCTAGATTCCACCACTTGGCGTTTTTCAGGAATCCAGATTCTCCAACCTCGTCCCTGTAGAGAATAACCCACGAGAATTCCTTTAGTGGCTCTTGGCTGAAACTTCGAATTCCTTCTTTGTTTTGGAACATGAACAAAGGTTTCGCAGCCGATTGCTCTCAGATGTTGCAGAGCAGGTCTTTTTCCAAACCACAATTCAAAAGGCGTTTTCTCTTCATTGTGTCTGTTTGTAACACGATTTCTCAAGTATGCTGCTGTGTTGGTGAGCTCTGCCCAAGAGGTGGTTGGCAGATTGCAACTGTTCACAGTACTCCTCACTAAGTTCAGCAAAGTCCTATTCATGCGTTCGGCGACACCATTCTGTTCAGGTGTGTAGACCATGGTGCGTTCATGTACTATACCATGGGCCTTCGTGAAAATATCCCAAGGAGATGAACAGAACTCTAGTCCGTTATCTGTACGGATCCTCTTGAGAGAAAATCCCGTCTGATTTTCAGCTTCTTTCATCCATTCCTTGAATTTTTCTAGAGTATCGCCCTTCCTTTTGAGGAAATATACCCTTGTATATTTTGATGCGTCATCAATGATAGTCAAGACAAATCTTGATCCACCCCAGCTCTCAATGTTGAACGGTCCCATAAGATCACAGTGAACAAGGGCTAGTGTCTGAGTTTCCTTGGTAGATCTCAAATTCAGGAAAGGTCTTTTTGTCGATTTTCCAATCATACAATCAGAGCACTTATCAGGTTTTCCAACCTGACAGTTCAAACCAATGACAACTTCTCTTTTCATCATGTCTACTATGGTGTCATAGTTGATATGCATGAGTCTCTGATGCCATAAATTTAGTGGGAATTTACGAAAATTGTTGGTTTGAGCAATGGAATTTGAACATTCTCCTGATTCTGGAAATCTGGACGGAGCAGTCCTGACGAGATAGAGCCTTCCTCTCTTCTCTGCTCTGATCATCAAGTTATGATCATTGTCGTAGATATGACATCCCTTCTTGTCGAAGATAACCTCATGACCATTTTTCACAATTTGTAGAACAGAGAGTACACCATGTCTGATCCCAGGTACGAACATTGCATTCTGAGCAACTATGCTTCTAAGTTGTCCAGAATTGTTGATCAGATCTACTTGAGCATTACCTCTTCCTATGTTTGAATGTGATGTACCATCAATGGTGGTCACTTGTCCTACATTCTCGTCATTCAACGTGGAAAAATACCTTCTGTTCGGAGTCATATGATGCGTGGCACCTGAGTCAATTACCCACGTATCCTCTTCTGATACAACTGCTGCATTATACATCACATTCAAGTTCTTTGCTTCGTGATGTTGATGTATCGCTCCCTTTTCCTGTTGTTTACCGTTATTCTTTTTCAGTTTGAAACAGTCCCGTGCAATATGCCCTGTTTTCCCACATCCGAAACATTTTCTAACAGTTTTAGAACCTTGATGTTCATGAGGGAATTGTTTCTTGTTAGAGTTCCTGACTGACAGTGCACCCATCCCTTCATTTGTTGTAGCATACCGGAGCTCTGCCTCAGCTAACAATTTACGTCTGATGTTGGCACTGGTGAACTCTGACTCTGGAAAGTTACACATTGTTGATATAACATTATCCCAGTCCTCGGGCATTCCACAAAGAAATAGCATGCTTAGATCACCGTCTTCAATTTTATCCCCTACACCTGTGAGTTCACTCACTATTAGATTTATGCTTCCCAAATAGGCATTCATGTTCGCATGTTGACAGAATTTCTGGGAGTACAACTTTCGACGCAGTTGGATAATTCTGTGTTTGCTATCCCTGGGTGCATAAAGTCTTTGTAATTCATCCCAAACTTCTTTGGGGGAATTTAGATATCTGATATGGTTCTGCTGCTCCTCACCAATAGAGAGACATATCTTTGCTAAAGCCTTATTCTGCCTCGTATTAAATTTGTTGATAAGACTAACATCCCCTCCCTCGGGTTTGACTTCGCCTGGGTCAACAATTGACCATAAGTCATTGTCCATCAGAATGAGCTTAATTTGGAAGCTCCATGAGGAATAGTTTAATCCATTTAGCTTGGTAATTTTCGTTAAACTTTCGTTAGCTTCCATTATAAGATGGCGTCCACTGAAGGGGGGGGGGGGGAAAGAGAGAGAACAAAAAAATAGGCTTACCGTTCAATGCTTCAGGCAGCTCCAATCAGTCTCATAATCTTCTCTTGTAGGGGTGTAGACAAGGTACTTGGTTACACTTAGGACAAGAGCCTTGCACTAACTAATTTATTAAAGCATAGGTTATATAAAGATTAAAAAGAGAAAGAGAGGAAACAAAGAGGTTACATCCTCGGTAGAAGGTAAAAACAAAACAACAGCGTCGTTAGGGTAAACTTTACAGTCAGTAGGAGCGGGGGGGGGGGGGCGACGTCATCCTTCCGGTCACGTGTTATACTTGAGTGGCGGCGCTGGTGTCCAACAGTTCTTTTCTGATTTTCTTCGCCAGAGGTGGAGAAGCTGCATCAGATGTGTGGGGTGAAGGAGCTGTAGCGGCTGAGGAAAGAACTTGGGAAGAGAGGGACTTTCTCCAAGCACTCGGACGCTCAGCAGGCTGTTCAGGAATGACTATCCTGTCCTCCTGAATTCCAGACCTTCGGGGGGCAATTAGTTATTTTATGGGTCATTTTGTTGCAAAGGGAACAGCCTATCCCATATGACACGTAGATAGGAGCTACAATTCCCTTGGACTTCACCTCCAGACGAGATGGAATATGGGACAACTTGACGCCGTCGTGAAGTTTGATGAACACCTCACGACGTGCATTCGCCTAGCTGGGATGAGATTGATGGGGTACCTTCATCTCCATCATTTTCTGGGTGAATGAAGGGTTATGTCGTTGGTTATGAAGAACAGACCTTTGCCGAGCAGAATGCGCCCAACCCTTTTCCTCAAAGGGAAGGCTCGGAGGGTGACGTCATCAATGTCCAGCCCCTCTTCAATCAGTCTGTCGGCGTGCTGCACGCTGGAGAGGCCGACCAGGATTTACCCTCTCCATCTTTGTCAGCTGGTACACCGTACCTTTGCCCCGTTTTTCCAGATAGTACTTGGTCTGGCTAAAATCCAGCAAAACTCAAGGTAGACACATTGGTCTACTTTGCCAGCAGACGACTTGGCGCGGTGTTCCGCCTTCTTCTTCCTTGTGTAGGTACATTATTGTACTCTGGGCTTAGCAGAAGGGGATTGTTTCCCACCATTTTTGTGTTTGGAGCCGCTTTCTTGACACAGCCCCTCATGTTCTTCCGGCTCACATATTCAGAGTCAAGTGTTGTCCTCCTACCTCGAGAAGAGAGAGAGAGAGAGAACAGAGAGAGAACAAACTCAGCCCAGGCGATCGAAAAGAAACAAAAACAAACAAAAAGTACAAAACAATCTGCTTTGCATAAAACGAAAAAAATTACCCAAAGGAAGTAGTTACATATATAAAAGTAAATACTAAACCTTTCCCTCCTTCAAAAAGAAACAGCGTCCCACTGTTCAAGTAAAGGTTATTGACTAATTTTTAAATGGCAAGCACTTGATCTTTTCACAGTGCCTGTTATCAGTTCTGATTCATAAATATTTTGTTTCAAAACAGCTTCTTCGTTTGTAGTTGAATCAGATATCTCTTCATGAAGAAGTAGATGCAAATAAGACTTTATTCTAAGTAATTCACTGTATCCTTTATGTCCCGACGTTTTGGAAAGTTAGCAACGGCCCCAATTATGTAATTGGCAGGAACAATTTCCTTGTAATATGGTAGGAAATGAAGTATTTATTAACTTTTCTGAGAGTCCAACTTTTCTTACTGTAATGAAGAGCCATACAAGATCCTCCACGTGATAATCTACAGTTCGACATTTTTTATCATAGTATTCTCTATCCTTTCTTGACCTCAATAGTGATCTAGTTGTGAAAGGTGCCGAGCTTCTCCAGCTGTGGTAATAAGATGTTTAACATAATCACCAACATCATAAATTTCATTATAAGGAAGGAGTGAATCCAAAGTGGTTTCGGCCTCACCGTCATGAAATAGAAAGAACGGGCTGAAGCTTGTATTTTCTTGCTTAGTAGTGTTATAAGAAAATGTGATAAAAGGTAGAACTTCGTCCAAGTTTTTCTGATACACCTTAAAGTGCATGAACAACATGTCGGTTAATGTTTTGTTAAATCTTCCAGTTAAACTGTTATGCGTATGCTGCAATCATGAGGTGACTTATTATGCTGTCGCGCACTGACCCCTCCCGTTCTTCCCGACGACGCAGCTTCCTCCTTCGTGGGTCACCTAACCATGGCTCCCGTTGCTCTCTTCTGCAGCTCTACCCTGCAGACCACCCAAAGACCTTCTGAGTACCACGACTCAAGTGGAACCCTTTTCCTCTGGCAGTATCTCTCGGCTTTACCACTGGTGGGGGGACACGAGAGAATTACCAGAAGAGTAGCGACTGTGGTGTCGGCGAGAGAGTCATAACAGCAGCCAGCATCAAGACTTCTAACACTCCTCCTCTCTTTTATTGCCATTTCTACTACACATTACATATAACTTGAATAACAATGAATGGGTATTTACATTATGTTACCTTCTAGGGCCAATAAAAACGTGTATTTACAAACATTTGCCCCAGGAAACAGGACCACAGCATTCGGCGATTCCCACATTATTTCCAGACCGGAAATAGGCGAAAGCGCCATCTATTGGCGGGGGTTGTAGGTGTTTTGAAGGCTCATATATGCGACACTGCCTCCCCCTTAAGGCGGATCGTCCCGATCCAGTCCTGTCGCCTTGATCGCCTCTTTCGCTGGTGCTGCTTCTCTTGCAGGAATGCTCCTCTCGCTGGAACCGCCTCTTTTGTTGGAACCACCTTTTCGCCGAAGCCGCCCCTCTCGCCGGAGTCGCTTCTCTCGCAGACGCCGCCCCTTTTGCCGGTACCGCTTCTTAGGCCGTAGGCGCTTCTTATGCGAGTACCGCTTTTCACGCAGGAGGCGCTTCTCACGCCGAAGGCGCTTCTCATGCTGGTACCGCTTCTTATGCCGGTACCACTCATCTCGCCGGGACCTCTTCTCTCGCCGAGACCACTCCTCCCCCCAGGACCACTCTTCTCGCCAGGACCACTTCTCTCGCCAGGACGACTTCTCTCGCCAGGACCTCTCCTCTCGCTGGGACCACTTCTCTATCCGGGATCTCTCCTCTCGCCGGGACCACCTCTCTCGTGGCCTTGCTCGCCGGTACCGTTTCTCTCGCTGGTACAGCTTTTCGCGCCAAAGCTACTTCTCTCGCCGGCACGGCTTCTCTTGCCGGGAAAGCTTCTCCCGAGGGCACCGCTTCTCTCGCCGCTCTTTCTGAAGCAAATTCAGGGTTGGTCCAAGAGGTGCCACAATCAGGCAGTCTGCTATATGTGGACCGGCTCGACCTGCAGCTTTCGGGACTCCGTCCGGCCCTCGCCGACATCATTCCCCAAGGCGGTCTGGGCCATACCTGTCTCCCTCTGTAAATGGGCCTCCATTTGAGGAAGTAACTGCAGCATCCCTTTCTTTCTTAGATGTATTCTTACCTCGCTTTCTTTTTCTAAAAGAAGTCATTCTTCTTCTCTACGGCGCTTTGCTTTGTCCCTCTCCTCTGATATCCCTGTATCATCTGGACGATCTCGGGCAGCGAGTCCTGCTCCGAGGCCATCCCTTGGTCTCTCACGTCAATAGGCCTTTGTCAGCAACCAAAAACTATTTAGAGCCACCTGGCGACCTCCACGAGGAATAATCCCACTTCTGACACCAGTGTCGCGGGTGTGCCCTCCGGTTCTCGCGACGACGCGTTTCTTCCGCCGTGGATCACCTAACCCTGGCTTCAGTTGCTTTCCCTCTGCAGACCTACCCTGCAGACCACCCAAAGACGTCCGAGAACTACCACTCAAGTGGAACACGTTTCCTCTGGCAGTATCTCTCGGCCTTACCACTGGTGGGGGAACACGAGAGACTTACCAGAAGAGTAGCGACTGTGGTGTCGGCAAGAGAGTCATAACAGCAACCAGCATCAAGACTTCTGACACTCTTCCTCTCTTTTATTGCCATTTCTACTACACATTACATATAACTATAATAGCAATCAACGGATATTTACATTATGTTACCTCCTAGGGCCAATATAAACGTGTATTTACAAACATTTTCCCCAGGAAACAGGACCACAGCATTTGGCGATTCCCACATTATTTCCAGACCGGAAATAGGTGAAAGCTCCATCTTTTGGCGAGGTTTTTAGTTGTTTTGAAGGCTCATATACGCGACAATACATAAATTATTCATTTCCTTAATGATTTGGGAAATAAAGTAACCTATGATTTGCCAAAAAGCTCCGTGTCGGAGAATAATTTCTTCGACAGTATATTTAGTAATTTCCATAGTTCCTGCGTCTGGAATCGCCTTCGTGTAATTGTAAATAGTCATATAGTCAGTGCACACAATAATCCATTTGTTGCCCTGATTCATTACAGGAAATCCCCTAATAAATATATTCCTATCTATTTAAAAGAAGAACTTGTCGGTGAGATAGGCATAAGTTGTCCAGGCGGTCGCTGTGGAACATTTTTCCTGCACTGGCACTCTCTGCAATGAGCTCTTATACATACCAGCCAAAAATAATATTTTAAGTGCCCGAGCATAAGTTTTTGCAAAACCCAAGTAACCATCAATAGGTGCATCGTGAAGGTTTTTGAGGATTTCCACACGGATTTACTTTTTAAGTACGAGAAGCAGTTGCTCTTCATATGCTTCGTAGTTTCTTTTATAAAGCCCTCTGTTCATAATTTCGAAGCCTCTAAAAGGACCAGTTTGCTCGAATTTATATATAATTTTTCTAAATTGGGATCTCGCCTTTATTCTGCACTAATATCGATGATAGATATCATATTTTGGATGTCTTCTCGTTCTTCTGGCAAAGGGTTCCTTGATAAAAAAAGTCGGCGTCTTTATGTTTTCGCCCACTTTTGAAGATTACGGTTATGTCGAACTCTTGCAACCTGAGTACTCATCTAGAGAGTCATCCATAAGGATCTTCAAGTCCCGCAAGCCAGCACAATGAATGATGCTCTGTGAAAACTGTTAAATTTCAGTCAAAAAGTTATCGACTAAATTTGGATGTGGCCCAAAAAACTGGAGGCATTTCTTTTTCAGTAGTTGAATAAGTCTTTTCTTCCTTTGTAAGAGTCCTGGATGCATAAGCTATTGGTCTTTCAGTCTCTCCTTGTATTTGGATCAACACTGCTCCAATACCATATCCACTGGCATCGGTATATACATCGGTATATATATGTCTCGGCATCTTCAATAAAGTGCCCAAGAACAGGTTTAGGAGGTTAAGGCTTCTTTAAGGCTCTCGAAGGCATTTCTTGTTCTTTATTCCAACAGAATTTGACATCGTTTTTCCAAAGGTCATTCAGAGGTGTTTTAATGTCCATCTATACAGAGAGCCAAACAACAACTGACTCACCCGTGCAGCCAAGGCCACGCTCCGCTGCGTCACGTGGGAAAACATAGGTAGATGTTTTCTTACATGTTCTCAGCACATCCCCCTTTTTAAGACTTGAAATATATATATACATTACAAACTTTAAATGCATAATATAATTAATAATGAAGACGATCCACAGGTTTGACAATTCGTCCACTCCGGGTTCTTATCTGGCCGTCTTCTGAGTCGTTAGAGGGATAATCCACAACTGGGGTCTTTTCATTTTCAACCAGTTCCTCCCCCGAAAAGGTCGGCGTCGATGGGTCGGCTGGATATTGCACTGTAACTCCTTTTCGTAGATGGAACCTGTTTCGACGTAAAGTCCCAACTGAAGTATCAACCATATACGACCTTGGTGTCGATGCTTTCTTCTTTACAATCCCCCAGGTTCGCATATCTGTAATCCAAACCGTGTCACCTTCGGTTAGCTCCTCCATGTCCGTAGCTCCGCAGCGTCGATCATATCTGGATTTCATATCCTTTCTCCTTCTCCCCTCCTTTCTTTTCAGGGTCTGAGAGTCCACCAACTTTGGATTAAGATTCTCTGGTGCAATTGGCAAGGTCGTTCGGAGTTTACGTCCCAGATGGTTCACCATGCCAAGAAATCTTCTTACGCCATGAACATCTGTCGGAGCAGGCATCCTCGCCACCGCTTCGATTTTCGCTGGATCTGGTCGAATACCGTCTTCATCCAGTATGTGCCCAAGAAAATTAATTCTTGGCACGCCGAAGACACACTTGGCCTTGTTTAGTGTAACTTTCGCCTCTTTCAGTTTTCGGAGCACTAAACGAAGAATTCGATCGTGAGTCTTGGAGTCGGAGGCAAATATCAGGATAACGTCCAGGTAACACATTACACCGTCCATGCCTTGCAAGACTATTGACATAACTTTCTGAAAATACTCTGGGGCGAGTGAGATTCCAAATGGCATTCTGCAGTATTTATATCTCCCAAAAGGAGTGACGAAGGTCGTTAAATGCTGGCAGTCCGGGCTCAACGGAATCTGGTGAAAGCCACTGTTCGCGTCCAGTTTCGAAAAGAATCTTGCTTCCCCCAGTTGCCCCAGCATGTGCTCCACCACTGGCATGGGATGCACTTCGCGCTGTACATGTTCGTTCAGCCTTGAGAGATCCACACAGAGTCGTATGTCGCCATTCGGTTTACCAGCAATCACAGTCGGTGCACACCATTCAGTCGCAACGTTAACTTGTGCTATGATTCCCGCCTTCTCGAGCTCTTCCAATCTTGTTTTGAGCTTTTCCATCAAAGGTATTGGTACCCGTCGAGGAGTATGCACAGCATATGGTTTTGCTCCAGGTTTCAATTTGATTTCGTAAGGGTTTCCGATCTGTCCCAGTCCTTCAAATACTTCAGGGAATTCCTTGATCGGGTTAATTCTCGTCGCAACCACTTCAATCCGCCTCGCCAGGTTCAAGAGCTCACATGCCCGGCGACTCAGAAGAGGTTCACTCAAACGACGAATGACGTAAATCTTCTCCTTGATTTCATAATTGCCATTTCGCAGCGTTGATATAAACATACCCACAGTCTGAAGTTCGGAAAATTCAGCAGCTCTAATGTTGATATCACTTTCCACCAGTCGTTGCTGTCCCATTATCTTCTTGAAGAGACACAGAGGAACACATGTAACATCCGCCTGGGAGTCGAGCTTAAACTTCACCTTTTTCCCGTTCACTTGGATTTCTGCTGTCCATCGCCTCCTGCACTCGTCTTCATCATCATCGAAATTAGATGAATCCTCCACAGCTGAGACCTCCAGGAGAAAACCAATTTCTTCATCAAGTTCAGAAACAGCTTTGACTTCCGCAGTCTTCGCCTGCTTATCTGGGCAGCAATTTGCAAAATGGCCTGTTTTTGAACACAGGTTACATTTTTGTCCTTCAGCACGGCAAGCCTGTCCTTCCCTGTGGGTGAAACCTCCGCATTTTGGACATCGTGATCTTGTTTTGGCTGACTTATCCTTCTTCCTCGAAGGCTGCTGTTGTTGTTGTTTCGGTGATTGTTTTTTCGAGTTGAACTTCACCTGACCGACCTTTTGGCTTGTTGAGGGACGCTGCAGGTCGACTTGCTGCTGTCGAACGGCTTCCTGCTGTCGAACCATTTTCACCGCCTTTTCCAAAGTCAGTTCGCTGTCCAACTGCATTCTTTCAGATAAAGCTTTGTCCCTCACTCCAACCACTATTCGGTCACGGATCAACTGCTCATGAAGACCCTCAAATTCGCAACTATCAGCCAATTTGTACAATGAAGTGATGAATTCGTCCACTGGCTCCCGATCCTCTTGGATTCTTGAATTAAATTTCGCACGTTCGTAGATAATATTCTTTCTGACACAGAAGTGGCTGTCGAACGCCTTGAGGACGGAATCAATTTTCGTTGCCTCTTCCTCCTTTTCGAACTTGAAGGTCCTGAATATATCATCCGCGCGGTCACCCATCAAGTACATGAACAAATCGATCTTGTCCGCCTCCTCTTTCTTCTTCAGTCCACTGACCACGAGGTATCGTTCGAATCTCTTCCTCCATTTGGGCCATTCGTTGGGAGTCGAGAAGTCGAAAGTTTCTGGAGGTTGAATCTGAGCCATGTTGAATTATCTTCCAAGGTACGCAAAAATCGATATTTTGCAATATACGGGTTCGTATTTTATCCAGTTATCGCTGCCACCATGTTTTAATGTCCATCCATACAGAGAGCCAAACAACAACTGACTCACCCGTGCAGCCAAGGCCACGCTCCGCTGCGTCACGTGGGAAAACATAGGTAGATGTTTTCTTACATGTTCTCAGCACAAGAGGTTTAACTTTGTGGGAAAAGTTTTCCACAAATCATCTATTATAAGAAACTTATGATATCAGTTATACTTATAGGAGATGGAAACTTTAAAATGGATTCAACCTTTTCGTGGTCTGGATGTATTCCATTTTCATTGAAAACGCGTCTTAATATTTTTAATCGCCTTGAGCCAAATTGATATTTTTCATGGTTCACATTCAATCCAGCTTTTTGAAAGCATTCCAGACAACTTCTGACCTTTTTAGATGTTCTTCAAATGAACGACCATATGTTATTATATCATCTAAATAGCAAAGAGAGATGCTACATTTAAGTCCTTTCAAAACGGTAGCCATCATCTTCTTAAATGTTGTTGGTGCTTTACAGATACCAAATGGTATTACCCTAAATTCGTAGAGACTATCAGATATAATGAGTGCCATTTTCTCTCTATCATATTCATTCACTTCAATTTTCTACTAGACAGTTCTTATATCCATACTTGAGTAATACCTGGCCCTTGATAAATTTTCAAAGCATCATTAACGGTGGAAATGGATGAACATATTTCTGGTGGGAACCAAATAGACATCTCCTACTGATAACTATAGCTTAATATGTGTTCCTTGCTTCCTTATTTATGTCCTAGAAACCTATATTTATTTATTTGTTCTCTTATTAGATATATATTTTAAAATATTTTGTCTCCATTTGTATATTAGTTAATATGAAAATTTTTCATATCTACAGAATTTTATAAAATTATGTACAATATTTCTTGGTGATCTTATTAATTCGTCGATAGTCAATGCAAAATCTCCAGGACTCATCCTTTTTCTTCACAAGTACTACAGGCGAAGACCAAAAACTTTCAGAAATTGAATTATATCATGTTTCTTCATTCTGTCAACATCCTGCTATATGATATTCTTCCACATCACAGACACTCGGTAAGGCATCTGTTTTGTTGGAGCATGATCACCCGTGTCAATCTTGTGATTTATTCCACTTCGGGCAGGTAGAGACTTCCCAGAAATATCAAAGACATCCGCAATCTTTATAAGAACATTAATAATCTCATTATGCTGCTTTTCAGTAATATTCAAGTCGATCATTGCTTCTATCATCTTGTCCAATTTGGTAGTCAAGATCTCTTCTTCTTGGATCAATCGATCGCATTTCAAGGAGAATACAGAGCCAACATCAACATCGCTCATGGTTCCAGGGGCCATACGCGAAGGAATTATCAGTGGTTTAGAGTTTCCGTTTGCTATTCACAAATCTGCTTTCCCTTGCCAAAAGGTTTCGTCCGTATTAAGAGTCCCCAATTTGGGAGGGGAGTGGCAGATTCAAACATCTATTTTAATAAAGTGGTGTGCTCACTACTGATTTATGTGTAATTATATAATTATCAGCAAAGCATACATCAAGGTTGATTTAGGCATAATTTTTTGAATTGTTTCCTCCAAATATAAATCTTAATAACCACAATCAATAATGCTTTTGTTGCTTTGAAAAATTCCACCCCAAAATCATATCGTGACTGTAATAAGGAATTCCGAAAAATTCAAAGGTCGTGGCGAGATCATTGATATGGACCTTTAGTGAACATTTTCCCAAAGTTGCAACAAGCTTTCCATTGTAAACTTTAACTTTAACAAAAAATTGAGTCTTCAGACATCTAAACTTTTCTGAAAGTACGAAATAATCTGAGCCTGATTCCAATAATATTGTAGTTTCCAGGCGGTTAAATGTTCCCTTTTATTCAATTTTGTTTCAATTTAGCAGATGTAGGAAATAGAGGATTTTCAAAATTTGCGGCCTTCCCCTCCATATAGGTCGCATCTCTTATTTTTCCTTATTTTAGCGTCGGAATGAGCGGCTTGACAAACGACAGGCACCTGGCGATCATATTTCTTGTCTTGGTATTCTTTTTTGCCAAAGCACTGCGGCCAAGCCTCCTGGTCTAAGGAGGGTTGGAAAATCGTCATTCAAATTGTAGGGTCTTTCTGTGGTCGCATTATCGGGTGTTGAAAGTTATCTTCTTAATCTGTCTTCCTCAAAAGTACGTCTTCTTTCTCGATAGTAACGTAAAACATGACCTGGCTTCCAACAATGAAAGCAGATAGGTTGGCCATCAACCGTTCGACATTGGTCAGATGTACGGGGGGGGGGGGATAGGGAGTTCAGTCATTTTCTCGTCGTAATCTTCGCACAAAGATTCACATTCATTGTTATTGAATACTTCGCCTTGTTATTGGGGCGAGAACTTGTTGCACCTTTTCTTTAACTATGTCCTCTAAAGAGAGTTCACGTCATTTGTTTCAAAGGGTTACACTTCTAACATTTTAGACATAATCTTTTGCAACTATTCCTGAACAATCCATCGGATCGTTAGAGCCAAATCTTCCTCAAAGTCCGACTATCAGAATGGCCTTCTTCAAGAATTCTATTTACCGCTGCGAGTTTGCTTGATGTCGAGTTTCAATTTCTTTTCGAACAACGACTTTCTTTAAGAAATTAGTTTACCTCTGCGATTTTACTTGATGTCGAGTTTCAAATTCTCTTCGAACAATGACTTTCTTTAAGAAATTAGTTTACCGCTGCGATTTTACTTGATGTCGAGTTTCAAATTTTCTTTTAACAACGACTTTCTTTAAGAAATTAGTTTACCGCTGCGAGTTTACTTGATGTCGAGTTTCAAATTCTTTTCGAACAACGACTTTCTTTAAGAAATTAGTTTACCGCTGCCCACCATGTGTTGTCAGTCAGGACAAAATACCAGAGAGCTTGGCTAAACAAATTCTTTTTAATAACTATCTCAATATATGTAATAGAATAGAATAGAATAATAATATAATAATAGCAGAGTCTTATTCCTTTTATTCTCAGAGCTCTCAATCTCTGAGCCTAATACTCTGCACAGAGACGAAGTCACGTTTGATAGTCTTTCATAGCGTGTTCTTTTGATGTGAAGTATATCATATTCACCAGACGTCTATAAATTTTACCTGTTTGTCAACAGTTGTGGGATCAATTAGGTTGACAATTAGAGCTTAATAGAAATCTTCAGCAATCTCTTTCAATAAATGTCCAACTTTCTCTATCTCCTCTATGTCGAGGTTAACTCGTGAGCACAGTGATACGATTTCTTAAATGTAAGATTTGGTTGTCTCTTCTTGCTTTTGAACTCTGATCTTTAGTGTCATTTCGGCTGGTCGAGCAAACTCTTCTTTTTGCCCAAACACGTCACAAAGATCCATCTTAAATTGAGTCCATGAAATAATAATGTCCTCATTGATATTGACCCTATGGGGGGGCTGTTCCCTCGAGGTTAAATACAAAATTAGCAAGGTTTGAGTCTCATCCCATTTGTCGTATTTTGCGACCCTTTCATAAATCTTGAACTATTTATAGGGATCTTGGTAACTCTCACCAAAGAAATTCGGAGGATTTCTTAGAAAATGGCAGACGTAGTATTGCTGTCTAGCATTTTTTCCGTAAACTTGGATGTTCCTGAAGCTTCAGTTTTCACCATCCTCGTACTGCTTGGCAAATTATCGAATCCATATTGGGGCTGTAGGCCTCACAGTTGGGAGCTTCTTCTAAGTTCCGTCTTGAATTTACACGGAATCTTCACCAAAATAAGGCACGCAAAAAATAAATTTAACGAGAGACTATATGTTGAAATTGAGTATAGTTTTATTCTTAGTAAGAGAACTTCGATAGAGAGATAAATATATATTAAATATTGTTACGACGCTTCTCAGCCGTCGATGTTTGCATTCAAGGTTTCTAAGGGAACAATGTGGATTCTTTGTGGATACGGCTTAGTACGGTATATTTATTATAAGAGCTTTAAAGAGTAGATTAGTAACTATATACAGTAGATGAACTTGCCTCCATTGTCCGCCACCAGAGGTTCCTCCTCGTCCTTCTTTGCACCGTCCTCTGCTTGTTCATCCACACGGTCCCACTCCTCGGGGCACTTCCTTGCCAACTTGTCGCGTCTGTCGTCTACGCCGTTATCTCCCCGACTGTCCTGCTGCCGCCCCCTCCTCTGGAATCTGTCAATAAACACTTCCTTGTGGAGGGGGGCTGCATACCTTCTTTACTGGCTTTGCCCACATCTTCTCTTCCTCTTCTTTGCTGCACCGCTTCAATATATACAAAGTCTTCATTGGTAGCGCCCACCGCGGGAAAGACTCCGCCACCGGTGGACTGCGAGAGTTTTTTTTCCACAGAGTGGGCAGGTAGATAAGATTGCTGGCGTAACCCACCTCAAGACCAAGTGGTACTTGTTGATAGTAGCCTTCGCCACTTTGATCAACTTCATTGCCTCGGGATGGAGGCCGACACCGAAGAACCAGGCCTGCAGATCCAGGGGCCCTTTGCAGGAGACGAAAACCTCCCGGAGCAGGGGTCGCACGTCTCGGCAACTCCAATATCTGTGGGTCAGAGACCCGTCGCTGGACCTACAGGCGGCATCTTTGGCACGCTTCGAGGCAGGATGGGGTAGGGCGTGGAGAGCCAGCCGTAAGACGATATCTGGGTCGTTCCCCGAGAAGCAGTTGCGACGCAGGTCCGCCCAGTAAATAGAGTGGGGCACATCCACGGTAGAGATCCACCACGCAGCTACCTCTGCAACAGGATGTTCCTGGAGCCGTGCCGAATCCAAAGCCCGGCGCAACCTCTGGCAGGTGAGGCGCTTAATGGAGGTCGCCGATTCCCGCAGGACGATGGTCTCCGCATCGTATTCCACATAATAGCTGGAGCTGGCGTTTTCCTGCAGGAGACGCTGGCAGAGGGCCCCCAGATGCAGCGCATCCAGGAGGGCGGTCCGGGTTGAGCGCATTAGAGCAAGGGTGCCATCGAAGAAGTCACCGACAGTCGTCTGTAGGCAGCGCTCGGGAGCCAGCAGGTCTGGCGGCCGCAGAACCCTGTTGTCAAGCTCGAAGACACTTGAGGCGGCCTCCCAGAGGCTCAGCAGTCTTATCCTCCTAGGCGAGAGCCAGATGTCAGGAGCCTGCGGTGTCAGTCACGCCCGGCTGCCGACAAGCAAAGAGTAGCCGTTGGCGGCGCCACGCAGTGAGGCCTTGACCCCCTCTCAGGCAGACGAGCCGAAGCTGGCCCGCGATGTCAAGCAGGCCAATGCCACCCTCGGAGATTTGACCAACCAGGATGCACCCAGGGAGCCACGAGACTCGGCTTGTACCCCACACGAAGCGCGCCAGTCGCGCCTGCTCCCGGCCGATGGTGGTTTCAGGTGGAAGGTAGCCGTGGAGGTGGTGCAGGATGGAACCCAGGACAAGGCTGTTGGTCGCCTGGGCACGACCCACCAGCGACATGCCGCGGATGAATTTTTAACATCTCTCGCGATGGTTCGCTCCAGCAGCCCCAATCAGGTGGGAGGCCTGGGAGGCGACAGTATTTTTGGCGGTGATAGTGCAGCCCAAGATGGTCAGCGACTCGGACGTCCAGAATATTCCCAGAGGAGAATCCGTCCGGTGCTTCCAGGAACCGCACCAGAGCCAGCAGCTCTTCCTGAAGTTGACAGACACCCCGGAGGACATGCGGAACTCTTCGAAGATCAGGGGCACGAGGTCAAACTGAGCGTCGTTCCTGATGAAGAGTACGATGTCATCCGCATAGGCGACCACGCTGCCGTGGCCCAAGATCCTCTCGAAGCGGCGTAGCAGAGGTCCAACTCCGATGCTGAAGAGCGCAGCGCTGAGACGGCAGCCCCCGTCTCACCACTTGAGAAGCGGGAAGGCCTTGGTGTATACATCTCTGACCCTGATGGAGGTATCTGCTTCAGCATAAAGGACTGCAATCCACCTAAGGAAGGTAGATGGAAGACCCAGCTTCTCCAGCAGGGCGAATAGGTAGCTCCTGCTCAGGGTGTCGAACGACTTCAGGTTCAAAGAGATGAAAGCCAGCGGCGTGGCATGTCTGGATACCCCGATGGCATCATCAGACACTCGCGCAATGCTCCAGGAAGATGACCCCTGTAATGGCGTAGGTCTGACAGTCGGGTACCAGTCCTAGCAGATGACGGCGCAGACGGGCCATGAGCACGCCGCTGAGGACCCTGTAGTCGGTCGTTGATAGGCTGATTGGCCGGAATGCCTGTAGACCTGGACCACCGTGCATATTCGTCAGCAGGATGACCTTGCTACGCTTTGAGAATATAGGTAAGGCGCCGTGAAGTCGAGAAGCCTCGAAGACTGGCCCAAAAAAACTTCGGCGAAGAATTCTTCAAAGGCTTTGACAAACCCGCAGGGTAGTCCGTCCCATCCCGAGGCACGGCCGTTTGGGAAGGCGGTGGTTGGCTGCCGCTATCTGGTCGCGGGAGATGTCGGCGAGAAAGAGCTGGTTTTACTCGTTGAACTCCAGGGGTATCAGTTCAGCTAGGAAGTCGGCGAAGGCTTCTTCCTAGCTTGGAGCCTGAGCAAAGCGACTGATTAGGCGCTCCAGAAGGAAACGCCTAAGCTGGTCCCCGGAGATGGCGTTGCCGTCGTCGTAGGTGAAATTGGAGGGCGAGCGACGTCTGGCTTGGAGGGAATGTCCGAGGTCCAACAAGAAAGGATAGTCGATGTATCCACCTCCGGACTCGGCGATGGCAGGCGCGAGTAATTTAATCTCATCGACCATATCTCCCTTGATCCTGGTCCAGTGTTCCCATAATGTCAGAGAAGAAATATTTGCAAGGTCTTCCGATATTTCATCGATGAACGTTTCCATTCGATCGAAGAACAGGTCTGACCGTAGCAGCTTTTCGATGCAGGGAAGTCTTGCAGGAGCTGGTTCTCCCACTTGGATCAGGACAGAACGGTGGTCCGAATAAGCGTAGTCGATGGTTTGGCAGTGGGTGACGCAGTCGCAGAACCCTGATGGAAGTAGGATTCTGTTTAGACGACGCGCGTCGACCCGGCTTCCGATAGTGGCATCCCTGGTGTGCTCCAGTGCAGCATTGAAGGAGGTGACAACATCGACGAGGTCGGCTTGGTCCAGGAGCGCGCGCGCGCTCCGTAAGGGCTTCTGTTTAACCTGATGCCAGGTCCTTCGCCAACTCCTCGGAAATGTTCAGGTTACCGAGGAATCACACACCTTTTTCACGTGCCAAAGCTGCGATTATCTGAAGCTGGCGGCAGCGCTCTTCAGAAGCATGAGAGATGTGGGCGTTGACGCACGTCATGGAGGCCTCCCAGACAGTGAAGTCGAAGACAGCCATCTTGACAGGCCATAGAATCTGCTGCCGATGAACAACGAAACCGGCCTCAAAGACACAGGCGAGGCTTGATCCCACGGTGGTCGTTGAAGGCACAACGACGGCGCTGTAGCAGTGGCAGAGGTCACGTTGTCCAGGGACATGACGTTCGTCTCCTGCAGAAAGCAAATAACTATCACTTGCTTTATGAGAAAACAGCAGAGCTGAATTCTCCAGCGAAGAACGGCGATGCCGCCTCGTGTTCAGAGTTGCAACGCGGAAGCTCATTTCGGCTGTCGAGAAGAGTTCCTGGCGCGTGACAGCTTCTTGTACAGGGTGTCGCTGGTCTTCCCTGTCAGATCCATAAGCGCCGTGGCCAAGGTGTCGATCGCCTGTCTCTATTCGACGTTAGATTGAGCCAGAAGCTTATCTATCACGCCATTGTTGGTGAAGGCCTGGAGGAGTTTTTTCTCTCCAGTCCCAACTGCTGAACGCTCGCGATGGCTGAAAAAGCTCTGTCGTTCTTCATGAGAACGTCTATTTGTTTCTAAGCTATTTTACGCCGATTCTGCGTTGATGGAGGCTCTTGAGCAGTGTTCAGCGTTTCAGGTGGAAAAGGAGCCGCTTCGACCGCCTTATCTGTCAGAGCTGTGCCGCTCTGAGGAGGCTCTGCGACGGCAGCAGCAGCCGGTGGTGGAGCCGCAACAGGAGAAGGAGGGGTGCTCGTCGTGGTGGGGGAGCTTGCTAGCGGCATTCAAGCCCACAACGGGAGCATCCACAGGGAGCAACAACTTGTTTTCCTGCAGGCCGGTCTACCGTGGACAGTTAGCGCGTTTGTGCTCATGCTTGAAGCATAAGGAGCATTTGATGCCATATGTGAGGTAGATGTGAGTGTCAACCCCCTTGGACTTGACATCCATGTTATATAAATTATAATTTATATATATGCACACACGCTATATTGTACATCTGCAAATTGAGCGGGAAACCCGCGTGACATTTTGAAGCCTTTCAATGTGAAGCTGTTAACTCCCGAAAATTTCGAATTATTAAAACAATTTGTAAGAAAAGGTTCACGACAGGGTAAATCAGCTCCATTTTTCTATAATAAATTTACAATTATCACCTGCAGATGTAAAAAGTCGATTTTGAAATGTATAAAATCCAATTATTTTGAAAGCTTCATGATTTTGTGTCATATATATATATATAGAATTTTAGCCAGTCAGAATTTTGAATTATTAAAACTAATAATATATTCCAATTTCGACAAAACTGTTGTTGGTAAACAAGAATATTATAACTTTGTGTATAAACAATATATTAATTATTGGTGACATTTAATGTGATATGCTTGCTCATTATCTTTTTTAAAGGTAAAGTACAATTGGAACAAAGTTAAGCTTTTATAATACAATATAATGCGGCTTATGATTGTAAACGAGATTTGAAATTATCCCGCACGAAAAATCGAAATTCACAGAAGTGTGAATCGTCAGTAATGAATTTTATTCCATTCTGTTGTCCACATCCATCTTTCATCGCACCATTGGCGGCGGAGGTGTCTGAGGTTCTGCGTCAAGGGTAGATGAAATGGACGTCGACAGACAACTCTGATATAAAAGGCGTCGAAAGGCACGCGCAGACACTAGATGATGCGTTACAGACTGAATGTGCTTTACTGCGGTACAGGATGCGACTGAGCATCCTGTTAATGTCATGCGCACAATTTGCTTGTCAGCAGGTGAAGTGGTGCACTGAGGTGGATGCGATCGAACACTTCTGTCAGTCTTCCTTCCTGCATCCAACGATCACATATTCGCATTACAGTTGTTTGTTTTCGTCCAACACTACTACCGCTTTCCCATTTTCTGTAGGCCACTATCCTTCCTCTGTTGAACTGGATACTTGATCAAAATATGATCGCTGTTTTCTAAAAGGCATAATTGATCGTTTTTTTTAAACACAAGAAAAACACAATTCCAACTTGAAATTGTCGAAATCTCCAAGCCTCAAATAGTGCTTCGAAGTGGAGCCAAAAGGTGTACGTGATGTGCGTTGTTGACTTTGCTTAGAATATTTAATGAAACTGATTCCAATAATTATTAATTAAACATTATATTTATTGATTTACAAGAGAGAAAACAAAATATAAAAGGGAAACTAATATTAAAACAAAGGAACCTTTTGGTAGCAGAGCGTGGTTGTTTGACATGAAGCTCAAAATCGAAAATATTTAATCTGAAGATTAAGCAAGAAGTTCATTCTGATCTGTAAAATGAAGCACTTCTGAGAAGATTAAAGGTATTTATATAGATTGAGTTAAATTATATCTATATATTGCATTTTTAAAAGCTACCCAATATTCAAATTTTTAAATTATATTGGTTTGTTTATATTAGCTCAAAAGGCGAAAATGGCTGAATATAATTTTTTATCCCAAACAAAAATTAAACCCTTAATAGGAACTAATCATCAAATTTGGGGGTTGAAAATCGGCGCAGTTTTGAGAAGAAGAAAATTATTTAAATGTGTAATTTCTGATCCAGAACCTGATATGAAAGACAAAAGTTCTGTGGGATATTTGGAATGAGAAAAATGATTGAGCATTTGGGATAATCATCACTACGTTGACAAATGAACAAGCTGGAATGTTCATAGGAGAAACAAATACGAAGAAAGTATGGGATTCACTAAGATAAACCTACACAGGCAATTTGGAAGATAAAATTATTGATATAGGCATAGAATTAAAGAACATTAGAATGAAAGATAATGAAACTGTAGATTAATATATAACGAGTAATATATAACGAGGGCAAAAAAATATTGCTGCTAGAAGTTCATCATTAGGGAATCAATTTCCCTCAAGAGAACTTTCATTTCATATTGTCAGAGGCATACATCCAAGGTATGAAAATATTGCTATTGTCTTATGATCTAAGAGAGAGGCAACCATTGAAGAGATTCTACAAACTCTAAGAGAAGAGGAGTCAAGAAGAAATATGAGATTGAATCAATCGGTTGAGAATGAGAATGAACAAGCATATAGAATTAAAGATAGAAAAGTTAAACAATTTCAGCCAAAAAGATGTTTTGTTTGTGATAAAAAGGGACATCTAGCTAATGATTGCTGGTTTCGAGATAAACAGAAACAAGGCTATCAAAGGAAATGGACTCTTGATTATAGAAATCACAAATACAGAAAGGAACATTCAAATAACCTAGTGAATACTATGAAAAGTGGAATTAATGAGCAAGCATTTGAAACATATGTAAAAGAATTTGAAGATTCACCAGATGGGGGAAATGATAAGAAAATATTGTGTATAGATTCAGGATGCACCGCACATTTAACCCCAAACCTAACTTTGATGGAAAATGTGACAGAGTACAAAAGTGAGATCAACCTAGCTGAGAAGGGCAAAACTACCCAAGCCACAGCCAAAGGAGATATGAGACTTATTACATGCACAAGTGAAGGTAAAAAAATATTCGCATCAAAGATATCTTACATGTACCAAGTTTAAAGAATAATTTCTTGTCAGTATACAAATTAGTTAACAAGGGAAATTCAGTTATTTCCAATAAGGATGAGGCAAAAATTTATAATGCAGGGGATGATTTAGTAGCTGAAGCATAGATTAAAGATAGAATGTTTATGATGGAAACAAAACTAAGAAATGTACCAATGGCAGAAAATAAAAATGTCATGGTTATAAATACACATAATAAAAATAGCAATATAAGTTTATGACATAAAAGATTAAACCATATAAATGAAGAGTACATGAAAAAATGATTCAAGGACATATTGTAATAGGATTGGATCTAAAATTCGAAAGGCTACAAGAGTGTGAAATATGCATAATGGGAAAACTGGTTCAGAAGCCATATAATATTACTGGAAATTAAATAGTTAAACCCCTGCAGTTGATTCATATGGATTTATGTGAACCAATGCCATGTCAATCTTTAGGAGGATCTAAGTATTTGATTGTTATAATAGATGACTACAGTAGAAGAATCTTTGTATATTTCCTGAGATCAAAAGATGAGACCTTTGAAAGATTTGAAGAATTTAAAGCAAGAGCCGAAAACGAATTAAGTCTTAGAATGAAAGATGTAAGAACTGACAATGAAACTGAATTTTGTAACTCTAGATTTGAAGGACTTTTCAAGAGAAGTGGGATCCATCACCAACTAACCACCACATACTCACCACAAAGTAATGGAGTCGCAGAGAGAGTGAATAGGACTCTTATAGATACAGCGAGAACCTTTCTAATTGACTCAAAATTACCCATGAAGTTTTGGGCAGAAGCAATTGCTACAGCTGCATACATTAAGAATTGTACCCCCCACAGGTATATCAAGCACCATACACCTATGTAGAGATGGAATGGCAGGAAACCATCGGTCAAACACATTCAAATATTTGGATGTTTGACACATTGGCTTGAGAGCAAACCAAGAAGAAAGAAGTTTTCACCAAAGGGTAGAAAGGGAATATTTATTGGTTATATCATTTTAAAAAAGCTTACAGAATATATGATATAATGACAAAGAGAATCCATGAAGTCAGATCAGTAAAATTTAGTGAAGATAAGAGAGGAATTGATTATGCAAATGATATTCAGGAAGATACTAATTGCGATAATTTGACATATAAAAGAAATTGTGAAGAAATAATTGCTAAAGACTTTCTTATCTTGAAAGAAGACAATCCTGTCACAGAAAGTAAAATGAAGTCTCAGGAGGATACTTCGGTAAAACCAGGTGGTAACACTGAAAATGACTCATCACTAATTGAACCAATAGAAGAAAAGAAAGGAGGAAGAAAGAAAGGAGAAACAAAGAGCATCTTAGAAGAACGGCACAAAGCAGGACTTGAAGAACAAGAAAGAAAATTGATTGAAAAAGGAGTTCGACGCTCACAAAGAATAAAGGATAGGAATGATGCAAACTTAATTATGGAGAAATACATAGATCACTATAGCCCCAGATAACTTTAAAGAAGCAATGGATAGTGGCGAAAGAAATGAATGGCTCAAAGCACTGGAAGAAGAGCTCAGTGAGATAGAGAAACATAAAGTATGGACACTAGTACCAAGGGAAAATGGTATGAAAGTCATCAATAGTAAATGGGTCTACAGTTCAAAGAAAACATTGTTGGGTTCCCGTTACACACTATCGACATGTGTCCACATGTAGTATACATATATATACATATAGTATTGCCAAAGCAACAAAGTCTAAAGAGGGAAACAGCCACGGCACTAGTGTACAATTTCATCAGACAACCCATGAAATCATTATTAAATTGGACAATCTATAAAAGACTCCTTCTGGAGATTCAGCAACCCACTGAAGACGCTGGGAACTATTTCAGAGAGGGAAATTATAGCAATGGATCTCTATAATTTCTACAGATCAATTGTAGATAGATTCATACACAAAAGATATAGTGAGGAAAGTTTAGGACAGACATATAAAGAGATTCCTCATTAAACTAAGGCTCACGTGTACTTGGGAAAAGGGGGGGAAATGTTGAATTATTCTCGTTCCTACATTAAATTAAATAATCTATAAAATAATGGTCGGCTCTCCTATCAAAATAGACACTGGAATTGATCGCCGTCTATTGGCCGTCTCTACAGACTAACGGACTCGGGTCAGTGACAAGTCCATATAGTTTCAAATTCTCTGAGATCATCCAGCAACAATAAGGGATCTCAGATAAAGAGGAGCATGTTATTATTAGAAACTATGAACATGAATATAAGACCAAATTAACATTTTTATAGAAATATAAGGTGTTGAAAATATTATTTCAAATTTAAATATCAAGGAAGTACCAGGTCCATATTTTACCAGTAATAATATGATCAAACGTGTAGGTACACCTTTAATTCCGATTTTATAGCAAAGATTCAACAAATGTGTTGAATTAGGTCGCTATCTGGATGTATGGAAAGACTCTATTTATAAAGATTATACCAAAACCTAACAAAATAGGCAATGAGAACAAGCAAAAGCTAAAAACCTATACTATTGACATTAACATTTCTAATATATTTGAAACAAAGGGGTTTCAATAAATATCACGAAGAGAACAATCTATAAGGCAGCATGGATCTTACTAAATTAAATCAACGAATAGTATAATGGTAGATATGATGGAAAAACATACTGAATCACAGACAGGAGAGCTGGCTTCTTTGGCAGGCACGTTTGACAATGTATGTTGGCCAGCAATTATTAGAAGACTTGATTATTAGTAACATTCCCTCCAAATAGGTAAGAATCATACAATATTTCATTTAAACAGTGAAAGAAAGGCAAATTCCTCATATGAAAATACAAATATTACTAAAACCTGACAAAGAGATACCTGTATTGTGTATTGCCTTGTTATAAATAAGAAGATACTCTTACCTTAAGGATTATATCTTTAATCTTATTTATTTATCTATTTACAAGGTAATATTTAAAACTTAGAACAATTACAGCTATGGCGGAACTTTCACCAGCCTAAGGTAAACAACAACAGTCAATGTGATGATGATCGTAACGTACTCTCAACACATCTCCCCCTTTTCTCTAGAGGTTTAGCCTGTCTGGCGGCTTTACCACGCGTCCACTCCTGGTCTTTACTGGTTCCGGTGATCTCTGGAATGTCCTCGGTTCACTGTCACAAGTAGTGTTGTCCCCAGTAGATGTGAAGCACTGACTCATCTCAGGAGACTCCATCTCTTCATCTTCCATGTCAATCTTTTCACCCTGTGGGTTTGGTAGTAGGTGGAATCTATTTCTTCTTAAAATTCCTTTTGGAGAGTTGACTATATAAGATCTTGGACTTCCAGCGTCTTCAAGTACCACACCGGGAACTCTCAAGTCTTTCACCCATACTCTAGTTCCTTTATTCAGATGGGGCAATTCTCTTGCACGATGATGTATATCAAAATGGGTTTTCTTTTTGTGCCGTTGATCTTTTTCTCTCATTTCTAGATTTTCAAGATCAGGTATTCTTGACTGGAGTTGAACTGGTGATGTCGGCACAGTTGTTCTGAGTTTCCTGTTCATGCATAGTTCAGCAGGGCTGTACCCATTTTCCAAAGGAGCGGTTCGATAACCAAGAAGAGAAAGATATGGATCTCTTCCTTTCTTCAATTGGTTTTTGATATTCTTCACCATCGATTCGATGAAGCCATTGCTTTGAGGAAATCTGGGACTAGATGTTATGTGGTGGAAACCGTATTCTTTTGCAAACTTTTTGAATTCTAAGCCAAACTGTGGTCCGTTATCTGATCTAACCTCTTCGGGTATTCCATGGCGAGCAAAAATTGACTTGCAATGCAGAATTGTTGAATGTGTTGTTTGATCCTCCAGCAATGCCAACTCTGGGAACCTAGAGTAATAGTCTGCAATTAGAAGATAGTATTTGCCCTTTAAGTAAAAATGGTCGATTCCCACTTTCTCCCATGGCCTGCTTGGGAAATCAGAAACAATTAATGGCTGCTGGGGATTAGATCTTTCTTCAATACAATTTGGGCAGTTCCTCACAAGTTCTCCAATTTCTTGACTGATTCTGGGCCACCACACAGATGATCTGGCACGGCCTCTACATTTTTCGATGCCAAGATGACCTTCATGGAGGCTGTTTAGAACCTTTGATCTGAGGGACTTAGGAATATAAATCCTGGAATTTCTCATTAGAAGACCATCTATGACAGACATTTCATATCTGAGACACCAAAAGGCTTTTGCTTCTGCAGAAAGCTCATTCTTTGTAGGCCAGCCCTTTTCACAATAGTCTTTTATTTCTCTGCACTCTCTCTCTTCATTTTGATATTGCCAGATTTCTTTCATATTTTCATCCTTGAATGGAGGACATGAAGTGATCTGTTGAACAAAACTACAGATTTCATTCTCCAGATCTTTCTCATGCGATATCTTAATTGGGCTTCTGGACAAAGCATCAGCAACAACAATGTCCTTGCCTGGTGTGTGATGAATGCTATATGAGTAGCGCATCATCCGAAGTCGTAGTCGCTGTATGTGTGGTGTCATTTCATCTAGATTTTTGGTTGAAAATATTGGAATGAGAGGTTTATGGTCAGTTTCAATGGAAAATGTATTTCCCATCAGATAGTCTTGAAATCTTTCACAGGCCCAAACTATTGCTAGAGATTCTTTCTCAATTTGAGCCCATCTCTTTTCAGTTTCGGACATAGTCCTGGAGGCATATGCAACTGCTTTTTGGTATCCATCTTCAGATTTTTGTAAAAGCACTGCTCCTAGTCCATATGAAGAGGCATCTGCAGACACTGTAGTTGGTAGATTGGGGTCAAAAAGTGTTAGTGCTGGAGAAGTTGAAAGAAGTTTCTTCACTTTTTCAAATGCTTCCTCCTGAGCACTATCCCATCTCCAATCATTTCTCTTTACTAGGAGTTGATTAAGTGGGTAGAGGATAGTTGAAAGGTCTGGTATAAATTTACCTGTGAAGTTCACCATTCCCAGGAATCTGCGCACTTCAGAAATGCTTGAAGGTGATGGAAACTCCCTGATGGCCTGGACTTTGTTTGGATCAGGTAGCACTCCTCTTTCTGTAATCAGGTGACCAAGAAATTTGATTTCCTTCACTGAGAAGATGCATTTCTCTTTATTCAGGGTCAGTCCTGAATCTTGAAGCTTCCTAAGGACGCATCTTAACCTTTCATCATGTTCTTCTTGTGTAGCTCCCCAAATCACAATGTCGTCCATGTGACAATTTACTCCAGATTGGCTCTCCAGTAGATTGCTCATCTTTCTCTGGAATACCTCAGGTGCAGAAGAAATTCCGAAGGGTAGCCGTTTGAATCTGTATCTGCCAAATGGGGTCAGGAAGGTTGTAAGGCTAGATGATTCCTCTGACAGGGGTATCTGCCAAAACCCACTGTTGGCATCCAGTTTTGAAAACAATTTAGCTCCTCCCATTTGTGCCAAGGTATATTCCACTGATGGAATTGGATAATGTTCTCTTTTAACAAACTTGTTTAGAGCTGTCAGATCTACACAAATCCTTAGATCATTAGAAGACGGTTTGGGCACAATGACCATTGGAGCACACCAATCCGTTGGTTGCTCAACTTTTTCAATTACTCCTTTTTCAACCATTTGATCAAGTTGTTCTTTTGTTTTATTCAAAAGTGGAATGGGTATTCTTCTGGGAGTATATATAGCATGAGGCTGTGATTCATCCTTCAATTTAATTGTGTAGCTCCCTTGGAGTGTTCCGAGTCCTGTGAAAAGCTTTGGATATTCTTCAAAAGGATTAAGCGAATTCCTTTTCTCAATTGACTGAAGTATTTTGATTAGGTTTAGAGATTCACAGGCTTTTCCGCTCAAGAGTGGTTGCATTAGTTGAGGAACAACAAATATTTCTCCAGGGATGCTTCTCCCATCTTTTTCTATTAAAGCTGTGAATTTTCCTATTACATGCAATTTAACCTGTCTAGGTCCTAAAAGTTGAATATCAGGTTTGCATAACTTCTTGTGAGCAAAATTTTTAAAATAAATCTCTTGGGGTATTATATTTACATCCGCTCCTGTATCCATTTTAAAAAGTATTTTAATCTTATCTACTTTTACATAAACCTTCCAATCATTTGAGTTTTGTCCATTCTCATAGATATTACCAACAAAATGGTAGTCATCACCTTGGGTGACTTGTCCTACTGTCTTATTGTAGCACACCTTTGCAAAATGTCCTACCTTTTTACATTTATGGCATTTAACTTCTTTTGCAGGGCAGTCTTTATATGGATGGAATTTTGAAGCACCACATCTTATACATCCAGATTTTTCAGGCTTGCTCCACTTCTGAAATTTACCTTTCTTTGAAGCGTCTCCTTTCCCATTTGTAGAATTGAACCTTCTTGGTGGTAACTTTTTTTCATAGACTTGGTCTACATTGGCAGCCTGTGTTGTTGTTGATCGAAGAATAGTCTGTTGTTGCTTCACACATTCTGTCTGGCAAGCAGCTTGGATAGCCCTTTCCAAGGTCAAGTTAGGCTCTAGTTGCAACTTCTCTGAAAGTTGTAGATTTTTTACTCCTACAACTATTCTATCTCTAATCATTTCTTCTTTCAGAGATCCATAGTTACAATTTTCGGCCATTTTGTGAAGCACTCTTATGTATTCCTCGACAGCTTCTCCATCCTGCTGATATCTACGATTAAATTGTGCTCTTTCAAAGATGACATTTCGTTTACCTATAAAGTGCTCTTCAAATTTCTTAACAACTGTTTCATAATTGTTTATTTCTATTTCAGTTAAATTGAATGAAATTAGAGCATCTTCGGCTTTTTCACCTAATATGTAAATTAGAGCATTTACTTGCTCTTCCTCCTTTTTAGATTTTAACTCTGACGCTTTTCTAAAGCGTTCAAATCTTTTAATCCAATTTGGCCATTCATTTGGATTATTAAAATTAAATTGTTCTGGAGGATTTATATTTTGCATTATTTTTTTTTTTTTCGTTGTTTATGCAAAAATAATTCTTTTTGTTTTTACTAGTAATTAGATTAGGCTTAGGGCACTATCGCCAATTCGCTGCCACCATGTATTGTGTATTGCCTTGTTATAAATAAGAAGATACTCTTACCTTAAGGATTATATCTTTAATCTTATTTATTTATCTATTTACAAGGTAATATTTAAAACTTAGAACAATTACAGCTATGGCGGAACTTTCACCAGCCTAAGGTAAACAACAACAGTCAATGTGATGATGATCGTAACGTACTCTCAACACAATACCCTCAAGGCGGGTAAAATCGTATTTACCGCTGTTTCTGTATTAAAGTATCACAATAAGGTACAATACACAACTCCATTCCATTAGAGCCGGTAGTTCTATATTCCAATACAATTTGTAATAATAATAAGATGTGGGGGTAGCACCATAAAACAAAAGAATGAAATATGTATGAGAAAAAAAAAAGAATTTTCCATATAAGTTATATACTAGATATTTATTCAAATAAATTAAAATTTGGGAACATTTCTATACTGGCGAGATATGCTATTTACATAGTAATCTAGATAGAGGTGACCTGAAGTTACGAATTTGCCTTTATAAAGGGGAAAGCCTAGATCTCCATCTATTCTAGCGAGACAAAATATAAGAACCCTATCATTCTTTTTAAGTTACTTAAAGCCCTTTAGGGCCCATGCGAAATTTAAGTTAGTTTCTACTCAAAAAGGGGTACTAAGCCATAATGGCAAAAAAAAAAGGCTTACCTTTTCTCGAAAGCGCCGGCAAAGGTCTGGTCTGCGTATCAAGCCCAACTGAAGACTGTCCTCTCACTGAGCGACTCCGATTGAATCTGTTCCTTTGGCAAAGAAACCCCCTTTTATCCTTGCTTCTCTCCATTTTCATTCGCTGCTCGCGCCAAAGTTTCTATTGGTCGGCATTTTCATTCATCGAAAAAAAACACCAATGAAAATGGCCAACGGCTCCAGTATACAATTTCACAGACAACCTAAGCCCCCTCCACTTGAACTGTAATACAACACTCCCCTTTCTCGGGAAAGATATTTAAACCCCCCGTCTTAGCTAAAAATCGACCCAGGCCCCTTTTACTTGGACTGTAATGTGATGCTTCCCTTTCTCGGGAAAGATATTTATAAGGCCCCCCCCCCCCCCCCCCCCGTCTTTTAGAAATCTTCCTTCTCCATCTCTTCTAGTCACCTCTACCTAAATTTTAAATGAGGGGCATATATGTACATATGGTACAACAGCTTCCAGCGCGGATGTCTCTGGATGTCACTGGTGTCTTCTTCTCCACCAGGCATCAGCTTTCGGCATGGAAGTCTGGTGTCATCAAGTGTCTAGGTTTCTGGGCAAAAAGGTGGTCTATAAGTCTATGTGGGAGGGAAGCCATGTATCCATTTGATGTTGATCATACATACATCTTCTGTTGGGGTATGGTTACAAAAACGTGCCCCAACAACATCAAATGGAGACATATATAAAAGAAAGGCCAGACTGGTTGCTGTTGGATGCAATCAGAGATATGGTGTGGACTATAAGGAATCTTTTTCGCCTGAATAGTAGCTATTGCAACACAACAAAATTTAATCATATAGACTGATGATGTGAAGACAGCTTATCTCTATGGTGAGTTAGAAGAGACAGTATACATGAGACAACCAGATGCTTTTATGCAAAAATCAGAAGAAAATGAAGTGTGCAAATTGGAAAAAAGCCTGTATGGTCTACCCCAATTAGGAAAATTTTGGAACAAAAAGATCAATGAAATTTTATACCAGTTGGGAATGATTAGAACCAAATGTGATCCATGTGTCTATAAACTCCAGAGAGGAGGAGAGTATGCAATACTGGGTCTATATGTAGATGACCTCATCATTGCTGGAACTAGTAAGGAAATTAATGACAACCTAGCCTCAGAAATAGAAAAATATGTTACTCTATCAGAAAAGAAAGATAGCGAACCATTTATTGGAATTGAAATAAAAAGGGCAGAGGATGGATTTTATCTATTTCAGACTCATTATATTGATATAATTCTTCACAGATTTGGACTGGAAGAATGCAACAGTGTGCAGACACCTGGAGATAAAAATCAAAATTTGGATGGGTATTTGGACTCAAAGCCAGTAGATAAAACTGTATACCTAAAAATGATTGGATAACTTATGTACCTTTCTACATGTACTCGACAGTACTCGACCAGACATATCCTTAAACGCCAGCAATTTATCTCAGTATAGTAATGATCCAAGAGAAATACACTTAACTGGAGTTAAAAGGATTTATAGATATCTGAAGGGAACAAGAAATAAAATGTTGGCATATAAGTCAAAAGACAACTGCGTCTGCGCTGAAATTCCAATCATTTGCATATCTCACCTCGCTAATGCATGTTGTAATTTTCATGTTATTTGCATATTTCTTTCAGCGTGTTGCATTTATGGTAGCCAGCAGTTTATTTTTTTATCTCAGTAGTACATGGATATCCATATCAAAAGAATGTTCACACCCTTTTTCACATACATCTTTCATAACAGGCTATTTCACTTATAAATTAAAAAAAAATTATCAAGAGAAATACTTACAACAATTCTTGAGGAAGAAAAAGCTATCGTTATGAATCATTTGTATCAATCCATTTATAATGCTAATTACACAATTCGCAGGAATTCCTACTCGCTCCATCCAAATTTTATAGTCACTCAATTTGTCAGATCACACAGGAAAATTACAGAAATTCTTACATAAAAGAAGTCTTACAAAACACCAAATTATACCTCTAGAGAAAATGAACAAACTGCACTTCATCTTATCTATGACTGTCCGAACTTTGAAGAAGTGAGATACTGATTGTTCTCATATCTAAATTATTTAACTCTCACATCAGCCACTTTGTGTGTGTGTGTGTGTGTCTATTAAAATTTTATTAACTCTGTCAATTGATACATGTAAATTTTTAAATATTCAAATGTAAGTTCTAATTTGTTTCTTGTTTTGTTTTTCCCTCTGTAATGAGAGCAAATATATCAAAATCACGCCTGGTTGATAAATAAATAATTGAATTTCGGTATTTTAATCAAAAATTTTTTTTTAGATCACACACCTTAATAATTCAGCAAACTTGAATATGTTATCATCATTGTTTATCAACTTTGAAACCGATTGTCTTTTCTAGTTCTATTTATATTTTAACTGTTTAAAGATATTTAAAAAAAATGTAACCAACTAAAATTGTTGGACATACTTATTTGAATACCAAATGATATCATTTCTTTTAAAAAGTAAGAAATATTTTCATTTAATATGTGAATATATTTCAACAAGTTGCTGATAGCCTGCGCTATCAGGCTGAAGAAATATCAAATAATTATTCAAATATTGTATCAAATAATTGAAAATCTGACTCTAAATATAAATAATTATTCTTAATTCACTTCATTATTCTAAAGTCAATAATATTCATATGGATAATATAAAATAACAAATGGTTAATGTTTATTTATTCCATACACTTTGGTTAGTAGCCCATAAACCCATATTCTCTCTATAAACCCAAGGTAATAAGACCAAATCCAAATAAATAATTAGTGTGTGACGTTTTGGAAACATCACACACTAATTATTTATTTGTATTTGGTTTTATTACCCTGTGTTTATCTTATATATAAAAGTCAATGTCTGTTGTCTGTTTCGCAAAAACACAAAAACTAATGAACCAATTGGTACCAAATTTTGCATGTCGCTTTTTATAAACCTGAGGAAAATTTTCGGCTACAATTTGATTAGTATTTTTGGCATTTATTTTTTTCATTTGAAGAACTTTTTTTTCACGCGAAGTAAATATGAGGCCAAGTAACAACACCAGGCCAATTAAGCGACCAATGAGCGTTCTCCAAATTTTTTCAAGTTGCTTGCGTACATTTTTTGAAATATCTTTTTATACGAGAGTGTTACTTTTTTTTTACAAAAGTATTGAGTATTGAGAGAGAAATTTATATTACTAAGTTACGGTAAGTGCACACAATGCAATTTAAAAAAACTTTACAAAATTAGCGTTACTGTATGTAAATAATGTCTTTCGTATTTTTTTTATTAATTTTTGTTCTGGGCTTTGTTTTTTTTTATCTCTTTTTAAAAATAAATCGTTTAAAATGCAATTGCAGTCATTAGCAAACACATATGTTTGCCTTATTTCCATGTGCTCTTTTATTTTTTAAAGAAAAATATTTACATGCCAGTATTTTGGATTAATTTTTTTATAAACCTATTTTTTTCTTATTCTTACTGTGAAGATGGGCATCACAGTCAAGATCCATCGCAGTCACTCACTTAACTCTGGCAATTTCAAGGGTTAATGCGCTGGGGTGGGTACCTCGGGGGTTGGGTGGAAAAGCTACCATCTTTTAAAACTATATTGATTTTGAAACAACTAAATGGATTGCAAAAATTAATTAAATCAAATACCTAAATATTAATATAATACATTTTGCTAATGCTATTCTATGGCACTTCTACTATTTATTATTGATGTACTTTCAGTATGAAAGAAATTGCACTCGGGGGAATTCTCTGGTGAAGCTGGGTCATTCATCTAGTAATCTATAATCCAAATTGTGCTTTATCATATTCTCTCTGTTTATTTATTGTTTCTCACTTGTAATAATAAATTGTCTGCTTAAGAGATTGTGTTTGACCTTAAATTGATTAAAACACCAACATTAGCATGTTGGCACCGTCATAAGCAGTAAAGTAACAATAAACAATAATTTAAATAATTAAGTGTACATTAAAATTTTAAATGGCCGTCTAATTTTTAAAGCCTTTAGAAATGTTTTCAAAAGAAGCATATGATGAGTGAATAGTTGAATTTGGATGATATGAAAAAGCTGTGCAGTTGGAAAAGAAACCATTCACTAGAAGTAAAATCAATTTAACAAAAGATTATAATACCAAAATAAATATGGATTGCTCTAAATTCAGAACAAAAATGCACTGGTGTCCAAAAAATAAGAAACTTAATCAATATTGAAATTTCTCAAAAGCTAATTTATTAACAAATATAAAATTTAGTATACAAATAGTTTAAACTATGGAGAATTTGACTAGCTATATGAAAATTTAAAAAAATATATTTGAAATTATGAAATATGCAAATTATTACCAACATACCCAAAGCTAAGGTTCCAGATCTTAAAGAAATAAGATATCAATAGGGAGTATGATCACCTCTAACAGCTATCAAGGTCTCACAGCGAGCCCTCATACTGTTTACCAGGCTTTGGAGTAGGTCCAGGGGTAATAAACCCCACTCCTCCAATAGAGCAGCTCTTAGCTCAACGAGGGTTCTGGGAGAGGGGTGACGAGCAATACGCCTCCCTAGAGCATCCCACACATGCTCTATTGGATTCAGGTCCGGAGATCTGGCTGGCCAAGCCATCCATCGAATATTCTCACTCTGGAGATATTCATTGACTAGCCCTATGTGGACGAGCATTATCATCCATAAAAATTAAATTGTGACCAATTTGATCTCTATAAGGTCTTAGATAGGGCTCAAGGATCTCGTCCCTGTACCTTTGGGCAGTTAAAGTGCCCCCAGAAAAAATGTGGAGGGGTGTGCGTCTGCTAGAACTGATGCCAGCCCAGACTAAGAGACTGCCCCCTCTAAAACTGTCTATTTCCCTGATGTTACTGGGATGATAGCGGGTTCCAGGCTTCCTCTAGATGAAAACTCGTCGAGAATCTGTGTTTAAACTAAATCTTGACTCGTCACTGAAGAGAACATTGGCCCACTGATCATGAGTCCAGGCGTGATGTTCCAAGCACCAATTCAAGCGGGCTCTCCTGTGAGCAGAGGTTAAAGGGATACAGACCATTGGTCGTCTTGCATAAAGAGCACCTTCGTGAAGCCTTCGGTAAACAGTTTGTCTTGAAATTCTCGTTCCAGTAGCACTTGAGAGTTCATTAGAGAGTTGAATAGCTGTCATCTCCCTATGGCGCTTGGCAGTTACGACCAGATAACGGTCTTCAGAGGTAGCTGTTTTTCTTTTTCTACCAGAACCTTCTTTTCTTTTGATGGTTCCTGTCTCAATGAACTGTTTCCATATTTTGCTGACCACAGATTTATTCACATTTAGCCATTTTGCTACTTCAACTTGTGATTGCCCTGTCTCTATTCTTCCAACAGCTCTCCATTTTAAATCATCTGCTAAAATTTTTCGTAAACTCATAATTAACTAAGGATTAAATAAAATTATAATTGGACAATTCTTAGATGGGGTAAATGACACGCCAAATAGCACACTTATAAAGACAAGCAAAAATTTGCATATTTTCAATTTTACCGAATCGAATGGTTGCGATAAATAAATTCTACGACTTAAAATACCTAATTAAATTACTTTTCAGCTTTTAGCGTTGTATATTTTAAAACATATCATTAAAAAACAAAAGTTTTTTATTTTTTGGACACCAGTGTATATATATAATAAAATTTATGGTTTTCTCCATTGAATTGTAATTTTTATTAGCTGATTTACCTAATTTTTTGGATTTTGTTGTTTTTTTCTTGTAACCTAAAATTCTGCCTCTACAAATAAGTGATAAAAGAAGTGGAGCATAAGTACATTATTGGTAAAATGTCATGATCTCCAATATCTTGGTGCCTTATTTTCACTTATAATTATTTATAAATGGGAATTTTGCATGGAGGATTTTTTTCTTAAAAAAGAGGCATTTTCCTATCAAAATAGCATTAAACTATAACATAAATTGCTTGTTTATACAAGTTCTCAAAAACTTGGGTAAGTAAAAAAGTCACAGCACCAGATTACTACTAACTAATCAAGGTGGCTTCAAATTCATGGAATCCACAAGGGAATTTTACAGATCTGCTGTTGTCTTTTCTTATTTTTATAAGCTCTACATTTTAATGCAATTTTAGGCATACAAACATGGCAGATAGTTGTCCCATCTATTATAAATTGTGTCACGCCTGCTGATTTTTATTACTGGCCTTTCTCCTCATCCCCTCTCTGCTCTGATAGGAGGTCCCCCTCCTCACTTCTTCCTTCTCTTCTCCCAACTTGGGTAAGCCACCTCAACTTATATATGGGGGATGAAGCTAGGTAGGGAAAATTGATCTCTACTTGGACCACACTGTCATGTGCTCAATAACTAACATAATGAAGGAGAAAATTCAAAGAAGGTAGGAAACCATTAACATAATTTTTTTTGTCATTCTAATTCTTTTTGTACCTTCAGTAATTTCTCTGGCCTATTGTAGAGGGCTATAAATGATTGGAGAAACTTAATTATTTTTGAACCTCCTAAATGACATTTAGAGAGGTGTGAGAAAGGACTTTCTGTCCTCAAGTTCAAGATGGTTCTTGAAGAACTCCCTCTTGGTTTAAGACTGTTGAAGATGTAGTCTCCCACAATTGATTGCAAGGCTCTCCCTGGAGAACAACAGGTCATAGTACTTCTAATCAGGCTGTTATTGTGTTAGTTGGTTTTGATATTTTTGCTTATTCTACATATTCTCCCTGTCACTTCTGCCAAATGGCTTTGATGGTACAGTTATTTACCAGGTCGGGGCACAATGAAAACTCTCCATGTGTCATCCTCCCCTCTGCCAGCATGTGCGCCTTCCTTTTCAAACAATGTTGGAAAGCTACTCTTGGCTTTCCATAGGGAACTTCTCCAATATGAAACCTTCCTCACTCACTAATATCCTCAAATGGCCTTACCTTACTTTTGATCCCAGAATATAAATTTATTCAGGAAACATTATTATATTATTGTAGATTTGGGTTACAGATAACAGAAGTACTCTAGCTGGAAGTAATACAAACACAAAGGATCATTTAAATATCAAATCTTTCACAAGTTGACAGGACCAACAAATGAGAAACTATGGGGATGTATTTATTACAACCACCATCACCTACTGCCTGAAAATTTTGTTTAATTATGTTGTGGCCCCTCTTGGGTGATTTTCATCTGTTACTCACATACTGTGCCAATAATAGTCTCGGGGGAGTTACAGACTTGAATTCACATGTTGGCTCTCTATATTTGTTAAGAATATTGTTTTCTTTCTCCACATATATTGTTTTTTTTTTTTATTTTAGACACAGAGAGAGGAAGATATTTTTAGGGCTACTAGGACTTCCATCAAAATAAGAGCCCCTCATGCACACTATTTTGAATTGAGGGCTCTGGCTGCAGAGCTTTCCACCTACACACAAGTGAATTACTCACTTTCACTAAAATAATATTCTTCTGAGCTTTCTGGGAAATATTGAATTTCAGTATCAGAAGATCTCCAATAAAAAATGCAGATTAAAATAAGAGAGGCCATGGTAAGTGAGTGAGTGAGTGAATACAATTTTGATCAGGAAACTGCCAAGAAGCCAGACAGGTGAAACTAGAGCTAGAGGGATTGCCTTCCTTCCTCTATGTCATCCTGATGGTGTATAGGACAGCTTCTCTCCCTCATCTTTATTTGCTACAATATCCTTGTAGAAATATAAATGAAGGTCTCAGATTTAAGTGATTTGCATACAGTTACAGCTTGTTAACTAGCACACTTAGAATTCAACTAGATTTTTGACATTTTTTATTGATTATTTAAAAAAAAATAGTATTTTACTTTGTCTCGAGCCAATGCTGTTTAACAGGCTTCTGTAATTAGCTTGATTTGGCCTCATCTTTTACCTTTTTTTTTTAAATTGAAAATGCCCACATCTGGTGTGTAAAAGTTGTGCCACCAAGACCCTGCTGTAGGTAGAGGTGCATTACTGTCCCTGAGGAGAATGGCCGCTGCTGCCACTACCACCAACGCTAACAGACTGGCTACGGAGAAGTCCCCCTACCTGCTCCAACATGCCCACAACCCAGTGAACTGGTGAGTCCTCACCTAAATAGGTAGGGCTAGAATACCTTCTTGTGTGAGGCTGATGACTTGAGAGAAGGCACTTTTAGATTGAAATAAAATTTCTGGTTCTCTTTGTTTTCCAATTTTTAAAATGCATGTCCTATATTAGTTTATCCACAGATTCTAAATTTAAAATATTCATCCAATGAGATAATATAAATGTATATTTTTAATGAATTTTTAATGTTTATTTTCAACTCGTGGTTTGTAAAAAAAAAATAGCACAAGGTATTAGAAATAGGTGAATGGAATAAAGGAGAAGGGCAACATGAATATGCTATTGGTAGTGGCTTGAATGTTCAATAAATAACATAGAGAAGCATTTTGTAACCTAAAGAAATTTGGTTTATCAAGTTTTATAATTAAGTTTAGATTTAGCTTCTAAAGAGAAAGAGTTTGAAACAATGAATTTATATTCTTACTGACTGCTTGAATTTACCTATTGAAAGACGTTATATAATACCATAATTAAATTTAAAAAGATTTTGCATTAATTTGCATAAATAAAGATTGAATTCAGAAATTTATAAACAATAGGATCCTAAATACTCTACCGGCTGAAAGAGATGACCAGGAAAACATTGGAGTTGATAATATAGATTCCGAATTAATAGATTCTGTATATATTTTATAAAGAAATAAATCTTCAATATTGGAACAAACTTGGTAATGGGTTTTCTTGAAGATGCCTTCCTTGGTCTTGATGGGATGATTCTTTCTGGTGGTAGATTGCCCATGATTTGATGGATGGAAGTAGGTTTAAATTTTAAGCAAGTAAGACAGTTTTGATTTTTCAGACCACATCTTGAGCTCCCAGAATTCAATAATTTTTTCTAAGTATTGACAACAAGAGTTGAGGACCTGTATGTAGGTACTTCTTGTGGATATCAATAATTATAAGATTGGTGAAGTGATTTTATGGCAGCAAGAGAAGAAATTTTTGATTCTGATTTAAATTGGAACACTTGAGTCTACCTTCTACTCTTAACAGTCTTTGAATATCTAAAAATGGATTCAGAGAAGCTAATTTATTAGAAAGAAGTAGTTGTTTTTTTGACTTCAACTTGCTAAAATGATTTGATTAAGATGAATTGCTTTGTTTAGTTCTCTTCTCGTCAAAGGTTGTCGAATGGGATCAAAGAGGAGTCAATTATAGTAGAATCTACAACACCATGCTGTTATTCTGACTAATTTGGTTATTGATGAATACCTTTCCACAAATTCTAGATTTAAAATAGTTTCTGAATTTCAATTTAAAAGATGTTTGATTCAGCACTTGATTTTCACTACTTTCTTCTTGAATAAACTAGCTGTAGTTTACTTGGTTTTGTGAACAGGAAATATGAGGGACATTATTTTATTGAAGCCAGGTGGGACCTTGCCACCAAATTATGTGTTTAACTAAGTCTTGAGGCATGATTCCTCTAGATGTGCTGGGTTATCTTGACTGGGTACATGCAACCAATCTATGCTTCCAGTTCTTTGAATTGATGACAATCGGTTAGAAACTAATGGCTTCCATCTGCTGGCGTCTGATCTGATTCAATTAATGAATATTTGTGAATCTGTCCATAAAAAGGTTCTGTCAGGTTGAAACAAATGATTCAATGTTGACTTGATGTGGTTGAGCTAAAAGTAATGCAGCACTTAATTCAAGTCTTGGAATAGTAATAGTTTTAATAGGGTACCTTAGTTTTTGAGGTTATAAAAATCATTTTGATGTGTGTCTTAATTTTTTAATGATTTTCAAAAAAAAAAAAAATTGCTGAATAAGCATTAAGGGATGCATCACAAAATCTACGTGATTGCAATTATTCTATTTCTGAAAATGAGCTGTCCAGGAATCTAGATAGTTTGATTCCTGTAGGCAAGAGAGTTGAGTTCTGAATTTGTTTCAATTTGACCTTATACAGTACTTGGAAAAATTGCTTTCAAGTTGTAAAGAAATATTTGGTCCAGAGAGAGAGAGAGAGCCAATAGTTACTATTAAGGTCTTCACCTACAAAGTTAACATAGATAATTCTATTACATCAGTTTTTGTAAGGCAAGACCATTGCCCTTTGCCATAAGAACAATGGTTAAACAAGAATTGGAGAGATTAGAATAACTGGGCTTTATTTATCAAGTTACAAGTAGCTCTTGGGCTTCACCATTAGTAGTGGTGCCAGATAAATATAGGGGGAATTGGAATTTGCAGTGTCTTTAAAGTGACCCTTAAAAAAATTTTCAGATTCCACCATTTATCCATTCCCGACTCAAGAAGACATTTTCACTATGTTATCAGGGAAGTCATTTTTCACAAAATTAGACTCAAGCAGTGCTTATTTGCAATTACAAGTAGATAAATCGTGTCAACATTATCTCACTATCAACACACATAAAGGTCTATATCGAAATCGAAGAATGTCATTTGGACTCTCAAGTGCACCAGTACATTTTTAATCAATAATGGATAAATTATTTGGACATATTCTGGTAGTTGCATGTTTTATAGATATTTTGATAATATCATCTTCAGAAGAAAAATGCTTAGCAAAAATTGAAGAGATGTTAAAAATATTAAGGACCTATAATATCAAATTTAGAAGAAAAAAGTGTTTATTTTTCAAAAGTCAAATTGAATATTTAGGTCATGTTATTAATAAGGATGGTATACAACCAATTCTTGAAAAGATAAGGGCCAATAAGGATGCAGAGGTTCCAAAGAACATTCAAGAATTGTGGTCATTTTTAGGACACTCAAATTATTATAGTAAATTCATAAAGGACCTGTCATTGCTGCTTTCCCCACTGCATTAATTGCTTAAGAAAGATGCAAGTTGATTCTGGTATGACAAATGTGAAGAATCATTCAAAAACTGCAAAGATGCCTTAACAGCCGAGTCATTATTAGTGCACTATGATACCAAGCTGCCATTGGTTATTTCCGCTTAGCATCAGTCTATGAATTGGAGCAGTCCTGGCACATATTATTGAAAGTGAAGAAAGGCCAGTATTTTATGCTTCCAGAACCTTTAAAGGCAGAAAGCCATTATTCGAAAGAAGCTTTAGCAATAATTTATGCAGGAAAAAAGTTTCAGAAATTTATATATGCAAGGAAATTTATATTATATTCTGATCATAACTTCTTCTTGGCAATTATGGGTCCTAGATCAGCCATTCCCAACATATTGACATCAAGGATGCAGAGATGGTGGTTGACCTTGGCAGCATACACGACTGAAATCAAATATTAAAAATCACAGGACCATGGCAATGTAGATGCACTATCTCGGTTGCCCATTGGCTATGAAGAAGTAGCAAAAACAAGCCGAATATATAATTTTGCATTAATAGATGATTTACCAGTGAAAGCAAATTTTGCAAAAGCAGTTGACAATGATCCTGTACTAGCAAGAGTTAAATTATATATTGGGCATGGATGGCCAGAGAAAGCTGCAGACAGCTTGAGTCCATATTTTAAAAAAATTGGAATAGACTTTGGAGAATGAATGTATTTTATGGGGCACAAGAATGGTAATTCCAAGGACTCTGCAAGGAAAAATTCTAGTATGCCTCCATGAGACCGATTGTAGAATGTGCAAAATGAAAGCTGTATCCAGAAGCTATGTCTGGTGGCCTAATATTGATAAGGATATTGAAGCAGTTACAAGAACTTGTAAAAATTGCCAAATGGTTCAGGCCAATCCAGCAAAAACTTTCTTTCAACCCTGGGAATGGGCAAAATGTCCTTGAGAAAGAATCCACATAGATTTTGCACATAAAAATGAGTTTAAACTCTTCATTGTAGTGGACAGCCATTCAAAATGAGTAGAAGTTAACCCAATGAAGAATATTACAACCAATAAAACTATAGAACAAATTAGAAGGCTATGTGCACTATATGGACTCGCAAAGGAAGTAGTGTCAGATAATTGGCCTCAATTTACATCTTAGACATGCAAAATCTTTCAAGAAGAAATTTATTAAAAGACATTAATTCTGGCTTACCATCCTCAAAGCAATGGACTTGCAGAAATGGCACTAAAAATGGTAAAAGAGGCCTTAGATAACAACTGGGGACAATATAGTGACTCTATACAAGATAGAATATCAAGAATTATTTATGTGTATAGAAGTAAACCTCATGGAACAATGGGCAAAACCCCTGCCGAATTGTGTTTAGGGCGCCCCTTTAGAACCAAATTAACTTTTATTACATCCATGCCTAACAGATAAGGTAAAAGCACAAAATTAAACAGCAGAAAAGTCATGCAACATTTAGAAGCTTTGATGTAAATGATAAGGTATGGTGCAAGTATATTATAGAGATTTTTTTTTTTTTTTTGCTTATCCCTAGTGCACGTGGTACAGGCCATGATAATCATGGTGGGTAGTTAGCGACTGCTTTTTTACTGTAAGCGCACCACATGTCTACACATGTGAAAGCAGTTCGACTTTGCACTTACAAATGTGCCAGAGCCCCGTTTGGTTACTTGCACTCGCTGGTGGGGTTGGACTTTTGCAAGAATCGGGGGACCATTGGAGCATTTTTTTTTTTTTTTTAAACAGAAAAAAGTGACCAATGCGGGGATCGAACCCGGGTCGTAGTGGTCGTAAACCAAACGGTTTAACCAGCCTTCCACCGACCCCCCCATATTATAGAGATAATTCTGATAAATGGACACTAGGTATAATTCTTAGAAAAAAGGTGGCAGAATGTGTACTAATTAGAGGTAAATGGTCAAATGAAAGATGTTCATATAGACCAATTAAGAAAAATATATGAAAATAACAGTCAGGCCAAAGAAGCAAGATCAAGGGAGGACAAGCAGGTATCGAGGTGCAAGAATAGATACCGCTGAAGAAAATGATCACCTTGTGAGTCCAATTCAAAAGGAGATCATGCCCAGAAGGAACCCACCTAAAAACAGACGTCCAACATTCATGACAGAGAAGGTGATATATCAATTTGAACTCTGTATTCTGATATTTATCATCATCCACATCGAGGTCTCGCATGTTAGCGAATACCAAAATTGGAATGTAAATAAATACTCATTATATTAACGTGTGATTGGGGTTGCCCAATATGTACAAGATACTACAATTGGAATCTGTCTTCTGACCAAGAATGATCTATATTAAAATGTCTTCAACCAAAATTAGGTCTATGGGCTTAGCGATTTTTTAGTCTGCTAACAGAAAATTTTCCAAATGAGTAAAGTTTGTTAACTGAATTGGAAAATTTGGAAGGTCTGCTGTTACCCTTTTAACAACAAATGCTTCAGCAGAAAATACATGCTCGTTATGATGTGGAATAAATTCTAGTTCAACTACAGAGAGATGTAATCTTGTCCACAACAACATCACTTACTCCTTTTAGGGTATAAAATTGGCTTTGATTGGATTGAGTCATAAGTTTTGGCAGCATTGTTCTGAAATTAGGCAGTTTTGAGAACTATTAATGTCCGCTAATTGTCTACATGGCACAAATGAGCCATCCTTTGCCTTGATTCTGATTTTGCTGTTGAAAGTAGAACATTTGTATGTGTTCCCAAAGGCCTTGCATTGAATATGGTATTTGTTTAAATCCTATCTTGGGAGGTTGTTGGTTGCCGAATGAATGGTTCAGAATTGTATTCATGCAACAGTATATTATGATTCTGTTGGCAGATTTTATATTTTGTTGTAAAGAAACATTTGGACACATGAGGACACTGAAGAAGTCCTCCTTCAGTTTCCTATTCTGGCTTGGTTTAAAATAATGACAGACAAGACTGTCGCTGGGCAGCTGCTCAACTTCACTCACAGGGGGTACCTACCTGAGAGACCAATGGAGATCATCGATGCCAACTTGCCCCATTAAGTTTTCATGTGCTTGTCCCATCTCAAAATGGAACACACCAAGCAAATCAGGTTTGAAATCAGAGTGAAGATTTTCCCAGCCTGTACCATCTGCCAGAAGGAGGAGGCAGCCCCAGAACATTGAGCATGAGAGCCATTAGAGAAGACTTGTATCATATTCCTCAATGAATCTTACTCCTAATCAATGTATATAGTCCCCATGACCTGGTATAATGGTAAATGGAATAATAATAAAAAAACTTTATGAATGTAATAGTTTCATTTGTACACTTCAATTTGAGAAAATACAAAACATACTCCATGAGAGGAAACTCTCACTATAAGACACCTCTCTACACAAAGGATTTTCAAAATTACCATTTTTATTATTTAACAACTCTTCAGCAAAAAGGCATCTCTCCCTAAAGAACACTGGCTCTGCAATTAGATGTCCATTATACAGGGGAATTCATATACCAATTGGACCCAATAAAACTGCAGAGTAATATGTATAACCTTAGTAGTAAGGTACCATTACAGAAAATGTAAGCTAGTCATGTTGTGGTATTTCAACAACTCCCTATCTGAGGCAGGCCATCTGCTGAATGTTTCCTAAAGACAAGAGGGGGAACCTACGACAAGAATCACAACAACCCTTTTAAATAAAGTAGCCCATTTCATCTTGGCTCTTTTAATACAATTCATAAGGAGGTGTTTAGACTAGAAACTTTGCTGTATAATTGGGTTAAAGAGTTTTTTGAAAAGTCCCACATGTACCACAGGAGTGGTGGGTGTGGAACAGGTTCCCCTGGGGGAATGAGGCCTTTCAGAAAGCCAGGAATGAGAACAAGATGATATTCTTGTCTGGTAAGTTAATCCCACACATCTTTCCCTCTTTTTGGTACTGTGTTGTACATTTTTTTTTGGTTCAGCAGAGCTAACGTAGCAGACACCACATAGTACTAATTTATCTATACACCTGTACACATTTTAAATACAGTTAAACCTATCTATAGCGCCCCCTCTTGGGACTCACCAAAATAGGGTGTTATAGAGAGGGGATGCTATAGACAGGTCACTTTTAATTTAAATCGCATCGTACTACATATTTAAATTCAGGCGCTATTTAGAGGGGGTGTTATAGATAGGTTTAACTGTATATTCACCTAAAAAAAAAAAAAAAAAAAAGATACTTTGGCCAGTATAAATCTTTTTTTTTTTTTTTTTTTCAAGAAATATGAATGCCGGCCAGGCAGCCTCTATCTTCACGGTATTCACCTAAAAGGTAATTTTTGTTTTAAATTTTCATAGGTGTGTAACATAGGTGTGTATTACCTATAGTTTTATAGATGCTGGGATTCAAATGGGGGAAACAACTCTGATACGGCATCACCTATCTTTTAACTCTAGGATATTTGACTGAGTTGTCTTGTTAAATAAAAGAGAACAGATTACTTAAAATAAAAAAGAATATGAGTTGACTTTTCTTGATTTTTAAAATATTGTTGCGATGGTGTTCTGGGGTGCCGCGAGGAAACATGGAGACAGCGGGAAATAAATGTTTATTTTACAACCGTCCACTGGACAAGTCGAGGAAAAATCTAATCTAATGATTGTTAAGATGGAATTTATAATGGTGAAAAAAATAAGAAACGTAAAACAGGCGAACAAAGAAAATCAAAAGCATAAATGCAAATTAGGTTAGGCAAATTTACAATAATGGATAAAATAAAATGTACTTTCAAACTCTTCTTAACATTACTCTCCCCCTTGAAAAAGACTTGTCCTCAAGTCTGGGGTCCGGTACAGTTTCATTCTTGACACATGTACAATTTTCTTGCCTCTTCCCGTGACTTCTTTTACTTCATAATTTACTGGTGATGTCTTCCTAATTATCTTGAATGGTCCGATGTAATTTTTTTGTAGTTTGTCCGCTCTTCCAACTTTTCTTATCGGTGTCCAAATCAGTACTAGGTCGTCTGGTGAAAAGTTAACTTCTCTGCGATGTTTGTCGTATACTTGTTTGGATTTATCTTGCCATGCCATTGTTCTAGCCATTGAAATCTTTTTTGATTCTTCAACTATGGTTAGGAGATTTGATATGTAGTCATCAAAGTCTCCGGGTTTAGGCGGTACTTCCGGCCAGTCAAATGTAGAGTCCAGAAATGTCAACGGTTCTCTTCCGTGAATCAGAAAATATGGGGAATAGCCGGTCGTCTCTTGTACCGAGGAATTGTAGGCGAAAGTCACAAACGGGAGAATCTCGTCCCAATTTTGGTGCTTCTCGTCAATGTACATTGATATCATATCTGTCAGCGTACGGTTCATTCTTTCCGTTTGGCCATTTGTCTGTGGATGGTAACTTGTCGTTTTCTTATGTATCGTATTGCAAATTTTCAAAACTTGTGTGAGTAGTTTGCTCAAGAAAGAACTCCCGCGGTCAGAAATTAAAATTTTTGGTGCTCCATGTCTTAGTACTATTCTTTTCAAGAAAAAATCGGCAATTTCTGTGGCAGTTCCTCGAGGTAGCGCCTCTGTTTCAACATGCCTTGAGTAATAGTCTGTGCAAACAACGATCCACCTATTTCCGTTGATGGACTTGGGAAATCTACCCAAAAGGTCTATTCCTATTCGTTCGAACGGTCTAGACGCTGGTGGTATCGGTTGCAATTGTCCCGATGGTTGTTGGGATGGGGTCTTACGAAACTGGCATTCAGGGCAACTGGAAACATATTTCTCCACTGTTTTGAACATTGAAGGCCAAAAATATTTATCTTTTATTCGGCTGTATGTTCTTTTTATACCCATGTGGCCCGATGTAGGATGATCATGCATCTGTTCCAAGAGTTCTAGTTGTTTGGTCTTTGGGATGACCAGTAACCACAGGTTGCCTGTTGGGGTAGGATTATTTTTATAAATTTTTCCGTTATGTTTGGTGAAGTTTTCTCCGTAGCTGTTTGGGTGTTGGTCGATCATGTTGTTAATTTTCTTAATGTAAGCGTCGTAGTCTTCGGTGTTATAATTAATTTGTAAAATTTTAATTTTATCTGGAATTGGGCACCGCGATAATCCATCAGCATCTAAATGTGTTTTTCCAGATTTATAATTTATAGTAAAATCGTAGGCTTGCAATTCCAACGACCAACGCGCCAAACGTCCAGATAATTTTTTTGCTTTGGCCATCCAGCAGAGACTATGGTGATCGGTATAAACGATGAATTTACGGCCGTAAAGATAAGGCCTGAATTTCCCAATTGCCCATATAATAGCCAAGCATTCCTTTTCCGTAGTTGAATAGTTGGTCTCAGCCTTCTGCAATGTTCTGCTGGCATATGAAATTGGACGCTCTCTACCATTGTCTTCAACATGAATGAGCACTGCCCCAAGTCCTTGATCGCTTGCGTCGGTGTGGAGGCCTATGGGTTTATTTGGATCATAATGAGTTAGGACCTCTGGTGAACTCAGCTTTTCTTTTAAAGTTAGAAAAGATGAATCTTGTTCTTTTCCTCATACAAACGGCTGGTTTTTACGAGTTAGAATTTGTAATGGATATGCTATTTTTGAGAATTCTTTAATGAACCTTCTATAATAAGAACATAGTCCAAGAAAAGCTCTGACATTCTTAATTGTTTTGAGGGCTGGGAAATCCTTTATGCTCGCAATTTTTTCTGGATCGGGTGTAATTCCTTCTTTTGACACAACGTGCCCCAATAAAAGGAGCTCTTCATAAGCGAATCTGCATTTTGAAAGATTGAGTGTCAATCCTGCTTTTCTTAAGCATCCCAAAATGGTCTTCAATCTTGTCAAATGCGATGGTAGATCTTCAGAGAAAACTATCACATCGTCAAGGTAGCACAAGCAGATTTTCCATTTATGGGTCCTCAATATATTATCCATTAGTCTTTCAAAAGTTGCTGGGCCGTTGCATAAACCAAAAGGTAAGACGTTGAAGTGGTAAAGTCCGTCAGGTGTCACAAAAGCAGTTTTCTCCCGATCTTGTTCTTCAACTTCCACCTGCCAGTATCCTGAACACAGGTCCAGTGATGTGAAGTATCTAGATCCATGGAGAGTCGAAGCAGTCGTCTATACGAGGAAGCGGATATTGATCTTTAACAGTGATAGAGTTTAAATTTCTGTAGTCCACACAGAATCTAAATGTTCCGTCTTTCTTCTTAACGAGAATTACAGGAGATGCCCATGGACTCGATGAATGAGAAATTATACCTTTTTTCAACATCTTATCTATTTGATTATTAATTATTTCGCGTTCTCTCAAAGACACTCTGTAGGGGTTCTTTCTTATGGGAATATCGCTGTTTGTTTTGATTTTATGTCTGACAAGGTGAGTTCTCCCATTGTAATCGTCTGGTGCGGCGAACATTTCTTTGTATTCGTAGAGTAGCATCAAAACCTGATTACGTTCCTCGGAAGATAAATCGGGATTTATGTCAAAATTAAGATCAATGGAGGAAACTGCTTGATGGTCTGTCTTGTACATCCTGTCTACTTCCGATATTATCCCTATTTTCATGTGCCGATGAATTTTTATAGGTTTTGAAGAAGGGTTCAAAAGCCAAATATCAGGGAACCTTGTATTTTTCAGCAAAGATCTTGTTGTTATCAGGCCATATTTCGATGTTAGCGATGAGAGATTCTCTATCAATATTTCCTTGTCATTAGTAGTTGGTTCGCAATAGCCCTTAACCAGACATAGGCTAAATTCAGGAATTATTCTATCTTCAACCGCCCTAGCATATTTTAAACATGTATCATCTTGGTTCATATTATTTGGGGATTCAATCCATAAAGTATTGTTTCGGCAGTTTATTAAGGCTTTGTAATGGCTTAAGAAATCGTCTCCCAGAATTATTTTGGGGTTACATTTTTCTAACACTATCATCTGAATTGTATATTTTTCCTGATCCATATTGAATGATACCATTGACCTTCCTTTTGCATTAAGTTTCTGATCACCTGCAGCTTTCAAATTCAGATTATTATCTTTGACAACTTTTAATTTTAGTTTATATGAGAGTTCCTCGTCAATACAGCTAACCACCGCTCCGGTGTCGATTAATGCCTCTCTCTCTCTCCATGTTCGGAGCAGTTCCAGCATATTCTTCGATCCTGGTATAATGGCCTTTGATAACGCCTGTTACTTGGGGCCGTCGTGTACATCTGCCTCCTGGGATACTGCTCGAGGGTTCTGTTGGTTGGGGTTGGTGCTGAGCTCCTATAATTGTTTCCAACCGGTTCCATCCCTGTGTCATTAGGTCTAGCCCTCTCGAATCTACCTGGGGCGAAGGTTGGTCTACTGTCACTTGCGATTGGTCTTCTATCATTTGCGAACGATCCTTTTTGGAATCGAGGTATGTCGAAACCACGACTATGGTCTGTTTGGTTGTTGTAGTTTCTCCTAGGAGGGAATGGTCTGGTCGGGCGGTTATTTTGCCTGAAGCTTCTTCGCTGCTCAAAATCCACTAGATGTTGATCTATTCGCCTCGCTAGTTCCAAAAAGTCTTTGACCGTGCTGCAAGGTGTTATCATCATAATGAGTGACAGGTATTTGTTTAGACCAGTCTTCATGTAGTATAATTTATCGTCCGTTGTCATTTTGGGGTTGACCTTGTTACAGAGGTTGAGGACATCCTCGGCGTAACGCAGAGTTGACTCATTGGGCTGCTGGATTCTGTTTTGCAGGTCCATTATTAATTTAAATTTGGCAGTATCTGCCCTCCTGAAATCTCTCAGGAGTGCCTTTTTGAATACACTCCAGGCCGAAAAAATGTGAGGGCTGTTGAGTTTTGCCCATTTCTTCGCAGGTCCGTCCATGTAGCTCCGGGCATATGCCAGCATGACATCGTCTGGCCATCGTTGTTGTCTTGCTAACAACTCGATTTCTTCCAGCCATTCTGAAGGATCTTCGTCTGAGTATCCGCCAAATACTTCCAGACTTGGAGGAGGTGGCTGGCAGAAGAAAATGTTGTTGCAAGGTGTAGCGTCATCTTGATTTACAATGGCGCGTCTTGTTGGAGAGGCACTGAAGGATCTCATTGGAGGTTGTCCTCGTAGACGACGGCTTCTTTTTAAGGTAGCTTCATTTTTGATGGTAGGATCAGCATCTCCACCAGTGTTGCGATGGTGTTCTGGGGTGCCGCGAGGAAACATGGAGACAGCGGGAAATAAATGTTTATTTTACAACCGTCCACTGGACAAGTCGAGGAAAAATCTAATCTAATGATTGTTAAGATGGAATTTATAATGGTGAAAAAAATAAGAAACATGTAAAACAGGCGAACAAAGAAAATCAAAAGCATAAATGCAAATTAGGTTAGGCAAATTTACTATTAATTAGAATTAGTTTTTCCAAATCATTACACCTGCATGTAAATTTAAACATTTTATTATTTTTCAAAATGCGCGTGATATGCAAAACAATAGTTACGTTTATATAAATCCTAGAAAAAAAATAATACTAGCAGCGAATGAACTGGGCAACACCGAGTGTGTATGCAAAAAAAAGTTTTTTTTTTAATTAAAATACGTTACAGTTATAAATTAGGACTTGGCTTCCCCCGGATCTTCCCACATGAATATTTGTCCTACGAATAATGTTTGAAATAAAACTCTTCATGGTATATAATAAAAACAAAATATTGATGCCAAGAATTCTAAAATATAGTAATTCAATTCAATTTGACAACAAAATTATAAAATATGTTATTATTAAGTTGTTGCTTGACAAAAGAACAACTTTCGTGGTTGTAAAGTATCTTTAGTACTCTATTTAAGCCTAATCAATAAAAGAACTACAGAATAAAATAAAATGATACAGCTGTCGCAAACTCACCAACTGCAGCACAGATTAGGAAAACAGAAGTTAGTATATAACCTTTTTGAATCTTCTAAGAAGTACACCAGCCTCGGCAGTAGGCAGCAACCTGACCTCTTGAGATAGCAGCTCAAGTTTACTTGAAGCATACCACATAGCTTCATTCTTCTCCCTTGGCATGAGCTCTTCATCCTTATATATCCCGGGAGAGGAGATCATTCCAAAATGCTCAAGGTCAGTCAACCAATCATAAAGTAGCCAGCACTAAAATTTGAATAATCAGTTTAAATTGGCCAATCAGTTCTTCTCAGACTGCTCTACATATTTCTAGAATGTTCTAAAAACATTCTATTTTGAAAGGTACTTTTTATTCTACGAAACAATATGTTATCAAATTACAAAACTATTTTAGAGGCGTAATATTCTTTTTAAAATAAAACAATTTCTACTGCCCTTACTGCAATGGAAAAATTGAAGGGAGGGCCTGGCTCATCAGCGGTGAACCCTCCCAGCGGTTTCGCCAGTTTAATTAATTTTTCCATTGCAGTAAGGGCAATAGAAATTGTTTTATTTTAAAAAGAATATTACGCGTCTAAAATAGTTTTGTAATTTGATAACAGATGGCGCACTAGTGCATCGAAACAATATGTACAATTCAGATACTCAAATATAAATTGTTAGATTTAAAATCAACTAAATATTTGGAAATGTTAAATATTTTACTTCAAAAACATTAATAACCTGTATATTTTAATTGTGTAAACACAATATAAATACAGTGGACCCTCGGTTTACGAGCACCTTGGAGTACGAGCAAAATTTTTTGAAAAATTTTACCTCGGATTACGAGTGAAATTTCGCATTACGAGCAACTCGTGATGGTTGCCCCTCTTCTCCATTTCCACGTTTAGCGGCGGGATGAGGGCATATTTTTATATTAAATATTATTTTATTTATGGATTGTTATTAATCATTATAATATAAGTACAGTATATATATTTAATACATACTATAATGTATATATTCAAATCGATACATATATATATATATATATATATACGTGTACAGTAAAACCCCTCTATAGTGAACCCCAATGGGACAGAGCTTTTGGTTCACTATAGCCACGGTTCACTATAGCCACGGTTTGGCCTTTTTTTTTACTTTACAAAATTTTAGGCCGTATAATTAAAGGACAGCCATACACACTGGAAGAGGCTTCCTCTTAATAGTGGTCACTTTGTTTTAATTCCCATAATTGACCAATTTACTTACATTAATACTGAATAATAATAGAAATCATTAGATGATAGGTTCTTCTTATCATTAACATACATGTACCTCTATGTCTAATTTAAAAATCAAGACAAATCCTAGGCAAAGTTTTATTAAATATATATTCAAAGATATAAAATGATTTTTTAAAACATCATTATCACATTATATAATACATTGTTTACTTGGAAAAATGGCTCTAACACCTTGTTGCTTCAAAGCATTCTTCAAGCATTGCACCATTCAAATAAAGTTGGTGTTTTTCTTCCATTTCATTTTCCCACATATTCTTCTAGGTCTAGATTTCGTTTTTTTTTAAACCTGTCATGCAAAACATTGCTGACTTTAAAATCACCATAGTTAATGGCATAAAAATAGTTTTTGTTTGAACACGGGACCATTTATTAGGATTTTTTTTTTTTAGCCCTAATACGTACGATCGCGATCGCGGCAAAAGTTGAGGTTGATTCCTCTTTGTAACAATTTTTAATAGCTTTATATTTTATCTTTTATAATAGAAAAGTTATATTCTCTTATTTTAATACTAGACGAATGGCCCGGGCAACGCCCGGGTTTTACCCGAGTGCGCATATATTTTAAAAATGTTTTAATTCAAATATTATTCGTTACAATTATAAATTGGCGCCGTGGATGTCTCTCTTGTGAAACGTCCCGCCCCAAACTGTGTGTGTCTTGAAAAAATAAAAATGTGAATTTTCATAAATATTTCATCATGTCGATTTTCTTTTTGCATTTCACCTACTAAATCGATAGAGATAATTACATTTGCAACATGAACTTAGGTATATTGACTAAATAGAAAACTGCATAGTAATAAAGATCATTTTTTAAAGGCACCATATCGTTTTTTTTTCAATAAAATCGAAACAAAAATTAACGATAAATAACGACAATTGCCTTAAAAAGAAGAAACATTCGCGGTGATTTTGTCTTGCATTCGTTTATACAATTATTATATACGAATGACCCGGGCAACGCCCGGGTTTTACCCGATTAAATGCTTTTATTCAAATACTATTCGTTACAATTATAAATTGGCGCCGTGGATGTCATTCTTGTATAATATATAAATGAGTTTTAAAAATTGTAAAAAAAAAAAAAAAAATGCATCGGCCGGGAATCGAACCCGAGCCGCCTGCGTGGCAGGCGAGCATTCTACCACTGAACCACCGATGGTTATGAAAAATCCCATCCGTGAGCTTCAAACAGACAAACAGACAGAATAAGGCAAATATATAAGTAGATGTTCTTAACATTTTGCCTGTGTGTTTCACTTTGAAAAGTTCTGAAAATGGCCTTTTTTTTTAAAGAAATAACGCTTTTGTTTTTAAAATGCCTTTGTTTTCTTCATTTTGGAAGCCATTTGTATTTTTATATTTCAAATTTAATGGATGAAAATATATTCTATTTAATAAAAAGTATAATATGTTAAAATTTATACAACATACAGCAAAAATAAAGTGCAAAATTCAAAACAAACAATGCCGCTAAATTTATTGTTTTGAAATCGCGATCCGCGAGCTCAAAATTTGTTTGTTTTAATTTTTTTTTTTATTACAATTCTAAGTTCGTTATAAGCATAGTATTTTAAATAGATTTTATCATTTTGGGACCGAAAATAGGTTCGTTATAGGGGTAGTTCGTTATTCTAAAAATTGCAAAGTTCGTTATAACGATGGTATTTTCAATGGAATGGAATTGGGAATCGGCGTGGGTTCGTTATAAGGGAAGGTTCGTTATATCCAGGGTTCGTATTAGCGGGGTTTTACTGTATATAGTATTTTAAAATTAAAGAAAACTTTTTTAATTTTTAAGATAACTTTTTCCATTTGTAAACAAAGGCTCAAAGGTGTTATTAAAATTTAAAAAGTTGCTATTAAAATTTAAAAAGTTGCTATTAAAGTTAAAAAGTTTTCTTTAATCTTAAAATACTCTGTATATCATTTTGACTAATTTTAATTCAACGATAAAATTATCTCTCAATGATAAAGGAATAGCTTTTTTTAATTTCTTATTTATTTTTTAGATTATATATGTATTTTCAAAAATTGGTGACAATTTCTACCTCTCTTGCTATAAAAATCCTATAACCACTGCAAAATGGGCCCCGTGAAGAAATATGTTGAAAGAGAATTGGGTAAGAAGAAGGATATTATCACAATGGAGGCAAAGAGGGAAATGATTGAAAAGCACGAACGTGGCATGCGGGTGACAGAAATAGCGAGATTTTATAAGAAGTCGACATCAACGATTTGCACAATATTGAAGAAGAAAAAGGAATTAAGGGAGTTAGATGCAGCAAAAGGAGTCACAAGACTATCAAAACAGCGTCCACGTCTTCTAGAAGAAGTTGAAAAATTGATTCTTGTATGGATAAACGAGAAGCAATTAGCAGGTGATACCATAACCCAGAATTTAATATGTGAAAAGACAAAGGCCTTGTATGCCGAACTCGGGAGTAAAATACCATGTACATCAATAGAGAACGAAGTACATGCAGACTTCAAAGCCAGCAAGGGGTGGTTTCGAAAACTTTAAGAGGAGAAGTGGCATCCATAGTGTCACGAGGCATGGAGAGGGTGCAAGTTCGGATGCTAAAGCAGCTGAGACATTCACTGCCGAGTTCGAGAAGCTCGTTGTTACCGAGTGTTACCTCCCACAGCAAGTTTTTAACTGTGATGAAACAGGAATTTTTTGGAAAAAGATGCCGAAGAGAACCTACATTACAGCCGAAGCGAATACAATGCCCGGTCACAAGCCCATGAAAGACCGTCTCACCCTCTTGCTGTGTGCTAATGCAAGTGGAGATTTGAAAGTAAAGCCACTGCTCGTGTATCATTCTGAGAATCCACGGGCTTTCAAGAAACACAAAGTGCAAAAGAGCCAATTGAACATTTTGTGGAAGTCGAATACTAAGGCTTGGGTCACTCGTTTGTTGTTTGTTGAGTGGATGAACGAAGCATTCGGTCCTGCAGTGAAGAAATACCTTTCGGAAAAAAAACTGCCACTCAGAGCGTTGCTGGTTATGGACAATGCTCCTGCTCATCCACCAAGCCTTAAGGATCACTTACTGGATGAATTCAAGTTTATTGAGGTCAGGTTCCTCCCTCCTAACACCACCCCACTACTGCAGCCTATGGATCAGCAGGTCATTTCCAACTTTAAGAAAATATATATCAAAGAACTTTTTCAGAGATGCTTCGAATTAACTGAAGAAACAAACTTTACTCTCCGAGAGTTTTGGCAGAATCATTTCAACATTGTCCACTGCCTTAAGATCATTGATAAAGCATGGAATGGAGTCTCCCAGAGAACTCTCGTTTCTGCTTGGACAAAATTGTGGCCTCACATCGTCCATGCATATGATTTTAAGGGGTTGTCTGGTGAACAGGAGCCACCAATTATCGATGTTATTGTGTCTCTGGGGAAAACTTTAGGACTGGAGGTGAATGAGCCAATCATTCAAGAGCTTGTGGAGGAAGAAGATCAGGAGCTTACCACAAATGAACTGATCGATCTTCATCGCGAGCAACACCAAGAGGTTAAGGAGGTGATCTCGTCTGGGGAAGAGGAGGATGAAAATTCACTGGGATCCCTCCTTTCAGATCAGATTCGGGAAATATGTAAAATGTGGGAAACTGTGCAATTGTTCGTAGCAAAGCACCACCCGAATAAGCCGGCTGCTTTGCGAGCGACGGATCAGTTCAACGATAATGCGATGTCGCATTTCCGTGAAATTCTCAAAAAGAGGCAGAAGCAACAGTCATTGGACCAGTTCTTCGATAAAATTGAAAGAAAAAAATAAAATGTTATAAAATAACCCTTTTATGCCATTTTTCCCTCAAATAGTGGTTTTTTAACGCAATTGCATCAGCCATCCCAACATTATCTTTTATTTTTGTTTATTTTATCTTTTTTATACATTTATTTATGCATTATCTTTTATTTACTTATCACTAGGTTTGAAATTCAGTAACTATCACGTGTAAAATTTTTCTTTCGAATCTTTCATTAAAAATATGATAGCTATGATTTCAAATATTGAATGGAGTACAAGCTTCTCTTATACTTATCACAAGTGTTTACCGACTCTAATTAAACTAAAATTCATGGAAGAATTGCCCGAGTTTCAATTATTAAAAATAAGAAATTAGTTTCGTACTACGAGCGTTTTGGAGTACGAGCATGGCTCTGGAACGGATTATGCTCGCAAACCGAGGGTCCACTGTACCCAGAAATATATTTTTCAATTTATATTTATTAAATCAATTTATCAAATTGATATTCAAAAGGTTTACATATAATATTAATTCCACCTATTTTATAAGTAATGCACAATACATTATAACATGTGATAATATTTTTTATTATAAAATATTTCATTGATTGTGAATAGTATTTCAATATTTAGCATATCATATATATTTATATTTAAACCATAGATTCGCTAATTCATTTAATTTGTTGTCCTACATAAAGAACCTAAATCCATCGTACATGTGACAATAAAATGTTAATATATCTTAACCAAAATAGTAAACTTATCAGCGCGCGCGCATTTACTTTATTCTACTTCACATTTTGTTTCGCAGATTTACTTAATATTTTATTTAAATAAATGTACAATACACTTGAGAGAAAATATATTACCTATACAATCTACAAATAAGAAAAGATAAACTTGATTTTTTTAATGTCCAATTACATTTTTTGTTTTGTATATAAGTAAAATTATATACTAATATATACAGTAAAACCCCGCTAATACGAACCCTGGATATAGCGAACCTTCCCTTATAACGAACCCACGGCGATTCCCAATTCCATTCCATTGAAAATACCATCATTATAACAAACTTTGCGATTTTAAAAATAACGAACTACCCCTATAACGAACCGATTTTTGGTCCCAAAATGATAAAACCTATTTAAAATACTATGCTTATAACGAACTTAAAGTTGTAATTTAAAAAAAAAAATAAAACAAAATTTTGAGCATGTTTCAGCTCACGGATCGCGATTTCAAAACAATAAATTAGCGGCATTGTTTGTTTTCGTTTCCATTCTATTTTTGCTGTATGTTGTATACATTTTTACACATTATACTTTTATTTAATAGAATATCTTTGCATTCAACAATTTTGAAATAGAAGAAAAATACAAATGGCTTCCAAAATAAAGAAAAGAAACGAAGAGTGGCGTCTAAAAAAAAACTGTGGCAGCATGCCCTTTTAGAAGCGTTCTATATCAAGTTTAACCTAGGCTAAAACATAATTTCAAATGATTTTAAAGCCAGAAATGGTTTGAATAACAGGTTAAAAACAAAATTTAATATACACTTCAGAAGAATATGTGGAAACTAGAATTGAAAGAAGAAGAAAAAAAAAAAAATAGTTCCCCGTGTCTCATGAGCCACAAACAAATTGACTTATAAATTCTCAAAAACTACCACCACAGTTCTATTTTTAGAATGGAATTCTTGTTAGGTATATGACTATTTCAGGGTTCGAGGATATTCTCACTAGCCGGCCGTTTTACCACCAATTTTGTGTTTGCAAATTTGCATTTTTTATTCGCAATTTTACCGATCGCACTATCGTATCAACATGTTTTGCATCCAATTTTTCTGAATTGGATACTTTGATTCATCTTCAATTGATTCAGAATACACAGAGCTTTATTCCTATGATGGAAATAATGATATTTTAAGACAATTCTGATTTTCTAATTTTACTTTTCACACTCAAACAACAAGGTATTAGAGGCATATTTTCAAATAAATTTAGTATTATATTATTTGAGAAAAGTGTTCGAAAATACTCTTATACCTTTCAAATATATAATTAATAATGTTTTTCCTAGGGGATTTGTCTTAATTTTTAAATAATACATAGGTTTATATATAAACATGTATGCTAATGATAAGAAGAACCTATTAACAAATGACTTCTTTTAATATTCAGCATTACTGTAAAGAAATAGGTCAATTTAGGGAATTAAAACAAAGTGACCATTATTAAGTGACTGCCTTTTCCTGTTTGTATGGCTGTTTTTTAATTATACGGTATAAACATTTAGAAAAGTTTTTTAAAAAATGGCCAAACCGTGGCTATAGTGAACCAAAAGCTCTGTCCCATTGGGGTTCACTTTAGAGGGGTTTTACTGTATATATATATATATATATATATTCATGATAAAATTGTGAAAAAAGTATTAAAATTACAAATATATTCTCACAATGAGTATCTTTTTTTATTTAAAAAAAATGCGCGCAGCGTGGCTTTTTATAACTGAAAATTTTTAATTGGTTTGTAATTTAACTATTTAATGGAATATGTCTATTTTAATTTTTAGGGCATCCAGAACCTATAAAATTGATCTATTGATTTCTTCTGAGATACCGGTATTGTGATGGTAAATCTATTTTTCTGTTTATGCTGTTATATTCATTGGAAACAAGAGATTCTAAGAGTAACCGTTGAAATTTGTTCTTAATGTTTTTGTAGTGGCATTTCGTTTGTGTTATGTTAAATTGGTGACCGGTCTGTGCAATATGTTGATAGATCATTGAACGTTGGTCTTTTGTTCTGATATTTCTGTTATGTTCGTTAAGTCTAACTTGTATTGATCTTCCTGTCTCACCTATGTAGGTAGCATTGCAGTCTTGGCATTGAATTGAGTAAATTGCGTTGGTTTGAATTTTAGGTTCCAGTTGTTTTTCAGATTTAGTTATGGGATTTCTAAGAAGTTGGCCTATGGATTAATGGTTACTAAAATACGTTTGAATTCTTTGTCTGCGAAGAATATGGGCTATTTTTTCATTACATTTTGAATAAGGGAGAATGCATTTGTTTCTATATACTTTAGCTGCTCTATGTGGCGAGGCGTTAAAACTGTGTCTATTGATAAATTGTGAAGAATAACCTCTTAGGCTAAGGTTCTTGAGGATATTTTATTTTTACAGCTTCTTAAAAACAGGCAGGGAACAATGGGTTTGGATTCTTTTAGTAAGCGTTTTGACAACTGTTATTTTATGTCCTATTGGATTGTATGATCTGAAGTGTAAATATGAAGGTTTTAAATTTTGTTTATAATATACTGAAGTATGATATCTTTCAGGAGTTCTAATTACAAGAATATCCAGGTATGGTAGTACTTGATTGCTTTCAGTTTCCATAGTAAATTTAAGGTGGCTATTATACTTATGCAAAGTTTCCAAAATCAAAAGATCATCCTCGTGGTGATATTCACAAAATATGTCATCAACATATCTCCACCACATATTTATTCTCAGATTTTTCTGATCATTGATCCATTTATCCAGTCTGCTCATGACCACTTCAGCTGCTACAAGGGATAGTGGACTGCCCATTGGAGACCCATATATTTGCTGATAAAGATTCCATTCGAAGGGAATCTTTATCAGCAAATATATGGGTCTTCCATGGGCATTCCACTATCCCTTGTAGCAGCTGAAGTGGTCATGAGCAAACAGAAAAATAGATTTACCATCACAATACCTATATCTCAGAAGAAATCAATAAATATAAATATAAATCAATATATTAAATATATAATTAATAATGTCTTGCCATGGGGATTTGGCTTAATTTTTCAATAATACATAGGTTTATATATAAACATGTATGCTAATGATAAGGAGAACCTATTAACAAATGACTTCTTTTAATATTCAGCATTACTGTAAAGAAATAGGTCGATTTAGGGAATTAAAACAAAGTGACCATTATTAAGTAGCTGCCTTTTCCAGTTTGTATGGTTGTTTTTTAATTATATGGTCTAAAAATTTAGAAAAGTTAAAAAAAATGGCCAAACCGTGGCTATAGTGAACCAAAAGCTCTGTCCCATTGGGGTTCACTATAGAGAGGTTTTACTGTATATATAACGTATATGTAATATACTGTGATATTATAACACTATGCGGCGCTGTGTTTGTGTATACAAAAATGTAATGCCTCGATAAAGGTTGGCGTTCAGCCAGCCGAAATATTGGCAAAATAAATATTTTATTAAATCCAATATATGTCTTTTATTATCTAATATAAATATATATATATTTTTTGGCAGGGTTTTCAAAGATGTCTTTTACCCTATATGTTGTTCTGCTGAGCTATGAAACTTAATATATAGCTAGTTCAATTTTGCTATTGAGGTGTAGAAAGTTCAGCAAAAGCCAAACTTTATATGTTTTAAATTGAAAGATTATCTTTTTGTGAGTATACCATGTTCAAAATGAGGCCTAAAAGCATTAACTTATCTTCATAAACTTTTTAATGATCAAACCTTTCTTCACATTTGGTAGTAAATAGCAGTAATTTTAATGTGGGCACACAAAAGAGAGAAAATTTATCTTATAACTTGGAACTGTAGATACTTATGCTGGGTGGGGGCATAAAAATCTGAGTCAACGGGCATATCCCAACCTCATCAAATCCACATAATTTTCCCTAGTGGAGAGAAGAAAAATAAACCAAAACAATTATAAATATTTTCCTACTGAGACAAAGATAAATATACAAACAAGAAGTGATAAAAGTCCAAGTTTCATTTTTGTGTTGGGGATTGGGACCATTTCAGTGGACATCAGTGTCCTTACATGGGGAAGGTGGGAGGGGCTTGAGACCAACCACTGTGTTAGCTATCATTATAGAATGTCATTGTATGAGATAGATGGGGGAATCCTTATCCTATAGCAATGAGGGGACAGCCACTGGTGTGTTGTCAGTCACTGGAAGAGGGAAGGCTGTGTGTAGTGGGATACTCCACCTGCCACTGGTGCCACGTGATGGAGAAAGAATCCTTTGAGAACGAGACCATTGCCAAAGTGATGAATGAGAACTTCATCAACATCAAGGTGGACCGTGAGGAACGGCCTGATGTTGACCGCATCTACATGACCTTTGTTCAGGTCAGTTTTAGAGATAGTTAGTCCACTTATCCCTCAACCCTTGATCCTACCACAAATGGGACATAAAAAAGTAAATAAGAACTTTGTTCCAATTATTAGTAGCTCCAAATTAACAAAGGTTTGTTTTTAAAACAAATTAATAAACCAACTCTATTAATTATCTATATACAGTATCACCTCTCTCTAAAGGATAACACCTAGTTGCAGAGCCTTGCAGTGTCTTAGAGAAATTTTTTTCTTACCAGAATGTAGCTAATAGGTAAGAATTATTCTTTGTGGAGAGATGATGTTCTCTTGTGAAAGAATCTTCTCATGGAGTCTCTACTGTATGTGTGATCACTAATTATTATCAATTTAAAAGAATAGTTTGTTGGGGGAACTTGCACCCCACACTTATCTGAAGTTTAGTATTTAGAGCTCTCTCTTAACACCTAACATGGATGTGACAGGCCACCTCAGGCAGCGGGGGCTGGCCCATGAGTGTGTGGCTCACCCCAGAGCTGGAGCCCATCATGGCCGGCACCTACTACCCCCCTGCAGACACAGACTATGGGGAGCCTGGCTTCCTTACCATCTGCAAGAACCTGGCTGCCAGGGTCTGTTGATACCAAAACATAACAACCAACTTATTCTACTACTGTATAGAACCTCTAGTGGGAGATGTGGCTCTCTTGGGTTATGATGACCTCTGTCAGTTTGGATTTTACACCAGCTTTTTCTTCATATAATAAACTAAAAAGCACAGAGATTCTAGGATATTAAATAGGGCCTATAGCCACATCTTCATATTAAAAAGGTAATATTTTTGTGTTAAATTTTTATAAACTACCTAATATATTCGAGACAAGCAGATGTACTAAACCACATAGAAAAGGGTGATGTAATCAGACAAGATTGTTTCCATTCTCCCCATTATGTAGTTACTTCCCCAGTTGCTGACTGGCATTCAGCCTCATCAATTGATTGATCTTTTCTACATGGGTTTTATGCAATATCTCAGTATATTGCTAAAAATTTAGTTTATTTATTTTTCTATATACAGTAAAATCCCTCTATAGTGAACCCCAATGGGACAGAGCTTTTGGTTCACTATAGCCACGGTTTGGCCATTTTTTTAAACTTTTCTAAATTTTTAGACCGTATAATCAAAAAACAGCCATACAAACAGGAAAAGGCAGCCACTTAATAATGGTCACTGTTTTAATTCCCTCTAAATTGAACTATTTATTTACAGTAATGCTGAATATCAAAAGAGGTCATTTGATAATAGGTTCTTCTTATCATTAGCATACATGTTTATATCAAAAATAAAAATGGCATATCCTGACCAGGAGCACATGTGCTTTACAGAAGGCAGAACGCCATCTGGTGGAACAGATATCAACTAATCTTTGATTTAGCCTGTTCCCTGATATTTGGCCAACCCAATTTCTTGATAAATCAAGAAAAGCCATCCATGAACGCGTTTCACGCTTTTTGGCGCTCGTCAGCGTGTAGTAGGCTGTACCACTGCGACCAAAAATATTTTTTTGGTCACAGAGGCTTCTTGAAAAACCAAGAAATGGGTATTTAACCCTCGAGCGCGTGTGCTAAAAATGTAACATACTTGTGCGCGTTGGGTGAAATATACCCGATATTATAATTATATATTTTTAACATAAATATTGTCTGAGAAAGAACAAAACCTTTTCTATTTCAAAGTAACATCATTTCAATTTTCAAAAAAAGGCAAATATTAATAAAATATTTATATTTTCTACACAGATTGAACATTTTAAAAATTATTCTTGAATAATGTGCAAAATTGGTAGTGGTGTATTGCACCTTTCCAATATTAAAAATATAAAATTCCATGAGAAAAATTAAAATAAACTATATACAATTATTGCAAACTGCAATTGTATGTCCTTTACAAATTGGCTTTGCACATTTATGGCACAAAGTCGAGGTCTTCCTGTCCTTACTGGAGGAACACACTCTACATCTTGTAGGAAGCTTTATCTTGCTGTTCCTTCTTGATGGCTTGAAGTGCCTTCTAAAAATGAATTGAAATAAATATATATATATATATATATATTCAGAATATACATTTATCATTTCAATTAACTTATCTGTAAAAAAAAAGGATTTTTTTACTTAGTCCTCTAGGCAGTGAAGAAATGCTTTTTCTTTGATTTAGTTGCTCTTAGATGAGTTCAAGGGCCAAACATTTCAAGAATTCTCTTCTTAAGAGCTTCTAAAGGTGTATTTTAATTTTTTGCTTCTTCACTTTTCATGCCTAGTAAATGTGTTTTTTTTTTTGCTTATCCCTAGTACACGTGGTACAGGCCATGATAATCATGGTGGGTAGTTAGCGACTGCTTTTTACTGTAAGCGCACCACATGTCTACAAGTAAATGTGTAATGACATTAGGCGTTCTCAGTTTACTGTTTGTGAAGGACAATTTTTGGACCATTTGGTTTTCGAGGCTCTTCCTATATAAAAATGCATTTGTGGGATAATTCCCTTGTCCCAAAAAATTCCCATATTTGAATATATTCCAGTGTCACTTCCTGAAAAATATTCACTTAGATCTTCTTCAATATCACCTTCTACAATAGTGTCTTCTTGATCTACTAAATATTACCATCTTTCCTCCATTTTATATAGAATTATAGGCTGATAAATAAATGTGGGATCGTTGCGAAATCTTTTGAAGTTGGTTGATAATTGATTGAATTGGTGTTGGCGCAGTCGTTTCTTGCTAAGTGGTAAGTTATGCATACAGGGGAAAAATAACGAAAACACAGGGTTGAGTTGAAAAAGGCTAGTAATCTAGGGAGAAAAAGGAGTTGAAGCTATTTTGGCGAAGTTGGCTATTGACTATCTATTCCATGATTGAGGATTGACTTATCTGAGGTGTTGAGGAGAGGGGATTTGCTCCAAGCTGATCTCTATGGCGCCACGGTCCTAACTCGGTGCTGTCCAAGGTCCTAACTCCCTATTCTTCATTCCCGATTTTAGAAGAAAACTACTCAGTGCTCTGATTGGCTGGATTTTTGTGACGTGTAATCTTTCTATAGGTTCCTGACTAATGTTCTACTCCCTGATTGGGTCTCTGCTAATTCTTTGTTCTCTGGACTTGTGCTGACCTGACCAGGAAATGCTAGGTTCTTGAACTCAGTTTTATGAGTTCCGGGATAATAAAACCTGCTAATGATTGCTTCCTATTTCATGACCTTTCTCGCCCAGATTTCTTAAGCCTTGTCTTTATTCAAATCTTTTAAAACATACATTGCATACATATTGGGGCGGGTTTGCAGCCAGTTATGTACAAATTATGACATATATCAACCTATTATAGTTATTTTTTAAATTAATATTTCAAATTATTTCTCTCTCTTAAAAATATTTATCAAAGAAAAATGCAACAAAAAAAATTACGTGAGTGCGCGCACCGAGTGATTTTTACCCTACAGTGAAAATAGATGGAATTTCAGTGGCAGCTGTCAAAATGTGAAACCAAAACTTTAGACTAATTGATGAGACAGGAAGCTAAACGAAACCACATCTGTGCCAACCGATTTTTTATTGGTTAATTCTCTATTCAAATGTTGCCATGGGTAATTTTCACCAGGCGCGCATAATGCCGGGTTGAGGCCAAACTTGTGTAAATACGCTTAACACATGAAAAAATGAAAGAAAAATAAAAGATAAAAAGATTAGGTGTTGAAATCAAAAATAAAAATGGCATATCCTGACCAGGAGCTCATGTGCTTTACAGAAGGCAGAACGCCATCTGGTGGAAAAGAAATCAACTAATCATTGATTTAGCCTGTTCCCTGATATTTGGCCAACTCAATTTCTTGATAAATCAAGAAAAGCCATCCACGAACGCGTTTTGCGCTTTTTGGGGCTCGTCAGCATAGAGTAGGCTGTACCACTGCAACCAAAAAGCGCGAAACCCGTTCGTGGATGGCTTTTCTTGATTTATCAAGAAATTGGGTTGGCCAAATATCAGGGAACAAGCTAAATCAATGATTAGTTGATTTCTGTTCCATCAGATGGCGTTCTGCCTTCGGTAAAGCACATGTGCTCCTGGTCAGGATATGCCCTTTTTTTTTTTTATTTCAACACCTGATGTTTTTATCTTTTATTTTTTTCTTTCATTTTTCACATGTTTATATATAAACCTATGTATTATTTAAAAATTAAGCCAAATCCCCTAGGCAAAACATTATTAATTATATATTTTAAAGGTATAAAAGTATTTTAGAACATCTTTCTAAAAAAATACTAAATTTATTTGAAAAAAGGTCTCTAATACCTAGGTGTTTGAAAGTGAAAATTAAAATTTGAAAATCAGAATTGTCTTAAAATATCGTTACTTCCATCAAAGGAATAAATCTACGTGTATTCTGAATCAATTGAAGATGAATCAAAAGTATCCAATTAAAAAAATCGGACACAAAACATGTTGATACGTAGCGCGATCGGTAAAATTGCGAATAAAAAACGCCAATTTACAAATACAAAATCGATGGTAAAACGGCCGGTCAGGGGGAATATTCGCGAACCCTGAATGAGTTATATACCTAACAAGAATTCTATTCTAAAAATAGAACTGTAGTGGTAGTTTTTGAGAATTTATAAGTCGATTTGTTTGTGGCTCATGAGACACGGGGAACTTGGGGGAAACTGTTTTTTTTCCTTCTTTTTCCAATTCCAGTTTCCACATATTCTTCTGAAGTGTATATTAAATTTTGTTTTTTAACCTGTTATTCAAACCATTTCTGGCTTTAAAATTATTTGGAATTATTATTTAGCCTAGGTTAAACTTGATATAGAAGGCTTCTAAAAGGGCATGCTGCCACTTGTTTTTTTTTAGAACGCTATTCTTTGTTTCTTTTCTTTATTTTGGAAGCCATTTGTATTTTTCTTCTATTTCAAAATTGTCGAATGCAAAGATATTCTATTAAATAAAAGTATAATGTGTAAAAATTTATACAACATATAGAAAAAATATAATGGAAATGAGAACAAACAATGCCGCTATTTTTTTGTTTTGAAATCGCGATTCGTGAGCTAAAACATGCTCAAAATTTTGTTGTTTTAAAAAATGTTTAAATCACAATTTTAAGTTGTTATAAGCCTAGTATTTTTAATAGATTTTATCAAATTGGGACCGAAAATAGGTTCGTTATAGGGGTAGTTCGTTTATTTAAAAATCGCAAAGTTCGTTATAACAATGGCATTTTCAATGGAATGGAATTGGGAATCGCCGTAGGTTCGTTATAGGGGAAGGTTCGCTATATCCAGGGTTCGTATTAGCGGGGTTTTACTGTACTAGGTAATAAGACCAAATTCAAATAAAAAATTAGTGTGTGATGTTTCGGTTACAGCGTTGTTGACAAAAGTACTTTTGTCTGAAGATGGTAACAATGCTGTTACCAAAACGTCACACACTACCTTGTGTTTAATATCTATAATCCAAATTGTACCTTATTATTTTTCTATAATTACTATGTGTAAGTAGATATTTGAATAAAATTTTGAGGGATTTTATAGTAGACCTATTTCAGGCAAATGTTATATTTTAGGCACACATTCACAAAAAATTTTGGTTTAAGTCAATCATCTTAGATTTTTTTTTTTTTAATTAAGAATGAAAATTTAAAAAAGTACACACGCACATTCAATTTCAAAAGTATATATTTTAAACACAAGGTAATAAGACCAAATACAAAAAAGAAATAGTATGTGATGTTTCGGCAACAACGCTGTTACTGAAATGTCACACACTATTCATTTATTTAGAATTGGTCTTATTACCTTGTGTTTATAATCTACTAGCCGAATGACCCGGGCAACGCCCGTGTTTTAGCCGATTGAATGTTTTTATTCAAATACTATTTGTTACAATTATAAATTAGAGCCGTGGATGTCACTCTTGTGAAACGTCCCGCTCCAAACTTTACATGTACATTAGGTTAGCTGGTATTACCCCTCATTTTCACCGCTAGAGGCGCGAGCGAATTGACTTTTTGTAAATATACATAATTATAAAGATAGAAGCTTCTATAGAAGATAACGATCATAATGATGATGCGCGCATCCGTGACAGCGATGAGGAATTGAGGAAAGACGGTCGTGACTATATATGTTGATAATAAAATAATAATAATAATTATTATTATTATTATCATTAGATAATGATGATGCGCGCGCATCCGTGACATAAGGAATTGAGGAAAGACGGTCGTGACTATATATGTTGATAATCCAAATTGTGCATTATCATGTATGTGGTTTTGCAGTTGATTGGCTTAGCTTGCTTCCATGCAAATATACCATGTTGTGACTAGCAGCTAAGTGACTCAGCCTAGATTCTGGCTGTCCACAGGGATATTTTGATCCCTACCTCAGACACTATTCTCTCACATTTGTCATCATCATCAGGGCTAATTATTTCATTCAATATTCTGCAACCACATTGAGCTATTGGCAGTGGTTCACCCTCCCTGTGGTGTTTTGCCACTTTGATCTCTCAGACAACTATTGTAGTAGCTATATTGATCATATAATTTGTAGCATTTTGTTATTCAGTCTGGAAATTGTATTTTAGTTTAGCTATGGAACTAAATCTTTATGGTTGTAAAATTGTAGACATTTTGGCTTTGTGCATCTAGTTCAAAAATAAAATAATTAGTGCTGATGTTACAACCAATTCCCTATACAATATTTCTATTTATATCAAGATGGTGATGGTGGACAGTGGCATGAGCACCAGGGCAGTCTGAAGGAGCAGGCCAGCCACGTGGTGGAGCTGGTGGGGAGGAGTGTGGACATGAAGATGCCCAAGATGGTCAATGCCTCTCCCCAGGGTTTCATTGACCTCTGTCTGGTCAAGATGGCTGGCACCTATGACCGTCAGTATGGTGGCTTCGGTCATGCTCCCAAGTTTCCTCAGCCTGGTCAGTATATGGGTGGTGGGAAATTAAGTCCAACACAATGTAGAATGAAACCATATTTGAGAGCTGGTAGTGAAAATCTTATACTTTCTTCTGTCAGATCTATGGCTAGAATGAAAAATGAAAACTTACATCAGCCCTATTAACATTTTCTGAACCAACAGTGAAATATTCATTGAGTATCTACTCTAATGAGCTATCACTTTAGTAAATACAAAAAATATTTGTCTTAATCTAACCCAATCTCTGAAGAATAACCATCTCCAGGAGAGACCAGTTTCTCATGGAAGAAGATTTGAATCCTAAACCTTATCATCTTAGGTCAGCCTTGGACTAAGATACTTTCCAAAAAGATTTTAGATATCAATAATTTTCCATCTGAAGATGTTTGTTCGATGTCTAAATCTGAGCGGGTAATGAGGGCATTTACTAGCAGTGCTCTGTAGGATAAACAAGAGAATATCTTTTCTTTTTCTTATCTGATAGTAAAGAACCTCTTTATTTTCCCCATATTCTAACACATTTCTGCAGTTAATTTTAACTTCCTCTTCCGGATCTACTACCTGAAGCATGCCAAAAAGAGAGAGGCCCTGGAAATGGCAGTCCACACCTTGAAGATGATGGCCAAAGGTGGCATCCGGGACCACCTGGGCATGGTAGGTTCTGACATCATATCGCCACGCTGTAATATTCAAAGGAAAAACAGGGTAACGTGGTAAGATTCTTTTAATAGAACACGACGAGCTTTCAGGCAGCAACTGCCCTTCTTCAGGTCTAATACAAGTGTAGACAAAGAAGTGCCATATTTATAAGCGAAAATATTTACATATATACGCGCAAAGAATAAGGAATTTTACATACTGGAGATTGGAAAGGGGACTTTGCATATTTACAAATAAAAATAAAACCAAACTCTGTGTGAGAAATAGAGGCAAAAACGGAGATAAAAATTAAATCTGAAGGTAAAACACGGAGATAAAAATTGAACCGTAAATAACAATAAAACCCAGAAACATATCAGCGAGTGAGGCCGTAAAATATTGTATATTGCGGTGGGAGATCAATCTTCCGGTTAAAACTGGGAGTACAGTTGGACACCAGTGCTTCCAGAACCAAGCGTTGGTACTTGTTTCCAATATCCCTGTATACAGAAATCGTATCGTCTAAATTAAAGGAATGGTCGAAATCTGCCATGTGTTGAAAGATGAGAGATTTTCGATCTTTGGAACGTATATTACGGTTGTGTTCGCGGATTCTAGTGGCGATGGTTCGACCAGTTTCACCTATGTAGCATTGCTCACAATCTTTGCATGATATTTTATAGATGCCGTTATTGAGGGACAGAGGGTTAAGTTTGATGGAGCTTTTTGTTATGGGGTGCCGTAAGGATGCTTCTAGGGAAGGCGAATTTTTGAAAAACGTGCGAATACCGAATTTTCGTAAAAATAACGCAATATCAGAGTTCGTGGTCGAAAAAGGAAGGACACAGACGTTTTTATACAGCGGAGGTGTAACTTTTTTGTGGTTCGGAACGTAAAAATGGCGGTCAATAAAACTATGAGGGTAACTGGCGGATAAAAGATGGGTGTAAACGGTACGCTTCTCGATCGTTCTAAATAAGGCAAGGGAACAATGAGTATATACCCGTTTGGAGAGAGTTTTTACCGTGGTGATTTTGTGAGAAACCGGGGCATGTGATAAAAAGTGTAAATAGGAGGGAGTGAAGTTAGGCTTGCGAAATACGGTGGTCTGAAAAGTGCCATTAGTGTTGATGACTAAAACGTCTAAAAACGGGATGCAATTAAAACATGATGGGTTGTGAGTAAAACGGAGATCATGATGGTATGAGTTTAAAACCGTGAGTATGGGGAGATGGTCGGTATCACGATGGAGGCAAAAAATGTCGTCAACGTACCTCGACCACATCTCGATCCCCAAATGATTATGGGAAACTAACCACCGGTCCAGATTAGACATAACAATCTCAGCTGCTATTGTGGAAAGAGGGCTGCCCATAGGGGAGCCTCTCATCTGTACAAAGAAACAGCCATTGAATTCTAAAGCATTCATGTCAAGGCAGATGGTGAATAAATCCAAGATGGTTTTTAGAGGCTCCCGTGCTATGATCCGTTTTTTACAAAAAACCATCAGAGGTCTGCTTTGCCTGCTCTCTCCCAGAATCCCTTCCAATGATCTCGGCTCTCTTATACAAGGCATAACCGCCCGAGTTAAACTTCAGAACTCTGAGATTGAACTCCGGCACCAGAGGAAGCTGGAATTCTGGCACGTGAAATATGGTTTTCCCTTGCGCACCCGCTCCCCCTCTGGGGATACCATTGTTAACCTAACCGACATCGTATTTTCAGACAAGCAGATATCCCTACTAGAGAAAGGCCTTAGTTTTCGGTTGCCCAATGAACCTGATCTTTTATACACGATTAGCTGTATTGAATCTTCCCTTCAGCACCAGTCCCACACAGACAAACATCACATCCGTTCTACCATAGCCAACAAACTTCTTGCTGCTTACAAGAGTTCTTCATCTCGCTCCAGTTCCGTCAAGAGCGATCTTGCCTCCTTGAAAGCCCTCAAGAGCCATCATGATATCCTCATCACTAAATCAGATAAGGGCTCACAAGTAGTTGTGTTAAAAGTTGATGATTACAAGAAGAAAATGTCTGATATCCTTTCAGACTCCGATACCTTTCAAGAGATTTCACCTGAACGTGTTTGTGCTATTTCTGATGCCTACAAATCATCACTCAGATTGCTCAGAAGAAACGAATGCATTACTCCCGATCAGTTCCAGCAGTTTACCTCCAATCTTTCTAGGGTTCCATATATATATGGCCTACCAAAGACCCATAAGCCCAGTGTCCCCCTTAGACCCATAGTTGCTTACCATCTGTCACCCGCCTTACCACTGGCCAAATACCTTTCTAGCCTTCTAAAACCCCTGGTCAAAACTCATAATCTTTACTCCGTGCAAGATCCATCTGAATTTTTTACAAGATTAAAGAATGTCTCCCAACCTCGTGGTCTCACAATGTCGACTTTTGACGTGACATCACTCTTTCTGTGCCTCCCGCATTCTCTGATCATAGATGGCCTAGAGCAACTTCTTTCTTCTTCCACCCTTCCTAGTAATAATCAAAAAACCATCTTGGATTTATTCACCATCTGCCTTGACATGAATGCTTTAGAATTCAATGGCTGTTTCTTTGTACAGATGAGAGGCTCCCCTATGGGCAGCCCTCTTTCGACAATAGCAGCTGAGATTGTTATGTCTAATCTGGACCGGTGGTTAGTTTCCCATAATCATTTGGGGATCGAGATGTGGTCGAGGTACGTTGACGACATTTTTTGCCTCCATCGTGATACCGACCATCTCCCCATACTCACGGTTTTAAACTCATACCATCATGATCTCCGTTTTACTCACAACCCATCATGTTTTAATTGCATCCCGTTTTTAGACGTTTTAGTCATCAACACTAATGGCACTTTTCAGACCACCGTATTTCGCAAGCCTAACTTCACTCCCTCCTATTTACACTTTTTATCACATGCCCCGGTTTCTCACAAAATCACCACGGTAAAAACTCTCTCCAAACGGGTATATACTCATTGTTCCCTTGCCTTATTTAGAACGATCGAGAAGCGTACCGTTTACACCCATCTTTTATCCGCCGGTTACCCTCATAGTTTTATTGACCGCCATTTTTACGTTCCGAACCACAAAAAAGTTACACCTCCGCTGTATAAAAACGTCTGTGTCCTTCCTTTTTCGACCACGAACTCTGATATTGCGTTATTTTTACAAAAATTCGGTATTCGCACGTTTTTCAAAAATTCGCCTTCCCTAGAAGCATCCTTACGGCACCCCATAACAAAAAGCTCCATCAAACTTAACCCTCTGTCCCTCAATAACGGCATCTATAAAATATCATGCAACGATTGTGAGCAATGCTACATAGGTGAAACTGGTCGAACCATCGCCACTAGAATCCGCGAACACAACCGTAATATACGTTCCAAAGATCGAAAATCTCTCATCTTTCAACACATGGCAGATTTCGACCATTCCTTTAATTTAGACGATACGATTTCTGTATACAGGGATATTGGAAACAAGTACCAACGCTTGGTTCTGGAAGCACTGGTGTCCAACTGTACTCCCAGTTTTAACCGGAAGATTGATCTCCCACCGCAATATACAATATTTTACGGCCTCACTCGCTGATATGTTTCTGGGTTTTATTGTTATTTACGGTTCAATTTTTATCTCCGTGTTTTACCTTCAGATTTAATTTTTATCTCCGTTTTTGCCTCTATTTCTCACACAGAGTTTGGTTTTATTTTTATTTGTAAATATGCAAAGTCCCCTTTCCAATCTCCAGTATGTAAAATTCCTTATTCTTTGCGCGTATATATGTAAATATTTTCGCTTATAAATATGGCACTTCTTTGTCTACACTTGTATTAGACCTGAAGAAGGGCAGTTGCTGCCTGAAAGCTCGTCGTGTTCTATTAAAAGAATCTTACCACGTTACCCTGTTTTTCCTTTGAATGGTAGGTTCTGTCTGCCACAGTGGGGTTGTACCAGAGCTGCTGTGGCAGGGCTTCCACCGCTACTCCACAGACCGGCTCTGGCATGTCCCTCACTTTGAGAAGATGCTCTATGACCAGGCCCAGCTAGTTGTCTCCTACCTGGAGGCCTTCCTGATCACCAAGGAGCAGGTCTTTGCTGAGGTGGCTAAGGAGATTTTGGAGTATGTCAGCCGGGACTTGACTCATGCTGTAGGTCCTTCTTTCTACATAGTTGGGGTGTTTGTTTCCTGTAATATATTTCCTGACCTATGATTGGTATACATGAGATCAAGAGAGAACACAATGGAGTCGCTTTGGAAAAATCTGAGAAAAACTGCTGTTGATAGGAACTAGTATGCTGATGTTCTGCCAGACAATGAATAATAATAAAGAAGTGAAAATAATCAGAGTGTAAAACAGTTCATGACCACGGTTTGTTGATTTTTGTTTACTGAGTAAACTTAATCAGGCCTCCAAGGAAAAGTGTCTTTTCAAAACATTTTTATTATTCTCTAGCTTTCGGGCAAGGACGCCCTTCTACATGAGAAAACCTGGTATAATAATTCGCCAATAGAACACGAGTTAAATATAATCGGATACTATTTTACATAATTTTATAAAATTCTATAGATATAAAAATATTTTATATTAACTATTATACAAATTGAGACAAAATATTCTAAAAATATATATCTATTAAGAGAACAAAAAATAAAAATAAATAAATATAGTCCTCTAGAAAATAACTAAGGGAACAAGGAATACATATTAGGCTGTAGTTGTCATTATTAGGAGATATCTGGTTCCCACCATTGCTATTCAGAGGCGATTTCTGTATTGAATGATTTGGGGTGAGCTCAGGGAATGGTATATTATAAATTTACGGAATGTCTATTCTTCTCTTAATACTATTGTGCCTTTTTGATATTATGGATTCTATGATGAGTCTCTGTTGTTTATTGGGGATATTGGAGTAATGGGTTCTTGGTTCTGATAGTGCAAAGGAATGACCTGTTTCTCTTACATGATGATATACTAGAGATCTATTGTCCTGGTTTTCGATATTTCGTTGATGTTCTGTTATTCTTATATTTAAATTTCTACTTGTTCCCCACCTATGTATTTGGTTTTGGATTTTTTGCATTCTATGGAGTATATGGCATTCTTAATATTGAAAGGATAATTAAGGCTATTGCTTTTTGTTATGGGGTTTCTTAGTAGAGAACTTAAACTGGGTGAGTTGCAAAAGAAGGTTTTAATGCCGAATTTTTTTAGATGAAGAGCTATTGATACGGATACTGGTGAGTAGGGAATTCTGCAAATAGACGTGTAAACTGGGGGATTTTGTATTTCAGAGGGGCCATGGAAATGTCTTAAAATAAATGATAAAGGATATTAGCAAGTTTTTAGATTCCTTAAGATATTCTGGGTCTCTTCTGTTTTAAAGGTTTAAAATGAGCAGTGGCTATGGACACATTTAGTAAGGGTTTTTACTGTATTGATTTTATGGCTAAGAGGGCAGTAGGAGAAAAAACGGATATAGTCGGGGTTGAAGGATGGCTTATAGTAAACAGTTGTTTGGAATTGATTCTGTATACACATGATTTTCAGATCTAAAAAAGGCAGGCTATTGTTTGTTTCTTTTTCATAGGTGAAATTCAAGTCGGTATGATAACTGTTGAAGAATTTTCTTGGTTTGGTTTTCGGGGCAGATACAAAATATATTGTCAATATATCGGCACCAAAAAATTATATCGGACGGAAATATTGAGGTTATCCAACTGTCAATGCAACGCATGACACTTTCTGTGACTGAGGTTGAAAGAGAGCTACCCATGGGAGAACCTTTTATCTGTTTGTAAGTTTTGTAATCGTATGTTATGATATTTGTTTCGAGGCATAGGGCTATAAGTTTGGATATTTTCTCTACAGTGATCAGATCAATTGTATTTATTCTTCAGTGCTTTTCAGTATGAGTTGGTGTGGGAGACTGGGGTACAGGGATTCAACATTAAATGAAACCATGATCTTGTCTGGTGGTGCTTCAGCATTAAAACCTTCTGCAACTCACCCAGTTTAAGTTCGCTACTAAGAAACCCTATAACAAAAAGCAATAGCCTTAATTATCCTTCCAATATTAAGAATGCCATATACTCCATAGAATGCAACGAAAGCAAAACCAAATACATAGGTGAAACCAGTAGAGATTTAAATATAAGAATAACAGAACACATCAACGAAATATCGAAAACCAGGACAATAGATCTCTAGTATATCATCATGTAAGAGAAACAGGTCATTCCTTCGCACTATCAGAACCAAGAACCCATTACTCCAACATCCCCAATGAACAACAGAGACTCATCATAGAATCCATAATATCAAAAAGGCACAATAGTATTAAGAGAAGAATAGACATTCCGTAAATTTATAATATACCATTCCCTGAGCTCACCCCAAATCATTCAATACAGAAATTGCCTCTGAATAGCAGCGGTGGGAACCAGATATCTCCTAATAATGACAACTACAGCCTAATATGTATTCCTTGTTCCCTTAGTTATTTTCTAGAGGACTATATTTATTTATTTGTCATCTTAATAGATATATATTTTTAGAATATTTTGTCTCAATTTGTATAATAGTTAAAACAAGGTAATAAGACCAAATCCAAATAAATAAATAGTGTGTGACGTTTCGGCAACAGCGTTGTTACCATCTTCAGACAAAAGTACTGAATGAGAAATTTTACCACAGCATCTTTTAAATAGCTACTGTTATCAAGTGTGTAAACAAGATAACAGATAAGAAGAAGATATTTATCTGAGAAACACAGAATATTATTCTTAGAATTAAAAGTGGAAAAAAAAAAACTTTTTTTTTTTCAAATATAATTAAAAGCATATCTATAAATATCATTTATATTTCCTCTTTCTTCCATTCTGTTAATTGTAGCACATTTATTTTGAATGAAAAATGCTTCTTTAAATTGTCTCTTAAAATAATTTTTCTCATAATCTAGTATCTTTGTTTCTTTTAGGTTAAAATTATTATGCCCTGTCATTTTTCTATGTTCTACAAGTGCAGAATTCTCAATTTTATCCCATTTCAGAGCATATTCATGGTTTTTCATTCTTTCTTTTAAAGTTCTGGATGTTTGTCCTACATAGCATTGGTCACATTTTTCACATTTCACTTCATAAATTAAACCTGCTCTTTTTGGTAAGTGAGTGTTCTTATGGTTGTTGATATATTGAGAGATAGGGTTACATGGTTTCCATGCAACATGGACATCATTTTAAAGATGATGAAGCCTTGAAGACCATTGTGCTGGACTGGTTGGAGAGCCAAGACAAGGATTTCTATTTCTGAGGTAATTTTTCTTTAATCTAAATGGGATAAGTGTATTTTAGTTAATGGGGATTATATTGAGAATTAAAAATATTAGGTGGATTACTTCTGGAGTGCCCCTTGTATGTGCTAGCAGCAGCAATGCTGCAGCTCAAGTTTGATAGTAGGTGGCTAACTAGGCATCACAAGTTATTTGATATTCCTGTTGAATATATCTGATCTAAAGTGTGGCATTGGCGCAAACCCCAGAGTGGAGGCATATTCAGTGCTGAGGATGCGGACTCTCTGCCCCAGCACAGCTCCACTGAGAAGAAGGAAGGAGCTTTCTATGTGTGGAGCTACCAGGAGATCCAGGAGGTTCTCACAGGCATGGCAGACTCTGCTCCCCACATCAAGGTGGCTGATGTCTTCTGCTACCACTACAAGGTGAAGCCAGGGGGCAATGTCAACCCAGCTCATGTAAGTGCTACAACAGCTTTATCGCAACAAAGTCATGATTTAGAAAGTTTCTATTTGAAATAAATACCAACTTTTTTACAAAATGCATATAGCAACTAGATTCTTTATTCAACTTGTTTCACATAAACTGTAAGCTTTTGAGCACCAGGCACTTTACCAGACTGTTACTACACCATATCTATCTATAATACAATGACATATATACAACTATGCTAATTTGGTGTATTTTGGAGAAGAAATAAATGTTTTTAATGAATATTGTATTTGTACTCTATTATTTGTAAAGGCAACTCTGTTTTAACCCTTAATGGGTTAGGTTGATTTCGCCCATGCATAAACTTAATAGAGGAAAAATATATATTTTTCGTTTACTGAGAGCTACCAGCTTTCATGTATTCTAATTTTACAGTGGTACAAACATTTTCCATCCATCATTTATAAATATCAGTTTTAGGAAGGGGGTTAAATTTACATTTTGGGTAGATTCCGCCCAGGCCGTCCAGAAGCGTGAAAAATTTTCATGTAAGTGTTAGCTCGTGGCTCATACTTGAGTTGCTATCTTCCACTATTTTTTAGCGTCCTTTTATGAAATTACACTTCTTTCTTTGGATAAGTAGAATTATCAATCAAGACAACAGAGAGAACCATCCCTGCCAACTAAAAATACAATAAAACCCCTCTATAGTGAACCCCAATGGGACAGAGCTTTTAGTTCACTATAGCCACGGTTCACTATAGCCACGGTTTGGCCATTTTTTAAAGCTTTTCTAAATTTTTAGACCGTATAATTAAAAAACAGCCATACAAACAGGAAAAGGCAGCCATTTAATAATGGTCACTTTGTTTTAATTCCCTAAATTGACCTATTTCTTTACAGTAATGCTGAATATCAAAAGAAGTCATTTGTTAATAGGTTCTTCTTATCATTAGCATACATGTTTATATATAAACCTATGTATTATTAAAAATTAAGCCAAATCCCCCAGGGCAAAACATTATTAATTATATATTTGAAAGGTATATGAGTATTATAGAACATCATTCTCAAATAATATAATACTATATTTATTTGAAAAATGCCTCTAATACCTTGTTGTTTGAAAGTGAAATTTGGAAATCAGAACTGTCTTAAAATATCGTTATTTCCATCAAAGGAATAAAGCTCCGTGTATTCTGAATCAATTGAGGATGAATCAAAAGTATCCAATCCAGAAAAATCGGACGCGAAATATGTTGATACGATAGCACGATCGGTAAAATTGCGAATAAAAAAACGCCAATTTGCAAACACAAAATCGGCGGTAAAACGGCCGGCCAGTGAGAATATCCGCGAACACTGAAATAGTCATATACCTAACAAGAATTCCATTCTAAAAATAGAACTGTAGTGGTAGTTTTTGAGAATTTATAAGTCGATTTATTTGTGGCCCATGAGACACAGGGAACTTAAACTGTTTTTTTTTTTTTTTCTTCCAATTCCAGTTTCCACATATTCTTCTGAAGTGTATATTAAATTTTGTTTTTAACCTGTTATTCAAACCATTTCTGGCTTTAAAATTATTTTGAATTATGTTTTAGCCTAGGTTAAACTTGATATAGAACGCTTCTAAAAGGGCATGCTGCCACAGTTTTTTTTTTAGAACGCCACTCTTTGTTTCTTTTCTTTATTTTGGAAGTCATTTGTATTTTTCTTCTATTTCAAAATTGTCGAATGCAAGGATATTCTATTAAATAAAAGTATAATGTGTAAAAATTTATACAACATACAGCAAAAATAGAATGGAAATGAAAACAAACAATGCCGCTAATTTTTTTGTTTTGAAATCGCGATCCGTGATCTGAAACATGCTCAAAATTTTGTTGTTTTAAAAATTTTTTAAATCACAATTTTAAGTTCGTTATAAGCATAGTTTTTTAAAGATTTTATTATTTTGGGACTGAAAATAGGTTCATTATAGGGGTAGTTGGTTATTTTAAAAATCGCAAAGTTCGTTATAACGATGGTATTTTCAATGGAATGGAATTGGGAATCGCCGTGGGTTCGTTATAAGGGAAGGTTCGCTATATCCAGGGCTTGTATTAGCGGGGTTTTACTGTATATATAAGTTTTAGATATTAGTCGACCACTTTGGAAAAGTAATAAAAATATTACAGCAGACAATTGGTTCACTTCAGTAGAATTAGTTGATAAGTTGAAAGAACATGGCATTACATATATATTTAGAAAGGATGAGAAAGAACAAACCTTAGATTCCACCACAATTTCAACCGCACCTTAATAGAGAATCAGGAACATCTATTTTTAGTTTCTCTGGAACAACCACTTTAGTCTCCTATATTCCCTATAAAAGAAAATCAGTAATCAGATTGATA